>OU342746.1:173848875-174362972 GCA_910589775.1 Avena eriantha
GGTCAATCAAGATGGGATTTGCCCCTCTCTACTTGAGAGAGATATCTCTGGGCCCCTCGAGTGATCGGATCCAGAATGCATGGCCGTGCTACATTATGGTTAAGAGTTAACCTAGTAAAGGGATTCCGAATCACAGTATCGAGAAAGAGGAGGTCAGCTTGGAGCTAGAGCAAATATCGTGAGGCAAAAGGTAAGACCTGTACTCAACCTTGTGATGGTTCTTCCGAATGATATTTATATGTGTTTAGGAGTTGGCACGTCTTGCTAGAGGCCGCTACCAACTATTGACGGGAGTAAGTGTACTCGCGTCATGTTTATACGTGTATGAACCTATAGGGTCACACACTTTAGGGGCTGGAAGCCTAATAAGGATTGGATCCGAATTAGACCAGGCTTAGGCTGCTATGGGCTGCTAATGTAGAAGCCCACCAGGGATGCCTATATAAGAGAGGGTGAGGCGAGTGAATAGGGTTGAGCATTCCACCCAGCCGCCACTCCTCTTCCGCCTGTGTTGCAACGCGCAGACCTAGCATTCTGGCGTGTGACGGCTTCCACTCCGGACGTGTGGATACCTCGGAGGTGCTGCATCTGTAGCACTTGGACGAGCCGCCGCAAAAGAGAGCTGCTCGGGGACGAGGACGAGGAGGAGACGTAGAACATCTACACTGTCGCAACGTGCTTCATCGAGTTCCGCACCTGCGCGTCTAGCGGTAATCTCGTGATCTATGACAATGGTATTCCTGGTTGACGCGGTAGAAAATTTTGATTTTACACTAGTGTAGCCTACCCGTTACCCCTACAGTGGTATCAGAGCCGATGCTATTGATGGGTTTCATAGCATGGAAAACAAAAAAATTTCTACCGCGAGAACGAACAAAACCCACATCTAATCTAGATAAAAGCCAAGATCTAATCTATTAGACATGTGCAACGAGATAGATCTGTACTAACCCTTGTCGATCCAAAGCGTTACGAGATTAGATCTCGTGGTTGATGTAGTCGATCACTTGCCGATCTCAAGATCGTGTGGACGATCCTTCCGGCGCCGCGTTCCGGCAGCGCTTCTGCGGTCGGTCACACGTGCGGAGTCGAAGCAAACCTTCCTCTCCTCGTTCCAGCGAGCAGCGGAGGTAGTAGATCTTCCCCACGGAATCACAGCACCACGACGGCGTGGTGGTGGTGGTGGAGTAGAGAATTCTGCAGGGCTTCGCCTAAGACTGAGCAGACGAAACGAGGAGGAGAGAGGCGGCGGAGATTTGGAGTTGTAGAGGAGGGCTTGGAGGTGGCGCCCCCACCCCTCTATTTAAAGGGGGGAGGCGCCATGGGAGGGGGAGTCCTAGTAGGACTCCCCTCCCTCCTATGGCCGGCGGAGTGGGGAGGGGGGGAGGAGTCCTCCTCCCCCACGACTCCTTGTCTTGCCCCACAAGGACTCCTTGATCCCTTTCTTGGTTTTCAAGCAAACTCCAAGAAATCTTCCAGAACCTTCCGGAACATCCCGAAACCTTCTAGAATCCTCATACAAATACTCCGGAACATTTCCTAACTTAGAAAATGATCCCCAATATATGAATCTTATTCTTCGGACAATTCTAGATCTCCTCGTGATGTCCCGGATCCAATCCGAGACTCCGAACAACATTCAGTCTCCAACGCACATTCCATATCTACTTAAAACAACTTCGAACCTTAAGTGTGTCACCCTACGGTTCGTGAATATGTAGACATGACAGAGACACATGTCCTATCAATAACCATCAGCGGGACCTGGAGATCCATAATGGGTCCCACATACTCAACGATGACTTCGTGATCGATTGAACCATTTACATACGAAACCAATTACCTTTGTCACGCGATACTATACTTATCCGAGGTTTGATCGACGGCATCTCCATACCTAGTTCTACCTCGTTACTGATAAGTACTCTTTACTCGTTCCGTGATATGTCATCCCTTGTGACCCAGTCACATGCTTGCAAGCTAACTAGATGACATTCCACCGAGAGGGCCCAGAGCATATCTATCCATCATATGGATGGACAAATCCCAATCTTGGTCCATGCGCTTCAACACATACTTTCAGAATACCCAATGACACCTTTATAACCTCCCAGTTACGAAGCGGCGTTTGATGTCATCAAAGTACCCATCCGGTGATGGTGATTAACACAACCTCATGGTCGAAGGATTAGGTTACTATGCATTTAAAAGCTCATAGCAATACGAACTTAATGACTTGATCTTATGCTACGCTTACTATGGGTGTATGTCCATCACATCATTCTCCTAATAATATAACCTTGTTATTAATCACTTCCTAATGTCCATGATCAGGAAACCATGATCATCAATTAATTAACAAGCTAGTTCAACAAGAGGCTTACTAGGGACTCTTATATGTTTACAAAACACACAAGTATTAGTGTTTCCTAATAATACAATTATAGCATGGGATGTAAACATTCATCATAAACACAAAGATATAATAATAACCACTTTTATTATTGCCTCTTGGGCATATCTCCAATAGTCTCCCACTTGCACTAGAGTCAATAATCTAGATTACATGGTAATATACCGAACACCCATGGCGTTCTGGTGTTGGTCATGCTTTGCCCTAGGGAGAGGTTTAGTCAACGGATCTGCCACATTCAGATCAGTGTGTACTTTGCAAATCTTTATGTCACCATCTCGGACATACTCGCAAATAGCGTGGAAACGTAGCTTGATGTGCTTCAGCTTGCTATGTGACATTGGCTCATGTGCATTAGCTATGGCACCTGTGTTGTCACAGTAGATGGCCATCGGGTCCAACGCACTGGGAACCACGCCAAGTTCAGTAATGAATTCCTTCATCCATACGGCTTCTTGTGCAGCCTCCGAAACAGCTATGTATTCCGATTCAGTTGAAGATTTTGCCACAACGCTTTGCTTTGCACTCCTCTAGCTCACTGCAGCACCATTCAAAATAAATACGTATCCTGACTGTGACTTCGAGTCATCCGGATCGGTGTTCCAACTAGCATCGGTGTAACCGTTTACAACAAGCTATTTATCACGTCCATAAGAAAGAACCATATCCTTAGTCCTATTTAGGTACTTTAGGATATTCTTGACCGCTGTCCAGTGCTCCATTCCAGGATCACTTTGATATCTGCTAGTCAAACTAACATCATGTGCTATATCCGGTCTTGTACACAACATGGCATACATGATAGAACCTATGGCCGAGGCATAGGGAATATTATTCATTTTCTCTCTATCTTCTGCCGTAGCTGGACTTTGAGTCTTACTCAAGGTCTTACCTGACAACATGGGCACAAACCCTTTCTTGCTATTTTCCATTCTAAACTTCTTTAGAACTTTGTCTAAGTATGTACTTTGTGAAAGCGCTATTAGGCGTCTTGATCTATCTCTATAAATCTTGATGCCTAGAATATATGCCTCTTCGCCAAGATCCTTCATTGAAAAACTATTATTCAAATAGGTTTTGATGCTATTAAGAAGTTCTTTATCATTCCCAATCAACAATATGTCATCTACATATAGTACTAGGAATGCTACAGAGCTCCCACTCACTTTCTTGTAAATACAAGCTTCTCCATAAGTTTGTATACACCCAAATTGTTTTTGATTACTTTATCAAAACGTTGATTCCAACTCCGGGATGCTTGCGTCAGTCCATAAATGGAGCGCTGAAGCTTGCATACCTTGTCAGCATCTTTAGGATCGACAAAACCCTTGGGTTGTACCATATACAACTCTTCCTCAATGTCACCATTAAGGAACGCTGTTTTGACATCCATCTGCCAAATCTCATAATCGAAATGTGCACCAATTGCTAACAAAATCCTCATAGACTTTAGCTTCGCTACTGGTGAGAAAGTCTCATCATAGTCAACTCCTTGAATTTGTCAGAACCCTTTCGCGACAAGTCGAGCTTTATAGACGGTAACATTACCATCAACATCTGTTTTTCTCTTGAAAATCCATTTGTTCTCGACAGCCTTACGACCATCCGGTAAGTCCACCAAAGTCCACACTTGGTTTTCGTACATGGATCCCATTTCGGATTTCATGGCTTCTAGCCATTTGTCAGAATCTGGGCTCACCACAGCTTCTTCATACGTCGCAGGGTCATCAGTGTTGTCCACCAAGGCAGAGTCATACCAATCAGGAGTGGTACGAACCCTCATTGACCTGCGAGGTTCAGCAATAACTTCGTTTGAAGTTTCATGATCATTATCATTAGCTTCCTCTCCAATTGGTGCAGGCGGCACAAAAACATCTTCTGGTGCTGCGCTACTCTCAAATCCGAGAGAAGGTTCAATAACCTCATCGAGTTATACTTTCCTTCCAGTCACCTCCTTCGAGAGAAACTCCTTCTCAAGAAAGGATCCATTCTTGGCAACGAAAACTTTCCCTTCGGATCTATGATAGAAGGTATACCCAATTGTTTCTTCAGGGTATCCTATGAACACGCATTTCTCCGCTTTGGGTTCAAGCTTATTAGGTTGTAACTTCTTTACATATGCTTCGCAACCCCAAACTTTAAGGAACGACAACTTAGGTTTCTTACCAAACCACAATTCGTACGGTGTCGTTTCAACGGATTTAGATGGTGCCCTATTTAAAGTGAATGCGGCTGTCTCTAATGCATAGCCCCAAAACGATAGCGGTAAATCTGTAAGAGACATCATAGACCGAACCATATCTAAGAGAGTTCGATTACGACGTTCGGACACACCATTACGCTGTGGTGTTCCCGGCGGTGTCAACTGCGAAAGTATTCCACGTTTCTTTAAATGCATGCCAAACTCATAACTCAGATATTCACCTCCGCGGTCAGAACGCAGAAACTTAATCTTCTTGTTACGATGATTTTCCACTTCACTTTGAAATTCCTTAAACTTCTCGAAAGTTTCGGACTTATGTTTCATAAAGTATACATACCCATATCTACTCAAGTCATCCGTGAAAGTGAGAACATAACGATATCCACCACGCGATGCTACACTCATTGGACCGCACACATCGGTATGCATTATTTCCAATAAGTCTGTAGCTCGCTCCATTATTCCAGAGAATGGAGTCTTAGTCATTTTTCCCATTAGACATGCTTCGCATCTTTCAAGTGATTCAAAATCAAGTGATTCAAGAAGTCCATCTGAATGGAGTTTCTTCATACGCTTCACTCCAATGTGACCAAGACGACATTGCCACATGTATGTGGAATTATCATTCAATTTTATTCGTTTAGCATCTATGTTGTGAACATGTGTATCACTACTATCGAGATTCAGTAAGAATAAACCATTCATCTCAGGTGCATTACCATAAAAGATATTACTCATATAAATCGAACAACCTTTATTCTCGGACTTAAAAGAGTAACCGTCTCGCAGTAAACAAGATCCAGATATAATGTTCATGCTTAACGCAGGCACCAAATAACAATTATTCAAATTTAAAACGAATCCCGAAGGTAGATGTAGAGGGAGCGTGCCGACGGCGATCACATCAACCTTGGAGGCATTTCCAACGCGCATCGTCACCTCGTCTCTCGCTAGTCTTCGTTTTATTCCGCAGTTCCTGTTTCGAGTTACAAATATGAGCAACCAAACCAGTATCAAATACCCAGGCACTACTACGATTACTAGTAAGATACACATCTATAACATATATATCAAATATACCTTTCTTCTTGATGTTGTCGTTCTTCATATCCGCCAGGTACTTGGGGCAGTTACGCTTCCAGTGACCAGCACCCTTGCAGTAGAAGCACTCAGTTTCAGGCTTGGGACCAGCCTTGGGCTTCTTTGCAGGTGCGGCAGCTTTCTTGCCGTCCTTCTTGAAGTTTCCCTTGTTCTTAGGCTTGCCCTGTCTCTTGAAATTGGTGGTCTTATTGACCATCAACACTTGGTGCTCCTTCTTGATCTCCACTTTAGCAGTTTTCAGCATGGACGATAGTTCAGGCAACGTCTTGTTCATGAAGTGCATATTGTAGTTCATCACAAAGTTCTTATAACTCGGTGGCAGTGATTGGAGGAGACGATGAATCCCCAACTCATTAGGAATCGATATTCCCAACTCTTGGAGCTTGTTTGCGTACCAGAACATGGTGAGCACGTGCTCGCTAACGGAGCTTCCCTCTTCCATCTTACAGTTAAAGAACTTTTCGGAGGCCTCATAGCTCTCCCTGGCCGCGCGAGTCTCAAAAATTAGCCTAAACTCCTTAATGATCTCGAACGGGTCGTGGTGCTCAAAACACTTTTGGAGCTCCGCTTCTAAACCGTACAGGATGGTACACTGAACTGTGGAGTAATGATTTTTCCAAGTGGCGTAAACATTCTTTACGTCATCGGTGGCATCATCTGCAGGTGGGTCACCAAGCGGTGCTTCGAGCACATAGGTCAACTGACCAGCCCTGAGGATGATCTTCAGTCCACGGAACCAGTCCGTGAAATTGCTTCCATTGTTCTTAAGCTTTTCTTTCTCTAGGAACAAATTGAAATTGATGGAGGGGTTCGCCATAATCTACAACAAATTTGCAAGTAGTTTAGACTAAGTTTATGATGAATTGAGTTCAAATTTAATACTTAAGTTAACTAGGTGAACTCCCACTCAAAACAACATCCCTCACATTGTCTTAGTGATTACACGAACCAAGTCCACTACACCAAGTCCGATCTTCACAAGAGAAGATGTAGTTTCATCGGCGAACAATCTTCATGTTCATCATATCATTTATATGACTCATGCTCTACCTTTCGGTATTCCGTGTTCCGAGACCATGTCTGTACATGCTAGGCTCGTCAAGATAACCTTAGTTTCCGCATGTGCCAATCTGGCTTGCACCCGTTGTATGCACACGTAGAATCTATCACATCCGATCATCACGAGATGCTTCGAAACGACGAGTCTTAGCAACGGTGCCAACTAAGGGTGAACACTTTATTACTTGATATTTAGTGAGTGGGATCATCTTATAATGCTACCGTCGCGATCTAAGCAATACAAGATGCATAAAGGATTAACATCACAGGCAATTCATAATTAGTGTGATATGATATGGCCCTTTCTTCTTGCGCCTTTGATCTCCATCTCCAAAGCACGAACATGATCTCCATCATCACCAGCATTGCGTCAAGGTCAGTGGCGCCACTTCATGGTTGTCCATCATCACTAGCAACTATTACAACTACTTGGAATAAAGCTATTACAAGATGAATAGACATGCAGGTCTTAACAGAATTAAACACAACCATTAGGCTCCTACCGGTTGCCATATGACAACAAAGATCATTGCATACATCAAATATAATCACAATCACATGATGGCCATATCACATCACAAAACCCCTGCAAAAACAAGTTAGACGCCTCTAATTTTCTTTGCATGTTTTATGTGGCTTGGGGCGGATCTTACCAACGAAACTGAACCACAACGTTGATACAAGTGCTATCGAGTGCAAAGTGTAAATTGGATCTATACTATGGTGGGAGAGACAGACACCCGCAAAGCCACTTGTGCAAAGTAAGTTACACGTCAAGCGTGGAGCAAGTCTCATGTGCGATGACATGTAAGGTTAGCTCGAGCCGCTTCATCCCACCATGCCGCAAGATGCAAAGTGCACAAAGCAAAAGACGGCATGAGCACCAACGCCCACAACACCATTGTGTTCTACTCGTGCAACAGATCTACGCATAGACACGGCTCTGATACCACTGATGGGTTCGTAGCATGGAAAACAAAAAATTTCTACCGCGAGAACGAACAAAACCCAGATCTAATCTAGATAAAAGCCAAGATCTAATCTATTAGACATGTGCAACGAGATAGATCTGTACTAACCCTTGTAGATCCGAAAGCGTTACAAGATTAGATCTCGTGGTTGATGTAGTTGATCACTTGCCGATCTCAAGATCGTGTGGATGATCCTTCTGGCGCCGCATTCCGGCAGCGCTTCCGCAGTCGGTCACACGTGCGGAGTCGAAGCAGACCTTCCTCTCCTCGTTCCAGCAAGCAACGGAGGTAGTAGATCTTCTCCACGAAATCACAGCAGCACGACAGCGTGGTGGTGGTGGTGGAGTAGAGAATTCTGCAGGGCTTCGCCTAAGCCTGAGCAGAAGAAAGGAGGAGGAGAGAGGCGGCGGAGATTTGGAGTTGTAGAGGAGGGCTTCGAGGTGGCGCCCCCACCCCTCTATTTAAAGGGGGGAGGCGCCATGGGAGGGGGAGTCCTAGTAGGACTCCCCTCCCTCCTATGGCCGGCGGACTGGGGAGGGGGGGGGAGGAGTCCTCCTCCCCCACGACTCCTTGTCTTGCCCCACAAGGACTCCTTGATCCCTTTCTTGGTTTTCAAGCAAACTCCAAGAAATCTTCCAGAACCTTCCGGAACATTCCGAAACCTTCTAGAATCCTCATACAAATACTCCGGAACATTTCCTAACTTAGAAAATGATCCCCAATATATGAATCTTATTCTCCGGACAATTCCAGATCTCCTCGTGATGTCCCGGATCCAATTCGAGACTCCGAACAACATTCGATCTCCAACGCACATTCCATATCTACTTAAAACAACTTCGAACCTTAAGTGTGTCACCCTACGGTTGATGAATATGTAGACATGACAGAGACACATGTCCTATCAATAACCATCAGCGGGACCTGGAGATCCATAATGGGTCCCACATACTCAACGATGACTTCGTGATCGATTGAACCATTTATATACGAAATCAATTCCCTTTGTCACGCGATACTATACTTATCCAAGGTTTGATCGACGACATCTCCATACCTAGTTCTACCTCGTTACTCATAAGTACTCTTTACTCGTTCCGTGATATGTCATCCCTTGTGACCCAGTCACATGCTTGCAAGCTAACTAGATGACATTCCACCGAGAGGGCCCACAGCATATCTATCCATCATATGGATGGACAAATCCCAATCTTGGTCCATGCGCTTCAACACATACTTTCAGAATACCCAATGACACCTTTATAACCACCCAGTTACGAAGCGGCGTTTGATGTCATCAAAGTACCCATCCGGTGATGGTGATTAACACAACCTCGTGGTCGAAGGATTATGTTACTATGCATTTAAAAGCTTATAGCAATACGAACTTAATGACTTGATCTTATGCTACGCTTACTATGTGTGTATGTCCATCACATCATTTTCCCAATGATATAACCTTGTTATTAATCACATCCTAATGTCCATGATCAGGAAACCATGATCATCAATTAATTAACAAGCTAGTTCAACAAGAGGCTTACTAGGGACTCTTATATGTTTACAAAACACACAAGTATTAGTGTTTCCTAATAATACAATTATAGCATGGGATGTAAACATTCATCATAAACACAAAGATATAATAATAACCACTTTTATTATTGTCTCTTGGGCATATCTCCAACAGCTATTCCGTCATAGGTTCGGCAAGTTTGCATATGGTGATATGTAGATTGATATGAATGATGTGATCGTTTGTATGGCGGTATTTCTGGATTGATCTATGATCTTACTTTCCGTGATCGTGATTCTAAGGTCGTCGAACGACTTACCCCTACCGGTCAGTTTCCGCCATCGGGGTAGACAGTGAAACATAAATCCTTTTGGATCACGCGAAGATCAATATGATTGATCGAATCGGGAATTAGATCTGAATCGACGTACCGTGATCAAAGGAGTTTGGTCGAATCGGAACTATGGTCGGTTTATGGTAAATTTGATTTGCCGATCAAAATCCTTAAAGAAAATCGTTTGTACCGCGAGGGGCGCTGCCCCTTCGAACCCCGCAGGGGGAGACCCCCTAGACACCCCTTAGTCATAGCCCCCTTTTGTATCTCGTTAAGGTTCATAGGTGCTACGATTTCACATGATCCGGTAGAATGCGATTCTATGCACAACTTGTTTTTGCAGGATTTATGTGATCAGTATGGCCCAAAAATGTATGTGATGCATGTATGTATTTTTCATGACCTGCGTGTCGTGAGTAGGGCAACACGGCTAGAGCCATATGTGTTGTCAATTATTGTAATGGCCTACGTGCCAACTTGTGATGATCCCAATACCATGTAATTTTGATTACTAGCTGTTAGGAGTAATAGCTTGTATTAGTTCTTGGAGAACTCATCACTTGGAGGATGGCTCGCATAGAGCATGAAGATGGAGATCATCATGGTGGACAGGTTCTATGGCGATGGAGATCACCATGAGAAAATTGGCCATACTGTATCACATCTATGTGAATGATATTATTATACGTTTTACCACTATGCATGCTTAGATGATAGAAGTAGAAAGATCCCTCACAAAGTTTAAGTTAAACCATGCCCTCCCAACCAAACCTTGCACCATCCTATGCCCTGTACAATCGTTGGTGGGTCTATGAAATTAGGGTGCCACGGTTTTCCTTGGCTGGATGGATTTGTATCGGATACCTACACGCATAAGGGTTGGTGAGCTTAACAAGGTCATCTTAACAGTTAAGGACCTTGGGGCATAAAGGTTGGGCGCCTAGTTTTGACATAGAGATGTCACCCAACAACAAGAGTCATATGTGATATGATTAGCAAAGGTTGCTTACCGATTTACCTTGTCTTCTAGCAGTGATGCTAAAGCTCACTAGTCGACTTGTTAATTGTGGATCTTGAATCACTTAGTATCAATAGAGGGATGTTGATTTAAGTGGGAGTATATGCTATTAAATTTTTTAATATGTTTTACTCTTTCATGGTTACATGGCTTAGTATTTTGCATATTTTTTGTTGTAGATCAATGGCACCGAAAAATTCATCACCTTTTGCTTTGCGTTCGATTCTTGAAAAGGATAAACTTAATGGAACAAACTATTCGGACTGGGTCCGTAACCTGAGAATTGTTCTCAGGGCTGAGAAAAAGGAAACTGTTCTGGATACCCCAATCCCGGATGAACCTGCTAATAATGCAACTGCTACCCTTAAGAATGCCTACAAGAAAGCATGTGATGAATCTCTTGAGGTTAGTTGTCTTATGCTTGCATGCATGGAACCTGATCTTCAAAAGCAGTTTGAGGATCAGGAAGCGTACGATATGATCGTTGCGCTTAAGGACATGTTCCAGACTCAGGCTAGGACTGAGAGGTACAATGTCGCTAAGTCCTTTGTGGAATGCAAGCTGGCAGAGGGAGCAGCTGTAGGCCCCCATGTGATCAAAATGGTTGGTTACAGTCAGACTTTGGAAAAGCTTGGTTTTCCATTAGGCCAAGAGTTGGCCACTGATTTCATTGTGGCATCTCTTCCATCTAGCTATGGGCATTTCATTTCGAACTACCATATGCATGGGGTGGAGAGGGGCCTTAATGAATTATGTGGGATGCTGAAAACAGCAGAATGTGACATTAAGAAGTGTGCAAGGCATAGCCATGTGATGGTTGTGCAGAACAAGCCTAACTTCAAGAAAAAGGGCACTTCTTGGCAGAAGAAGAAGGGCAAGGCTAAGGATACGATCCCTAAGCCAAACCCTGCACCAAAGCAAAAGCTAGTCCTGCAGGAGACACTGTGTGTTCCTTTTGTCACGAATATGGCCACTGGAAGAGAAACTGCAGCAAGTACTAGGCTTCTTTGAAGAAGAGTGGAAGTAAGAGTACTTCCCACTTAGGTACGCTTGTTGTAAATGTTGTGGACATTTTTCTCGCAGATTCTTATGTTAACTCTTGGGTATTTGATACCGGATCGGTTGCTCATATTTGCAATTCGATGCAGGGGCTAATAAGGACTAGAGAAGTGCAGAAAGGCGAAGTGGATTTTCGCGTCGGAAATAAAGCAAGGGTTGCTGCATTGTTCATCGGCGTCATGCAACTTCACCTTCCGTAAAGATTTATCATGGAGTTGAATAATTGTTATTACATTCCTAGTATGGGTCGAAACATTTTATCACCTTCATGTTTGATGAGGGATGGTTATTCATTCGCGAGTACAAACAATGGTTGTGTAATCTCTAAGAATGCTATGTTTGTGGCTGATGCTCCCATTGTGAATGGGTTATTTATTTTAAATCTTGATAATGCATGTGTTTACAATGTTAGTGCTAAAAGTCTTCGGCCAAATGATTTGAGTCCTACCTATTTATGGCATTGTCGTTTGGGGCATATAAGTGAAAAGCGCATGAAGAAGCTCTAGTGTGATGGTCTTCTAACTTCGTTTGATTTTGAATCATACGAGACATGTCAAGCTTGTTTACTTGGAAAGATGACCAAGACGCCTTTTACGGGGTTTCCCGAGAGAGCGACAGACTTGTTGGAACTCATACATACTGATGTATGTGGACCAATGAGCACGACAGCCAGAGGAGGATATCACTACTTCATTACTTTCACTGATGATTTCAGTAGATATGGCTATGTCTACTTGATGAAGCATAAGTCTGAAATTTTTGAAAAGTTCAAAGAGTTTCAAAATGAGGTAGAGAATCAACGTGGCAAGAAAATAAAGGCCTTGCGATCAGATCGCGGAGATGAATATTTGAGTCACGAGTTTAGCAATCATCTTAAGAGTTGTGGAATTGTTCCACAGCTCACGCCACTCGGAATGCCTCAAAGAAATGGGGTCTCTGAACGGTGTAATCAAATTTTGTTGGACATGGTTCGATCGATGATGAGCCAGTCGGATTTACCATTATCATTTTGGGGTTATGCGCTAGAAACAGCAGCTTTCACACTAAACAGGGTACCATCTAAATCCGTAGTTAAGACACCATATGAGATGTGGACTGGAAAGAATCCCAGTTTGTCTTTTCTAAAGATTTGGGGTTGTGATGCATTTGTCAAGCGACTTCAATCGGACAAGCTAACACCCAAATCAGATAAGTGCATTTTTGTGGGATACCCAAGGGAAACCTTAGGGTATTACTTCTACAACCGAGAAGAGGGCAAAGTGTTTGTCGCTCATAGCGGTGTTTTCCTAGAGAAAGAGTTTCTCACAAAGGGAACGAGTGGAAGGTCGGTGCGACTTGAAGAAGTTCAAGATGAGCCAGTCGAGGATGCTTCTACGAGTCATGCTATTGTAGCAGAACAAGTTGAGGAACCCGTGGCAATAGAAGCACCACAACCACGAAGGTCGGCAAGGCTCTGCGAAGCGCGAGAGTTATTATTGTTAGATAATGATGAGCCTGCGACCTATGCAGAAGCGATGGTGGACCCAGACTCTGAGAAATGGCTGATTGCCATAAGATCCGAGATATAGTCCATGGGAGACAATCAAGTTTGGTACTTGGTTGACCTACCTGATGGTTTTAAAGCCATCGAGTGCAAGTGGATCTATAAGAAGAACATTGATATGGATGGAAATGTTCACATCCATAAAGCTCGACTTGTTGCAAAAGGTTTTCGACAAGTTCAAGGAGTTGACTATGGCGAGACTTTCTCGCCCGTAGCGATGCTTAAATCTATACGGATCATTCTAGCCATTGCTGCACATTTCGATTATGAGATATGGCAGATGGATGTCAAGACAGCTTTCTTAAATGGAATCCTTTCTGAGGACGTGTATATGATACAGCCCGAAGGTTTTGTCGATCCAAACAATGCTGGAAAGGTATGCAAACTTCAAAAGTCTATTTATGGGCTGAAGCAGGCATCTCGGAGTTGGAACATTTGATTTGATGAAGTTGTAAAGGAGTTTGGCTTCACCAAAAACGAACAAGAACCTTGTGTGTATAAGAAAGAAAATGGGAAATCACTTGTTTTTCTAATCTTATATGTGGATGACATATTATTGATTGGAAATGACATTCCTATGCTCGAGTCTATTAAGACCTCATTGAAAAATAGTTTTTCTATGAAGGACTTGGGAGAAGCGGCATATATTCTAGGTATCAAGATCTATAGAGATAGATCAAGGAGGCTAATTAGATTAAGCCAGAGTACATACATTGAAAAAGTGTTGAAACGGTTCAGCATGGAAGAGGCTAAGAAGGGGTTCTTGCCCATGTCTCACGGCATTAAACTCAGCAAGACTCAGTGTCCTTCGACCACTGATGAGCGAGAACACATGAGTAGTGTTCCATATGCTTCAGCTATTGGATCCATCATGTATGCAATGACATGTACTCGCCCAGATATTTCCTATGCTCTAAGTGTTACGAGCAGATACCAGGCTGATCCAGGTGAGATTCACTGGACAGCGGTAAAGAATATCCTTAAGTACTTGAGAAGGACTAAGGATATGTTCCTAGTTTATGGAGGTGCGGTTGAACTCAGTGTAAAGTGTTACACAGATGCGAGTTACCTTAACGACTCAGATGACTCGAAATCGCAATCAGGTTATGTGTTTGTCATGAATGGTGGTGCTGTGAGCTGGAATAGTTCCAAGCAAGATACAGTGGCCTCCTCTTCAACAGAAGCTGAATATATTGCTACCTCGGTGGCTGCAGAGGAAGCTGTTTGGATTAGGAATTTCCTGATCGTTCTTGGTGTGGTTCAGGGCTCGTCCAATCCCTTGGACGTTTATTGTGACAACAATGGTGCTATTGCACAAGCCAAGGAACCTAGACAACACCAGAAGAACAAACATATTCGCATGCGTTACCATCTGATTCGTGAGTTCATTGATGATGGTAGTGTCATGTTATGCAAAATACATACGGACTCAAATGTTGTTGATCCCTTGACTAAGCCACTCCCGCAGCCTGCGCATGAAGCGCACACAAGAGCAATAGGTATTAGATATTTTCTAGATTGACTCTAGTGCAAGTGGGAGACTGAAGGAAATATGCCCTAGAGGCAATCATAGAGATGATTATATTTCATGTGTATCCATGAGTTATTATAATGTTCCTTGAATATCCATATACCAGGCAACTTGTATTGATTGGCAATTATGTGAATTGTTTGTGAAACTCTTTACTTGTATGGTTATCTAATAATTGTCCCTAGTCGGAGTTCATGCGAGGACACACGTGAATATTAGACTAGCACATCGATTGGTTGATGACTATGTTTCGCAAGTCATAGACATGGAGATGTCAAACCAATGATGTGGACACATGTTATGAACATGGGGTTGGACTGACCCAACATGAGACTGGGAATAATACTTGCAGCTCTCTCTACACATCGTGTACGTTTTGTCCTTAGACCTGAGATTGTCGCATGTACTTGAGATGTGGATCGACCTACTTTGGGGCTATCAAACACTACTCCGTAACTGGGTAGTTATAAAGGTAGCTTTCGGGTTTGTCCTGATACATGCTGCAAGGCATCGGTCAATCAAGATGGGATTTGACCCTCTCTACTTGAGAGAGATATCTCTGGGCCCCTCGAGTGATCGGATCCAGAAATGCATGGCTGTGCTATATATGGTTAAGACTTAACCTAGTAAAAGGGATTCCGAATCACAGTATCAAGAAAGAGAGGTCAGCTTGGAGCTAGACCAAATATCGTGAGGCAAAACGAAAGACATGTACTCAACCTTGTGATGGTTCGTCCGAATGATATTTATATGCGTTTAGGAGTTGGCACATCTTGCTAGAGGCCGCTACCAACTATTGACGGAGTAAGTGTACTCGCGTCGTGTCTATACGTGTATGAACCTATAGGGTCACACACTATAGGGGCTGGAAGCCTAATGAGGATTGGATTCGAATTAGACCAGGCTTAGGCTGCTAATGGGCTGCTAATGTAGAAGCCCACCAGGGATGCCTATATAAGAGAGGGTGAGGCGAGCTGAATAGGGTTGAGCATTCCACCCAGCCGCCACTCCTCTTCCGCCTGTGTTGCACGCGCAGACCTAGCAGTCTGGCGTGTGACGGCTTCCACTCCGGACGTGTGGATACCTCGGAGGTGCTGCATCTGTAGCACTTGAACGAGCCGCGCAAAGGGGAGCTGCTCATGGGACGAGGACGAGGAGGAGACATAGAACATCTACACTGCCGCAACGTTCTTGATCGATTTCCGCACCTGTGTGTCTAGCGGTAATCTCGTGATCTATGACAATAGTATTCCTGGTTCACTCGGTAGAAATTTTTGATTTACGCTAGTGTAGCCTACCAGTTACCCCTACAAGGTGTTGATAAAATGAAACCAACAAAAGTGGTTTCACTATTTTATCACTTTTCTTTATTTAGTTATGTTTTTTCTAGTGAAATAACATCTAGTTTTAGGGAATAATTCACCAGAAAAGGTCTGGAGCTCCAAAAATTATTTCCTTGGGTGGTTAGGTAAGGTTTGAGTTACTGGTTCAGTGAGAGTTGGAATCATTGCTAAATAATTACCAGAATGCCCTCAGGAAATTCCCAAGGACAGTTCTGTTGACAATTTGTATTTTTCACCAAATTAATTCTATAGAGGATTTTGAGTTGATTCCAAGGGCACATGGTAGGCATTTAGAATTAATTTATTTAGACATTAGAATACACCTTTTTGGAGTTGCAAATCTATTGGAGTGATTTATTTAGTGATAATACCAATTACAGAAGTATTTAATTCACTAAAATTCAACAGAGGGTCAATAAATCCTTATCTCCTAGTTTTGGATAAGTATTGATGTGCCACTTCTCAGGTATTCGGGATTAGAGTAAAAGCTACCATGGATTGGCCTAGAGAAGTTTCTAAACCAGAACTGGAGGGATTTTGTTATTTTTACCAATGTTAAAACATAGTTCATCTTGACATGAGGTAAATGGTAACTGGTAGCTACAGTAATAACCTTGCAGGGGAAGTTTGTTTCATCACTTTTGAACATGTATAGCTCGCTGTGGAATTTATCTAGTGCAAAATATACCCTTTTTTGTAGATTTAATTTCAGAAAATCAGGAATACTGTTTTGGGCAAGGTTCTTTCTTTACATGTTTAACAGAACATGGGTTTACATGTATATATTTTTATTTGGGCAGAAGAAGGCATTTTTCATTTTTCTCTTGAATTAAACCCTGCAGGTAATTTTGGAAAGGGTCAAATTAGATAAAAGAAAAGGGGAGGAGAGGCTCGCAGGCCAGATTCAGGGCGGAACTAGGCCGGGGGAGTGGATTTGGCCCACGAAGAGCGAGGTAACACGCGGGCGCGGGATTTGAATCCGACATGAGGGGCCCGCTTGTCGGTGACTGGGAGAGAGCGAAGGGGTAAGCGAGAGT
This sequence comes from Avena eriantha, assembly GCA_910589775.1. Taxonomy (NCBI): domain Eukaryota; kingdom Viridiplantae; phylum Streptophyta; class Magnoliopsida; order Poales; family Poaceae; genus Avena; species Avena eriantha. The sequence goes on from OU342746.1 coordinate 173,866,004, forward strand.
GCTGGCCATCAGATCTCGTGGAGATCGACGGCTCAAGTGCTTCTCCTTCCTCTGTCCGAACGCAATGGGGGAGGAGCCCTAGGGCGGCGCCGGCAGGGTCAGGAAGCTCACCAGGGGCCATCTTCGGTGGAGGTGAATGACGGAGGTGAAGCGGTCGACGACGACGACCAAGTAGATGGGTGGCATGGTGGGGTTTGATGAAGGAGGGCGTCGCCTGCCTCTGCCACCGCGAGATCCACTTCGGTGCTCGCCGGTGAGGCTGCTGTGGTTGCTGCATGTCGATGGCAAGGACAGGGTTAGCTGCAGAGGAGCAAGGGGGTTCAGAAAATACAGTTTGCAGAGGGAATGGAGCTGGGATGGGAGCACGACGAGCATATCTTGGATATGGCCGAGGAGCTCCTTTTTCTCCTTCTCTCGAGCAGAGCAGAGCAAGAGAGGAGGAGAGGGGGCTCTGGGGAGGTAAGTGGAGTGGGAGGGGGCAAATGAGCCAGAGAGGGGAGAGCTGGGTGCCCTGGGGTATTTAACCCGAGAGGAAAGGTCCATGATGGACTTGTTCCATGGGGAGGATATGGAGGGAGGTGGAAACCAGCGGGGAAGATGTTGTGGGCGTGGAGACTTGTTTCTGGTGTGTACAGCGGGCAGAGAGAGGTGGGGTGGAGTGCTGCAAGAAGTAAAGGTGCGACCAATGTGTGTATCTCTCCTTCCTCCAAGCACTAAAGGACAAGGGGAAGGGGGAGCTACAGTTCTAGGGCTACAGTGTTTTCAACCAGGGGGAGAGAAGTGTGTTGTGCAGGCTTGGTGGAGAAGATTTGATAAGGTTTGATGGAGTACTAGTGCAAGGTTTTGGTCATAACCCAAATTTGGCAAAGTTGATGACTATGAAGAAATTCTTTGAACTGATCTTGGGAAGATGAGTGAAGATGGTTTAGGTCAGGGTACATCTCCAGGATTTATTTGGGATTTTTTAGATGATTTTTAGTGCATTTTTGATCAATTAATCAAATAGAGCAGAAATGGTTTCTGGAAGCTATTTTGATATTTTTACGTTGGAAAAGGTTGGTTTTTGGTGTGAGATGGTCCTAGATACCATGTTACACCTTGGGGAATTTTATTGGGATTTATTGAGGTGGGAAAGTATTTATAAAAGATTATTTCTTGTTTCTGCCATTTAAGAAAAAGGGCAAAAAGAAATAATAAAGAATCTCAAAAAAATTTATTCTTGAGATAGGAATTTAGGGTATGATACATGGATCTCAATTGATCCAAAATTTGAGGAAGTGTTTTGGCAAAAACCAAACTTTCCAATGGAGATGAAGTTTTGGGGATTTTGTCTATTAAAGGAATTAAATAGATTTGGGGCCATAATAATTATGGAAACTATTCGATAAATCTTGATGATCAAGGTAGATGATGTAGACATGGTGTAGCAAGCATTTTCAACCTTGGGAATTGAAAATCCAACTTGAGTTAGATGGAAAAACAAGGAATTGAGGATCTAGGGTGATGTTAATTTCATACCATCAAAACATGGTTGTATCTTGGAGTTCAGATCTCCCCTTGGGGCATGGGGTAGATGGGTGGATAGACCAAGTCCTGTACATAAACATGGTATAGAGGTTGGGGCTTGATCTTGCTTGAGTTTGTTGGAATTTTGCCTAATAAAGGCCCAACCCATTTATATTATTCAACAATTCCTGAAATCCTAGAGGCCCACCTAGCCCATTCATGCAAGGCAAAGAGGTGGGACAAGAGTTTAGTCCCACATTGCTAGTTGAGTGGAAGTTGGACCAGCTTATAAGGAGAGATCTTCCACCACTTGTACGAGCTTGAGAAGAGAAGACATATACACGCGCGCTCCTCCTCCTCTGCCGCCCGCCTCGCCACGCCTCGTCTCGTCTCATCATGACGCGCGCGCACACGCCGCGGGTTGTGGGAATGCCGAGAACTTCTCTTTCTTTTTGCCATGCATAAATGGATAATAATTTGAACAGTCTGCGTGAGTGTATTTTTAATATGTACGACCTCAGTGGAGATTTAATTCGAGCTTAGTGGAGGCTGCTCGGCTTCGGTCGATGCCTGTTCATTTCCTCTCCCGACGCCGGCTGTTCGCCTGCCTACCCGTGCCTATAAGAGGGAGAGGTCGCTCCTCTCCTCAGACACACCAACGCACACACCCTGCGCCTCCAGTTTCAGAGCATTGTGCTGCTTAGATCTTCCCCATCCTGTCTTGCGACGTGCACCGCGAGCTGGGACAGTAGGCCTCGGAGACTCCGCTGCTGCGAGTCCTGTACGGGAGAAGGGCGATAAGATTTTTGGGGAGCGCTACCAGCGCGACTACTAGCTTCATCACGGACTCTTTCATGGATAGCGACTGCAGCAACATCTTCCCCAACGACGACTTCTTCCCCGACATCAACAACCTTTTCCTCGACAACATGGCTGACGATAGTGCCAACGCTAATGGGAACACCGGCGCTTCCTCTACCGTGATGCAATTTGCTCCAAGTGGTTTCGTTGCTTTTGTGAAGCTACCTGTTTTTGAGGGTACGCATTATAAGAGGTGGCGCGTGAGAGCAGTTCTCTGGTTTTAGAACATGAACTGCTATGACGCCACTCTTGGCAAGCCTGAGGGAGAGCTTACTCCTGCTCAGGAACAAGTTTTTCGGAAAACTAATACCCTGTTCAAGGATGCTTTGCTGTCTATTATAGGGGATAACATTGTTGAACCCTATATGTCATTTGATAATGGCAAGGACATGTGGGCTGCGCTCGAGGCCAAGTTTGGGGTCTCGGACGCTGGCAGTGAACTGTATGTCATGGAACAACTCTATGACTACAAGATGACTCATCACCGCTCCGTGGTTGAGCAAGCTCATGAAATACAGTCACTGGCCAAAGAGCTTGAGCACTTCCCTTGTGTTTTACTGGACAAGTTCATTGCCGGGGGCATTATTGCCAAACTTCCCCCTTCGTGGAGGAACTTGGTACTTCCCTGAAACACAAGAGACAAGAGTTTTCCATTTCGGATCTCATTGGTACTCTTGATGTGGAAGAGAAGGCGAGAGCAAAAGACACACGTGCTCGAGGTGCTGAGGGAGGTTCAAGTGCCAATCTGGTACAGAAAAAGAACTTCCAGTCATACAAGTCCAAGAACAAGGGAAAGTTTGATGGAAAAGGAAAGTTCGATGGAAAGAACCATGCCTCATAGTCTACTAGCTTCAAGAAGAAGACTGATAAGAAGAAAGGTGCTTGTCATGTGTGCGGTGATCTTGATCATTGGGCTCCTACTTTCCCCAACCGCTTTGACAAGCGCCAGCATGGAAAAGGCAGCAAGACTACTAATGTTGTCATGGGCGACATTGAGATGAAAGATGTTGGGTATGGTATATTACCTATTGTTCTTTCATTATGTCATTCTCCTGATTGGTGGATTGACACGGGCGCTAATGTACACGTTTGTTCTGATGTTTCCATGTTTTCTTCATATCAGCTCAGAGGGGCTCAGTCCGTGCTGATGGGGAACGACTCGCATGCTTCTGTTCATGGTGTTGGTACGGTCGATCTAAAGTTCACTTCGGGAAAGACCGTGCGCCTGAAGAACGTGCATCATGTTCCCTCAATAAATAAGAATCTTGTTAGTGGATCACTTCTATGTCGTGATGGCTACAAGATTGTGTTTGAGTCCAATAAATTTGTACTGTCTAAGTTTGGAACATTTATTGGTAAAGGCTATGAGTGTGGAGGTTTGTTCCGCCTGTCACTGTCAGATGTGTGTAATAAAGTCATGAATCATGTTTCATCTGATCTTGTGTCAAATGTCTGGCATTCACGTCTTTGTCATGTTAATTTTGGTTGCATGACGCGGTTAGCTAAAATGAATATAATCCCAAAATTCACTACTGTGAAGGGATCTAAATGCCAAACTTGTGTGCAAGCAAAGCAACCTCGCAAGTCACATATGACTGCAGAGGTGAGAGATTTGGCACCACTAGAGCTCATACATTCAGATCTTTGTGAGACGAATGGTGTGTTAAAAAAAGGTGGAAAGAAATATTTTATGACATTGATCGATGACTCTACGAGATATTGTCATGTGTATCTTCTGAAATCAAAAGATGAGGCTTTAAGTTACTTCAAAATCTATAAAGCTGAAGCGCAAAACCAACTTGATCGAAAGATTAAGAGGCTTAGGTCTGATCATGGTGGAGAGTATTTTTGTGCGGAACATGGTATAATCCATGAGAGGATGCCTCCCTACTCGCCCCAGTCAAACGGGGTAGCCGAAATAAAGAACCGTACTCTAACAGATTTGGTTAACGCCATGTTAGACACATCGGGTCTCTCCAAAGAATGGTGGGGGAAGGCATTACTGACTGCATGTCATGTCCTAAACTGAGTTCCCACTAAGAACAAAGAGGTTACTCCATTTGAAGAATGGGAAAAGAAAAGATTAAATCTTTCTTACTTGCAAACTTGGGGCTATCTGGCAAAGGTTCATGTGCCAATCCCAAAGAAGCGCAAACTTGGACCAAAAACCGTGGACTGTGTTTTTCTCGGATATGCTTTTCATAGCATTGGCTATAGATTCTTGATAGTAAAATCTGGAGTACCAGACATGCATGTTGGTACAATCATGGAGTCAAATGATGTGACTTTCTTTGAGGATATCTTTCCCATGAAGGATATACCTAGCTCATCAAATCAGGAGATACCTGACTCACTGAATCAGGAAATACCCACAATTCTTGAACATACCATTCCTATTGAACACTCGGAAAAATCTGAGGAGGATGATAATGAAATTCCTAAGAGGAGTAAGAGACAGAGGACTGTAGAATCCTTTGGTAATGATTTCATTGTGTACCTTGTGGATGATAGTCCTACTTCTATTTCAGAAGCCTATGCATCTCCTGATGCTGACTACTAGAAGGAAGCCGTTCGTAGTGAGATGGATTCTATTTTAGCGAATGGAACATGGGAGATCACCGATCGTCCTTATGGGTGCAAACCTGTAGGATGCAAATGGGTGTTTAAGAAGAAACTTAGGCCTGATGGTACTATTGAGAAGTACAAGGCAAGACTTGTAACCAAGGGTTATACCCAAAAAGAAGGTGAGGACTTCTTTGATACTTACTCACCCGTAGCCAGATTGACCACCATTCGCGTACTACTATCTTTGGCTACCTCACATGGTCTTCTCGTTCATCAAATGGATGTTAAGACGGCTTTCATAAATGGAGAGTTGGACGAGGAAATTTATATGGATCAGCCAGATGGATTTGTAGTGAGTGGTCAAGAAGGAAAAGTGTGTAAGTTGTTGAAGTCTTTATATGGCCTTAAAAAAGCACCTAAGTAGTGGCACGAGAAGTTTGAGAGAACCCTAACCACTACAGGTTTTGCTGTAAACGAAGCTGACAAATGTGTATACTATCGCTATGGTGGGGGCAAGGGAGTAATTCTTTGTTTGTATGTTGATGACATACTGATTTTTGGGACCAATCTAAAAAATGTGATTAGGGAAGTCAAGGATTTCTTATCTCGGTCTTTTGAGATGAAGGATCTAGGAGTAGCTGATGTTATTTTGAACATCAAGCTATTGAGAGATGATAATGGTGGGATCACACTGCTTCAGTCTCACTATGTGGAAAAGATCTTGACTCGCTTTGGGTATAGCAACTGCAAGTCTTCTCCAACACTGTATGATCCTATTGTGTTACTTTGAAATAATAGAGGCACTACTAGAGATCAATTGACATATTCTTAGATTATTGGGTCACTTATGTATTTAGCTAGCGCTACGAGGCCTGACATCGCTTTTGCTGTAAGCGAACTCAGTCGGTTTGTTTCAAATCCTGGAGATGATCATTGACAAGCTCTTGAGAGAGTCATGCACTATCTAAATGGCACTGCGAGCTATGGCATTCACTATACTGGGTACCCAAGGGTGCAGGAGGGATATAGTGATTCAAATTGGATATCTGATGCTGATGAGATAAAGGCCATGAGTGGATATATATTTACACTTGGTGGTGGTGCTGTTTCTTGGAAGTCTTGCAAGCATACCATCTTAATGAGGTCAACTATGGAAGCAGAAGTCGCAGCATTAGACACAACCACTGTTGAAGCAGAGTGGCTTCAAGAACTCTTGATGGACTTATCTATGGTTGAGAAACCTATACCCGCAATCCCAATGAACTGTGATAATCAAACTGCGATTGTTAAAGTTAACAGTTCTAAGGATAATATGAAGTCCTCAAGACATGTGAAGAGGATACTGAATCTGTTAGGAAAATGAGAAACTCCGGAGTTATTGCATTGGATTATATCCAAACATCTAAGAATCTGGCAGATCCCTTCACAAAGGGTCTATCACGTAACGTGACAGAAAATGCATCAAAGGAGATGGGTATGAGACCCACAATATAAGTTTTCCACAGTGGTAAACCACTCTATGTGATCGGAGATCCCGTGAATTAGAATTGGGAGAAAAGCTGTTGGTTAACTGAGAGGAAAGTATCCCTACTTTAAAACACCACTCCGTGAAGATGCAATACTTTCCTATTCTGCATGGCAGGTTGATTTATCTTAATGTGTTCTAAGTGTCTTAGTTTAAGCAGAGATGTTGTCCTGCAGAACATCTTTTGAAGAACACACATATATGAGTCTGATTGTTAAATGTCGCAGTCTATGAGAGTTGGGTGCTCTCCAATAAACTCATGAAAGGCTATGGAGTATGAGGCATAAGCTCCACCCGAGGGGAAGTCCCACGGCAGCCCAGTATTGGTCAAGGCTTTGTGTAAAGCTAGAATGCAGCAAACTTGCAGTTCAAGGCATAGTCCACTATACAAGTTGCAAACTAGTGTAGCATAGAATTCTAGGTGGAAGTTCAACTTAACAGTCTCCACTAGTACCAGTATATAAACAATGTTGGAACCATAGGCAAATTTATGTGTGCCTCTAGGATCTGGTGGGGGATTGTTGGAATTTTTCCTAATAAAGGCCCAGCCCATTTATATTATTCAAAAATTCCTGAAATCCTAGAGGCCCACCTGGCCCATTCATGCAAGGCAAAGAGGTGGGACAAGAGTTTAGTCCCACATTGCTAGTTGAGTGGAAGATGGACCAGCTTATAAGGAGAGCTCTTCCACCACTTGTACGAGCTTGAGAAGAGAAGACATATACACGCGCGCTCCTCCTCCTCCGCCGCCCGCCTCGCCACGCCTCGTCTCGTCACGACGCGCGCGCCGCGCGCCGCGGGTTGCGAGTTGCGGGAATGCCTCGAGCCGAGAGCTTCTCTTTCTTTTTACCACGCATAAATGGATAATAATTTGAACAGTCTGCGTGAGTGTATTTTTAATACGTACGAACTCAGTGGAGGTGGAGGCTTCTCGGCTTCGGTTGATGAGCCGAGAGCTTCTCTTTCTTTTTACCACGCATAAATGGATAATAATTTGAACAGTCTGCGTGAGTGTATTTTTAATACGTACGAACTCAGTGGAGGTGGAGGCTTCTCGGCTTCGGTTGATGCCTGTTCGTTTCCTCTCCCGACGTCGGCTATTCGCCTGCCTACCCGTGCCTATAAGAGTGAGAGGTCGCTCCTCTCCTCAGACACACCAACGCACACACCCTGCGCCTCCAGTTTTAGAGTATTGCACTGCTTAGATCTCTCCCATCTCGCCTTGGGGCGTGTACCGCGAGCTGGGACAGTAGGCCTCCGATACCTCGCTGCTTTGAGTCCTGTACGGAAGAAGGGCGATAAGGTTTTTGCGTAGCGCTACCAGCGCGACTACTGGCTTCATCACGGACTCCTTCATGGATAGCAACTGCAGCGACGTCTTCCCCAACGATGACTTCTTCCCCGACATCAACAACCTTTTCCTTGACAAGATGGCTGACGACAGTGCCAACGCTAACGGGAACACCGGCGGTTCCTCTACCGTGATGTATATCATCTTTTGGTCTTTTTCTATTATTCTGCCTATGCTTTATCTGCCTTTTATTTTGGTTAAAACTCTTGGAAAATTGCTCTATTTCTCAAGAGAGTTCACCAAGAATTGATTTCAAACTTTGAATAAAATAAGCCTGCCAAAGTAGATTATCAACTAGCCTTCAAAACCTTGTGGGTTTAAGAAGCACAAGGATCCACTTGGAGCAAGTGAAGTAGATATTGATATACCTATATGAGTAGAACAGAACCATGCAAAGAGTTGGTCCATAGAAGGTTGGATTGTGGTGTGAGCTTCTGTCAAAGAAGGCATGTTGATAAGATTTGCAGGAAAAGTTATCTTCTTGCCTGCAAAACCATCAAGAACAAGTGAGTTGGAGGATGATCTAACCAAGGGCAAGAGTTGGCCTTGGTAGTCCTTAGGATGGTTAACTAGATGGTTCAAGTGCATTACCAAAAATTCACAAGGATTGAGAAAGGGAGACATTCAAAAAGGTGATGTTGAAACAGATTCCAGACTTAGCCAAATTTGGCAGATTTAGGGTTTTTGAATAGAGCATGAGAGGGGATGTTTTTGAAGGGGTTCCAGGGTACCAAAGCATCATCAATTGGATGATGTTGAAGTGTAGAGGGAGTAGAAATGATCCATGCTTGATATTGGTCTTCATTGACTTGGAAGCTTCTTGAAGGGATATCTTCAGAATTGATCTAGTTAAGGGTTCTTAGATGATCCCCTAGTGGCTAGAGATCAGATCCATCTTGTATTCTTTCTTAGGATTTGGTGATCCTGAAGTATCTTGATCCTAGAGGATGAGCTCCTAGAGTATCTCATACTACTTCTAAGCAATCAAGTCAAACAGCAGATCAAGGCAACTCATCTTACAAACAAATTAACTACTACTAGGGTTACCATCAAGCCTAGCTTGAGGTAAGGATGGGTATTTTGAAAAGGTTGGAGTTAGAAGAAGGTAAGAGTCCTTGGTATCCCTACCAAGAGTATAATTAAAAAGTTTTATAAAAGGATTTGAGAATCCTAGAGGTATGAGTAGTTGAAGGTTCTCTCTTGAGAACATAAGGAGATTATAGTATGCAGCTCTCCATAGTTTGATCAATAGAAGCTAATAAAATAGTTTGGGAAGCAAGGGCATCTTGGCTCAACTTTTTGAAATGCCAGAACCTTTGAGAACATATAAGATGAGCCAGGATAGTTTTGTTAAATAGCTTTTGTCAACTAATGGTGAGGTAAGGAGTATAATATGGTATACACTCTCATGCACAAGCACAAACAAACAACGAGCAAACACTGCACCAATGAAACGGAAAAAGTTTTTGTTCCCCCTGATTTTTGCATTCTAGATGACTAATCAGGGTTGCTGAAATTGGGATGTTACAGACCTTTCCCCCTTAAAAGAATCTCGTCCCGAGATTCGGGTGAGTAAGGTTAGCGGATGTTGTGTTGGGTTCATACTAGGTGTCTTACGCATACTATCTTACGGACTCCGTCTTTGAAATTGACTACTCTGTCGATGAAGTTGAGCTTCGGTCTTCCGGGATGCACGGAGAGTTGAGCAGAGTCCAGCCTTGATTTTGGGGAATGATCTTATATTCCTTCGGGGCTCGATACCTCGAGGGCTTAGACTAGGCGGACTATCGGGATTCTAAACTTCAAGGAGTACTCGTCTGAGGATAGAATCTACAGCCGGGTGTACCTCTCGTCTGAGGATAGCGTATCCTGGTTGCCGGCTTTACGGTCGAGATTCCTAAGTTGCTTCTGGCGAAAGGTTACTCTGTTTTTGGTGGGAAAGACACAGTCTTTCCCCCTTAGGATTAGACTAGGTTAGCTCGGGGATAACATGTCCTTCCTTCTTGAAGTCATTGGATGAAGTTTGGAAGACTGTTGTCCATCCTTCTCCTGGAGTCAAGATCCTCAAAGGACTCCGTGAAGCTATGGCCTACGAGGCTTATATACTACTATTATTCGTACTTAGCCTGTTGGAGTCTCAAGTCCTCTAAGCGATTGGAACTAAGCGGTTAGTGATCCCACGGTCCTTCAGGTGGGTCTTCAGCTGAAGTAGCGGAGGGATTTCATAGAATCTTTAGTTAGTTGCTCTTCAGATACTCATAGGTTGTTGTTTGGCGCAAAGAATTTGGATCTAGGGATATTTTCTGAGGTAGCTTCTGGTAGACAGTCTTCTGAAGATTGAGTGTAAAGACGCAGTCTTTCCACCTTAGAGCTTCACTAAGGTCCAGTAAGAAGGGTGCGGATCTTCTGTCTTGGAGTGCTGACCCGATGTTAGCGGAAGGTTGTATCTTCCCGAAGTCTTGAGCTGAGGTCGTCGAGGGACTCCCTATTCTATAAACCTTGGCGAGGGTGGTTTCCTATGGAAGCCTTATGGAGTTAGCTCAGGGAAAGCTGAGGTCGTCGAGGGACTCTCCTGGCTAGTCTTTAGTCAGGGTGGATGCAGTCAGCGTGAGAGAAGAGGTCTTCACTTCAATCTCTTGCGTTTCTTCTGCTTGACGGCGGAGTGGACTCGTTGTCTTCATGCATCCTCGTCTTTAGGTTTTTGGATTATTTGGTCCTTCTGGTGAGGAACTTCACGTTGGGTTGGGTAGGGTCGACTAGAATAGTTAGTCTCCTGAGGTGGTTGGAGGGTCTAATATATCGAGGGACATCATAGTTAGGTCTTCACTTCTTGTCTTGGTAGACATTTCTGGTGGTTTCTTGTGGATATTGAGGATCCTTCTAGGGTTGACTTCCAGCTTCCACAGGATTTCTTACTATAGTAGACTGATAATAACGGGGTGCTATGTGATCGACGAGTCTTGAGAGGTGAGTTGGACGGGGTATGCCATCCTGCTGGGGTGAAGTCTTCGAGTTGTTCTGTCTAGGTGATGTCGAAGTCCTAGTTCTTTTGATGCTTTTCCTCTCATATGCTCTCGAGGTTAGTTTGGGTCTCATTACAAACATCTAACACAGGGGGTTCCTGAGTTACTAGGTGGGTTATCGCTCCGAGAGTCACATTTTTAAGGTGGTCAAAGCAAACCAGAGCATACAAAAAAGGCGAATAGAGCGAGGGGATCACAATGTCCTCGGGAAACAACACACATCAAGCAACACAGGATGCTCTTATGCAAGCAAACACGGTCAACGCTAGGGACCAAGGAGTTAACTACTCGCGAGGTAGGGGAATCCTATTATGAGGACTATTGTCCCTAGATATCGTCTTTCTTTAGGTCGGAGTCACTATCTTGCAGATGAATCCTTCGTCATATCTTGGATGTTTCTTGATAGTGCAACACTGGATGTCTTGTAATTATGGGGATTCCGCTGGTAGAGCAATATTGTAGTCTCCTTGTGTTTGCTGGTAGTTGCTTGTCTTCATCTTGTTCTCATTGTCTTTACCGGGTTCTAGATCCTAAAAATACGTAGATTTGAAGTTTGTATGAGAGTTAGAGGAAACCATTTTCGAAATCATTTACTTAGAGTAAGAGAAGAAGTAGAACTTTTTGAAACTCATTGAGAAACTAGTTTTCGAAAACCGTGGTTTTCAAAATAAGGTTCCTGTCTAATGACCATGCTAACTAAGGTTCTCCTAAAGTCAGGATGGCTACGATACCAAGTATGTGGGGCCCCCGGATTAATCCTCCGAGAATCCCTTTTATGCATATAACCACGATCCCATGATCAGTTAGTCGTGGCACATAACCGAAAAGTATCAAAGTAGACATCCAATACATAACGAATACATGACATACCTTATTTGCCATTATGGCTACATCGATCAGGAACATCGGAACATCATTAAGCATTGTTGGGGGGATACCCCCGGGTAGGGCAACACCGGGGTATAAGGGCAAAGTTAGTCAGGGTATGACGCGGTCAAAGCAAAGTGCTGACCGGGTCACCTCAAGGCAGGCCGAATCACGGTGTGGCCCGGCCCATGGGGCATTTCCTTGACAATGGTCAGGCCGACATAAGATTTATGCCAGCCATGACTATCTGTTTTGCAGGTAAATGGGTAAGCCAGATTAGCTATTTGCTATCCGGACTATCTTAGCTTCAAAGAGAAGGAATCTCCCACTGGTCAAAAGGTGACTTTATTAGCTGGAACATGTGCAAAGTAAAGCAAAGGACAGGACCAGCGGGTCGGTGGCGACCAAGGTGACGCGGGCAAAGCCGGATGACATAGCCCGTGACGCCAAAAGACAAGGATGATGCTGCAGGTTACGTCCAAAGCCCAGACGAGCCGTTAAAGAAGAATAAAGAAGCATCTTATTTAGGAAAGGACCATATTCGTAGAATATGCTGCCGCCTGTGCCCTAGAATTGTAACTCAGCCTCCCCTATATAAGGAGCACCAGGGCCTCCATAGAGAGGGACGACAAATAGAGGAATCACTCTCTGGCTAAGGTAGAACTCTAGGGCTATTTAGTGGGGGGTAAGAGACATTGTCTCCTTCTTGCTAAGGGCCTCAAGAGCACTTGTAAACAACATTGATAGAGAGAATACAAGAACTTCCGTGCGTGGAATCACCGTGCTCTCCCTCCCTGGATTCCCCTAGCGCTCATTGGCCCCATCTTTAGCCTATCCATGGCATCTGCCGTGCCACCACCATGACAGTTGGCGCCCACCGTGGGGCTAGCGGTGCTAGCAGGGGTGAAAATCTAGACAGGAAACTTCTCGAGCACCGGCGAGTGTATCGTCTCAGGTTTGGTTCAGCGCTTTGGCGCGCTAGACTACGTCAGTGACAACGCGGGAAGCTTCAGCAGGCACCCTCCACCGCGCAATGGTGTCTCCCTCAAGCTTGGCACGCACAAGATCTACGTCGGGGTGGATGAGTCCTATGTTCACCCACAGCACGTGGTCGAAGGAGGTGAACCGTCTCTTAGCGCCGCTCGTGGAGTGTGTATCGCTCGCCCCACTAGCAGCGTTGAAGTCCTGATAACCGCGTCAGATGTGGGACCAAGCAAAGATCTGGCGCCAGAGCCAGATGTAACACCCAAACAGACCAGGTCTAGGTTTCCTCCGCTAGAGAAGCCCGAGAATGTGCTCCAGCAAGCGATAGATAGCTTAGCAACACCAATAGTACCAGTGGTAGATCCGGTTCAGGTGCAAGTTGAGTTAGAGGTAACTAGGTGGAAAATGTTAGCCGGAGCGAAGGAGGTAGCAAAGCTGCATCGGTCGCTGAACACCACTTTGAGAGAGTATGCTAAGGTAAATCGTATCGATGGAGTTAAAATCTGGGGCAGGAACCTGATCACCGAGATAGACAAGGAGTACGAGCCTAGGCCGGGTCAGACAGCTACGATATTGACAGGAGGGTTGGATCGTTACAGTACCCCGGCAAAGAACCTCAGAGCAGCAAATGCGGCCGCATCCGAGTTAGAAGGCTTGACCGGTGAGGCTCGATAGAGTCAACAAGAGAGAGTGAATCACTTGTTGAGGGTCGCATGCCAACAGAATGAAGAAATAAACAAAGCAAACCCAACACCACCAGGAGCCTCACAGGTGGTACATTCGGCCAGAAATAACCCGACGAGATCCAGAGGAGCCGCGTCATCTCCGGGTCACGATCCCATGAGAGAAGAGGTAGTGGACTCCGAGAGAAGAAACAAGCAGATGGTCCCTTATGACCCAGTAAGGGCTGGAAAAGGAAAAGCAGTGCAAGTTGATGAGGATCGCCACAGTACCAGCCGAGGTGTGGCTGCCCGGGCTAACCATGACCGAGGCATTGTCGGTCAAAGGAATGCTGCCAATGGCAATGCCAGACAGCGTAACCCTGTGGGAGCATGGAAAAATGTACCTCAGACGCAACAGCGCGAATCTCGGCAAGGAGGAAGTGCAGGACAAGCGGCACAACAACGTCATGCACATCTAGATCAACAAAGATACAATGATGGTTATTCGGCTATGGTTAACGATGGATACCCTAGACCAGATCACCACGTAATTGGATCATGGTTGGGAAGCAGGAACTTGCAACCAGATGATGCGAGGTTGAAGTTGGATAGGATTTATAGGTCGGAGAAAATCGAGTTACAAGGTCCACCAGGTCCAGCATGTTTCGGGCCCCGGATCATGAATGAGCCACTAGTGCCAAACTTCCAGCTGGCCAGGGGAACCCGAACTTATGATGGAAGTACCAGGCCAGAGGATTGGCTGATTGATTATGCCACAGCCGTCAAGATCATGACGGGAAATTTGAGATGGGCGGTGTGATACATACCACAGATGCTGGAAGGACCAGCGCGAGTTTGGCTGAACAATTTGCCACCAGGGAGTGTCAACTGTTGGTTGGATTTCTAGGAACTATTTGTTAGTAACTTCTCAAGCACTTACAAGAGACCCAATAGACCACAGACCATTGCATTATGCCGGCAGAGACCGAATGAGCCAGATAGAGATTTCCTAACTCGATGGTGCAATGTGCGAAACTAGTGCAAAGGGGTGATTGAATCACAAGCAATTGCGTGGTTCGCTCAGGGATGCAGATATGGAAGTATGTTGTGGCAAAGGTTACAGGGAGATATGCCAACTACCTTCTCTAAGACGATCCGGATTGCAGATCCATATGCCTTGGGAGATCCAACTCAACCCCGGCTAATGTCTAGCGAAGCAAATGGGGAATATTACAACTGAGATATCTAGGGACGAGCGTCCGGATTATCGATATAACTCGCAGCAGGTTGCAGCAGTGGACCGGGATCAGCCCAATGCCGGAGCAAGCCAACGCCAGAAAACTGGAGGGCAAAATTGGCAGCAGGAAAGCGAAGGGAAAAAGCCTTGGACCCCGGAGCAGAAAAAGCAATGGCAGGAACGAAAGGATAGGCCGAGGTATACATTCGAGTCTATTCTAGATCAACCTTGCAAATTTCATACGCCAAGTCTGAACGGTCCGGTGAATCATACGACCCGGTAGTGTGAATGGACGAGGAAATTGGAACAGGTTGGTTCGGGGAATGCTCAGGCACCTCGGAATGAAGCACCTAGAAATGAAACACCCTGGCCACCGTTACTAAGAGGGGGAAATGGACAGCAACTGATGCTGCCACCACCTCCACCGAGGTACGAGAATCCGGAAAGAAGGGATGCAGTACATCAGGTAGGAAGCACCTAGCAACAAGGCGAAGGTTACAACGAGAATGAGGGACGAAACGAGTACAGGGAACATCATCAAAGCTATTGTGTGTTCACCACGGAAGAGAATGACCGGAAAAGCTTGCAGCGCCGGCATATGGAGGTGAACGCAGTAATGTTGGCTGTGCCAAGATATATGCCTTGGGAGGATCAAGAAATCACATGGAGTGTCAAAGATCACCCAAAGATCATGCCAAGCCCAGGAACCTACGCTCTGGTCCTAGATCCGATGTTCATCGGGCCGAATCTCAACGTGAGATTTTCCAAGGTATTGATTAACAATGGCAGCAGTATAAATATTATGTACAAGGATACCATGCACAAGTTGGGGATAACAGAGAACATGTTGCAAGCGACAAGGACCACTTTTCACGGTATTGTATCGGGTATTTCTTGTGAACCAATTGGTAAGGTCCAAGTTGACGTGTTATTCGGCACAAGAGACAACTGTCGCACTGAGAACTTGGAATTCGAAGTAGTGAATCTGGAAAGTGCTTATCACGCATTACTCGATAGGGAAGCACTGAGCAAATTCATGGCAACAACCCACGTCAGCTACCTTAATATGAAGTTGCCCGGACCAAGGGGCGTGATAACTATATCAGGGGACTTCCGGCGTTCGATCGAGTGCACATCAGCCGGATCCAATTTAGCCGAGTCACTCGTGATAGCTCAGGAAAAAAGGAAGATACTAGAAGTGGCGGCATTGGCTCAATCCGCGCAACAACATATGCCGACCCTGGCCAACCCACACGGGAGTGTATCGTTCCAAGCGACTAAGGATACGAAGAAAGTGCCAACTGATGATCTGTTCCCAGAGCACACCGTTACCATAGGTGCCGGGTTAAGCAGCAAATAGGAAAACGAGATCGTCAACTTACTCCATGAGAATCGGGATATCTTTGCAAGATCAGCAAGGTGTACCGAGGGAGTTGGCTGAGCACTCATTGAATGTAAGACCCGGGGCTAAGCCGGTAAAGCATCCTCTCAGGTGTTTCGCAGAAGATAGAAGAATGAGATAGCAAGATTGCTAGCGGCCGGATTTATCATGGAGGTACTCTATCCGGATTGGCTCTCTAATCCGGTGCTGGTGGAAAAAAATAAAGATGATCCGAACGTGGCAGTGGTATGGCGCATGTGTATTGACTACACGAACCTGAATAAGGCGTGTCCAAAAGATCCATTTCCACTCCCTAGAATATATCAAGTCATAGACTCAACTGCATGATGTGAGCTACTTTCATTCATTGAGGCATATTCTGGTTTCCATCAGATACCCCTGAACCCGGATGATCAAATAAAGACTGCGTTTATTACCCCATACGGGGCTTATTGCTATCGCACTATGCCGTTTGGATTACATAATGTAAGAGAAACGTACCAGCGATGCATGCAAAAAATGCTTGCATGACCAAATAGGTCGGAATGTGCAGATCTATGTGGATGATGTGGTGATAAAGACCAAGGAAAGAAATACACTCCTTGAGGATATTCGGCAGACATTCGCGAACCTAAGAAGGTTCCGAATGAAGCTAAACTCGGAGAAGTGCACTTTTGGCGTACCCGTCAGAAAGTTACTCGGTTTCTTGGTATCTAGCCATGTCATTGAAGCTAACCCGACGAAAATCCGGGCCATAGAAAGAATGGAGCGGCCAAAATTTCTTAACGATGTCCATAAGTTCACTGGTTGCCTGGCAGCATTAAGTCGGTTCGTATGTCGGTTGGGAGAGAAGGCCTTGCCCCTCTATCAGCTGATGAAAAAGGCAGATAAGTTCACATGAACACCACATTCGGATCATGCATTTCGAGAATTGAAAAAGATGTTGTCTATCGCGCCCATCCTAGCTGCACCGTTACCTAAGGAACTAATGTTTCTCTACGTAGCCACGACCAACCGAGTCATAAGTGCAGTGATCATAGTGGAACACGAGGAGGACGGAAAGTCGGTGCAAAGGCCGGTGTATTATCTGATCGAAGTATTGTCAGCCTCAAAACAAAATTATCCTCATTATCAGAAGATGGCATACGGCGTATATATGTCAGCCAAGAAACTCAAACACTATTTTGAGGAACACCCCATCAAGATGATATGTGAGGCGCCCATTTCAGAGATCATGAGTAATAAAGACGCAAGCGGCCGAATAGCAAAGTGGGCTATCGAATTAGCTCCATACGCACCACAATTCGACAGAAGGGATGCGATTAAGTCACAAGCCGTGGCGGATTTCTTTGTCGACTGGGCTGAAATGCAATATGAGCCACCCCTGCCAGACTCCAATTATTGGCAAATGCACTTCGACGGATCAAAACTGAAAGATGGATTAGGAGCTGGAGTAGTGCTTACCTCGCCCAAGAAGGATCAACTGAAGTATGTCCTTCAAGTCCATTTCAATGCCTCGAATAATGTGGCAGAATACGAAGCACTGGTACACGGTCTCAAAGTGGCAAAGGAAGTAGGGATACGTCGGATATAATGCTTTAGAGACTCGAATTTGGTGGTGCAGCAAATGTTTGGAAACTGGGATGCCCTAGATGCTAACATGGCCCTATATAGGTTCCATGTTCAAAAAATAAGCGGGTTCTTCGAGGGATGTGAGTTCCATCACATACCTCGGATTGAAAACGGGGAAGTGGAATACACTATCCAAGCTAGGCTCATCCTGGCAACCAATCCCGCCGACTGTTGCCTTGGAGCACCTGAGAAAACCATCAATCACACCGTCGCCTGAATCAGATTCCATTTACATCCCGGCACCCCCGGGATCAGGAGCTGCACCGATGGAGATAGAATGGGGAAGCACCTCAGCAAACCCGGGGACTGCTTCAGCAAACCCGGGGACTGTGCGGCTTGACCCGGCGGGAGTTATGTCGATGGATGCAATGTAAGTGGATGAGGAATCATTTCCTGTCCGACCTATATCATCTTGGGCCAAGCCAATTTTTAATTTCATGAAAGATGGAATTCTGCCAGATGATGAAATAAGTTCAAGGAAAATTCAAAGAAGGGAAAAGGCCTATACCATAATCAACACCGAATTATACAAAAGGAGTGTGATAGCGGTACTACAATGGTGTGTTGATCCAGAGGAAGGACTGGACATACTACGAGATATTCACCAAGGGGAATGCGGCCCCCATGCCTCCTCAAGGGCCTTAGTGGCAAAGGCTTTCCGGCATGGGTTTTATTGGCCCAGTTCTTTGGAGCAAGCAGAGGACTTAGTAAGAAAATGCAATGGTTGTCAAAACTACGCCACGATAACTCACCTACCGATGTTAGAGCTAAAAACTATCCCCATTACATGGCCATTTACCGTATGGTGCCTAGATATGGTGGGACCATTTAAGCCGGCCAAAGGAGGGATGACCCACATGCTGGTTATGGTTGACAAGTTCACCAAATGGATTGAAGTGAAACCGATTCTGAAATGTGATGGGGAAACAACAGTAAGATTCCTCAAGGATATAATCTTAAGGTATGGATACCCCCATAGCATCATAACTGATAACGGGACGAATTTTGCTGAAGGAGCTTTTGCGAGATTCCACCAGGAAAAGAAGATCCGGTTAGATGTCGCTTCAGTCGCCTACCCCTCATCGAACGGACAAGTGGAAAGATCCAACGGACCGGTACTGTCTGGGATAAAACCCCGGCTCATAGAGCCGCTGCAAAGATCAGCAGGATGCTGGATAGAAGAGCTACCAGCGGTACTATGGAGTTTAAGAACAACTCTGAATCGATCAACAGGTTATACGCCGTTCTTTCTGGTATATGGGGCAGAAGATGTATTACCAGCTGACATAGAGCATGATTCTCCTAGGGTCACCAAATACATAGAAGCCGAAGTGCGCAAAGCCCGGCAAAATGATGTTGACCTGCTGGAAGAAGCGAGAGAACTGGAATTGTCCAAATCCGCCATATATCAGCAAAATCTCCAACACTATCATAGTCGGAAAGTAAACCCCTGAGTTTTTGGGGAAGGTGATTTGGTGCTAAGGTTAATACAGCCCACCGCTGGCATGCATAAGTTATCCCCCCCATGGGAAGGGCCCTTCATTGTGAGCAAAGCTTTGCGCAATGATTCCTACTATCTTATTGATGAACAGACCCAGCAAAAGAACAAGGCGGACAGGTCCGGAGAGGAATCCAAAAGACCATGAAACGTAGCACTACTTCGTCCTTTCTACACCTAAGAGGTGAATGTATCCGAACTACTCGTATGTCGGTATGTATTTCGGCAGTGAGCTTATTAATAAAAACTTTGCCACCCCGAGCAAAGACTCGGGGGCTGTTATAACACTTGTCTTGTTTTCGTATTTTTTTGTGTCGGCTGGGTTAAGTCGCTTATGTCTTAGTTGGATTAGTAATGTGTTAGCACCAAAAACCTAACTCTTCGACTTTGCTGCTGTCCAAAAAGATTTGGCTTCACGGCAAGCAAGAGAACAAGTTTGGAATGGCAAAGCACATGAAAAACAACTAAGGAAAAAGAGCTTAAGCGGGCTGACGTTGGTTTTTTGGCTAATCCTTAGTTTATTTTCTTCACTAGAGTGTCGAATCATTTTGAGCTAATCTCAAGGTTTCAAGTATTGTTAAGTCAATTTTTTGAACCTCATACTCGCAAGTCGAAAAACCGAATCAAGGTAGACGCGGGCCGAGTCTAAAATTGGGGGAACAAGAAAATGAAACTCGGGGACTTCGCCCTCGATGATCCGGCAAAATAAACTTAGTTCGGAACATGAAATTGTAGCCCAAACAAACCAAAGTATTTAAGTACATCTGCGCCCAGCATTCTGGGGATCTGATAAATATGATGAGTGTTTTTCAAGGGGCAGGAGCAACAGAAGAATCATCTCTGGAGGAGGGAGGTACTCCAGAGTGTGCAGGAGGAGCGCTAGCCTCGGCTTCGTCCTCTGGGTCAACTTCGTTGTCCTCCGGGTCTTCAGCCTCGTCTCCTATCTTGGAGCCCTCGCTCTCATTCACTTCCTCTTCAGCTCCAGAGATAATCTCGTCTTCAACAACATTAAGGAAGCTTGGCCCCTCATTCCAGGCATGGCAGAAGGAGTACTGGATGAGATTGTTCTCACAGGCCTGGCGGCGCGCGATCCACTCTAGATCCTCGCACCACTTAGACCCGGTGCGCATATGCCTGGGCAATGCCAAGTCAATCCCTTCATACCATGAAATCGTAAACATCAAAGCAATGTCGGCTCCATCCCGTGTCGTAGATTCGCGCCACAAATGCAGCTGCTTGTCACATTCCATGAGTTTGGCTATAAAGTCCGAGGTTTTCTTGGGAATGGTCTCACTCGGCTAGAGACAGCCGAACATCTGTGTTGCCGCTGGGTGAATGTCCGCGCCGAAATTCCTTACTACCTCGAGACAAGCGGTGAGACTCGCCAGGAGATCCTCTGTCGTATAGGGAATTGGCTCGGCAACAGGGCCAACAGGAATTCCACGCTCTTCACGGGATTGGCGTACGGTAGAGACGGCAAACGTATCGCTCTATGGAAATTTTCCTAAGGATGAGTGGAGAAATAGTGAGCGGATGGACCAAATCCTAATAATAACAGATCAAGCAAGAGCAGAGAACTTACGCGCAATTTGGAAGAGGAGTCGCTGAAGCTCGGAATATGTGTTGGCGTTGTGGACCCGGAGTTTTTGGTACTCAGTGGGTGCCGATGTAAGTTTGACGTCGGCTTCCTCCAATAGGCTCTTGTCCTTAGAGATTTGCGTAACTAAACGCTCCTTCTCTTTGGCAAACTCCTGATCGGCCTTCTCTAGCATGGACTGATGAGAGCTCTTAAGCCTCTGGATTTCGGCATTCAGTCGAGTGATCTCCGAGTCCTGCTGCTGGAGCCGAGCTATCTCAGTGTCTTTCTTCTTCAGCTCAGCTTCGTACTTCCCTGCTTGTTCCAGGAAATGGGTCATCAGTTTAGGCATAGGGACACTATCCTCAAGAGCAACTGCAACATGATCCGGAGGACCCAAAATACGAGTGTCCACCAGATAAAGCACGGAGGGTACAATGGTCATATAAAGGGGATGAATTTACCTTTGATCTCCGCAAGATTCTTCCTCATAATTATATTCTCAGTCTCAACCTTGGCTGTGTAATCCGGACAAAACATTCATATAAGTTCTAAGAAGTTTGAATGAAAAAGGAAGAGAAATGGAAACTAACCCCTCTTTTGCTACTCCTCCAGGAGTTTACCATAACGCCCGCGTATGTCTTTGTAGGAGTCTAGCAGGTGCTGGAACTCAGTGGTTCAGCGGTTAGTGGTAATCTGAAACAAGAAAGATACAAAAGTTCAGAGGCAAAGTAGAAATTATTCGAAGTCTACAAGATCCGGGCCAACTAGAACATAAACCGGCTCTAGGTGTGTGGATATTCGAAGTCTACAAGATCCGGACCAAGGGAACTAGACCTGGCTCTAGGTGTGTGGATATTCGAGGTCGACAAGATCCGGGCCAAGTGGAACTTAACCGGACTCTAGGTGTGTGGATATTCGAAGTCTACAAGATCCGGGCCAATTGGAACTTAACCCGACTCTAGGTGTGTGGATATTCGAAGTCTACAAGATCCAGGCCAAGTGGAACTTAACCCGACCCTCGGTGTGTGGATATTCGAAGTCTATAAGATCCGGGCCAAGTGGAACTTAACCCGACCCTAGGTGTGTGGATATTCGAAAACTACATGATCCGGGCCAAGGGAACTAGACCCGGCCCAAAATTTATTGCAAATTAATGACATTATGACCAAAACTAGGGAGCATCCGACCGAATAACAAGTTATTCCCTCGGAGGCTCGGGGACTGGTATATATCTACAAATGCTAAGTTATGAAAACACCAACAGCAGAGAAAAAGGATTACCTCCATCATCCGGCCAGCCAGGGAGATAACCTTAGTAGCGGAGTTCATCTACGCGCTGAACTTGGCTGGGCCAAAGCTTTCAGGGATCGTCTTGGGGGTCGACGAATTCGGCATTGTTCCAGTTTTTCACATACTCAAGGAGTAGTGGACTGTAACTCTCGCCGCTCGAAGAATGGCTCATCACTAAACCCTTCCCATGGGCCTCACGCCTGGTGGATTGAGCCGCAGTGGGGCTGGTGTGCAGAACCAGCTACTTGCTGCCCTCTGACCCGGAAGATGGCCAGGATGAAGCTGACCCGGAGGTCTTTCTAGCTTTGCCAGGTGACGGTTGAGGAGCGTGTTGAAAGAAGTCAGTAATTGAAGGGGCATATCCGGTGGGGGCCGAAGGAGCTTTCCCCTTAGGAGGCTTGGAGGCTCTTGCTCCGGCTATTGCTGCTGATGCTGTTGCTGTTGCTGCTGGTGCTGTTGCTGCTGGTGCTGGTGTTGTTGCTGCTGGTGCTGGTGTTGCTACTACTGGTGTTTTTGCTGGTGTTTCTGGTGCTGTTGCTGGTACTAGGGATACTGGGGGCAGCGTCGATGAAGCTGGCGCCTCAACATTGGGCATAGAGGCCGAGGAGCTGGAGAGATTCGGCATCGTCGTATCTAGATCCGGCCCACTATCCCCCGTGCCGACGTTGCCCTCCTCTTGGCGAGGTGGGCTCTTGTCGGGCGCAGCCGCAGAACCCTCTTGAATAGGGCTAAGCAGACGATGATCATCGTTGCGGGGGGGGGGGGGGGAGGGACCGCTCCGGAGTGGATAGTCTATGCCGGAACCGCTCTGGGAAATATCCACAGGAGCTCTAGAAAAAGGAAGGACAACAAGTCAAAAAGAAAGAACCAACCAGAGACTAAGGCAAGCAATGGAAGAATCCGGAGTAGCAATGCTAAAAGGACTAACTCGTGAACGGTAGGAGGAGCCCGAGGTTTGGGTGCCCTCCGGACAGTGCTCTTGGCGGCAGGCTTGGCCGACGGTTTAACCTCAGACTTCTTTTGCCTCTTCTTGGGCGGCGGCGCCTCCGAAGCTGTGGCCGGGGTAGCTGCGCGCTTCTGGGAAGGGGCCGAGGCCGGGCCACCGGTAGCAAGCGGAGGAACCTCATGGACCTGAGCATCCGGGTTAGCTGAACATTTAAACATAAGCTAGGTGCAAATAAGAGATAAGAACCTCAATGTCCGAATCATCATCGTCTGGCCAATCCCTTAGAGAAGAGGCCTTACCAGCGCTGCGTTTGACGACGTTCGGGGCAGGCAAGAAGGCCTCCGGGTTATTCTCCACCTCGTCTCCCTCGGTGCGGTCCTCCAACCACTTGCTGGCCAGAACCTCGCCATCCTCTAGTGGTTGCTAGAGAAATTTCTGATAGAATAATCGCCAAGTTACAAAGGGAAATCAACATACGAAGAAAATCCGGAAAACAAAGAAGAGTTAACTTACCTTTGGAGGAGGGTTGGCACGAGTGAAGGGCTCAAGCCCCCATTCCCAGGCCTCGGAGAACTCCTTCTCCACGTTGAAAATGGACTTAACCTGGCGGTAAACCGCCAATTTCCGTGATCCGGTGAGCCACTTGATTCGCTAGGGCCGTGGCACGCTTGGGAATGCTTTCCCAAAGCGAGGTGTCTGGGGGACCGAGTCTAAAGGGGAGCAGCTGGAGCTGGTCCTCCTTGGTGGTGTTCCGGACGTAGAAGAAGGTCCGGGCCTAGCCCTTGCAAGATTCGAGCCCCATGACCCGGGGGAAGACGGACTGTTTCTGGGCGAGATGGAGGCGGCACCACATTGGGTCAGGTGCTTGTCCTCCGGGGCAAGCTCCTTATCCGGAACCACATTCGTCCGCAGACCAAAGAACTTGATCCAAAGTTCTTTGGTTGGCCAGAGGCTGATGTATCCCTGAATGCCGGAGGCAAAGGAGGACAAAGAGGTGATAACGTTTGCGGGAAGATGATGCGGTTGCAGTTTTTAGGTGGAAATGAAATCGAAGAAGAAATCAGAAGTGGGGAGGCCGAAGCCACGCTGGAAATGTGACAAGAAAACCACATATTCCCCAGATTTGGGGGCAGGAGTAATCTCACTGGCGGCGAGGCGTCAGGCGACGCCGGTGGGGATGCGAGGGGAGGCATGGAGCCAAGCCAAATCCTCCTCGCGGACGATGGAGCCATCCCAGCATCCACGTTCGCGGCCCTTTGTCCCTTCTTCCTGCTGCACCACCATCAAAGCTTCTGCCTCTTTCATGGTGAGATCAAAGCATTCGAGGGGGTAATCAGAGTAATGGTAGCCGGAAGAGGGGAAGCGGGAAGCGCAAGGCCCCGTGGTGGAGATTGGCACTGGAAACGGTGGCACTAGCGTCGTGGGATCCTTTGCGGGTGGCATGCCGCACGCAGCGAGCGCGTATGCGTCCCAAGCGAGCAATCAGAACAAGGCCACAAGAGGGGCCACGGGAGCAAATGATCCCATGATGGTACATGGCAATACGGTTAACGAGGCGCTGCTGTCATGGGATGTTCACAGCAGTTATGCCTGACATAGCGACAGTAACCGGCGCGGTAAATGCGCATGGCCCTTAAAATGAGGCAAATGATGATTACCATCCACGTAGGATGTGGAGATGCGTACGAGAGAAGGAAAAAAAACTCGGATAAGCAAGTGAGAGACCAAGCCAACGAGGAATGACTCAGAAAGAGCGAAAGGGTCGCAAGAAAAGAAACTCCGGGCAATGAGGTAACTCGGCCAAAGGAGCAAAAGATCCGGATATGGGAACCTACTGTGGCCTTAACAACTAAAAGTTTCTAAGACCGCACCAGCTTCAGGGACTAATGTTGGGGGGATACCCCCGAGTAGGCCAACACTGGGTATAAGGGCTGAGTTAGCCAGGGTACGGCGCGGTCAAAGCAAAGTGCTGACCGGGTCACCTCAAGGCAGGCCGAATCACGGTGTAGCCCGGCCCATGGGGCATTTCCTTGACAATGGTCAGGCTGAGATAAGATTTATGCCGGCCATGACTATCTGTTTTGCAGGTAAATGGGTAAGCCGGATGAGCTATTTTCTATCCAGACTATCTTAGCTTCAAAGAGAAGGAATCTCCTCCTAGTCAAAAGGTGGCTTTATTAGTTGGAACATGTGCAAAGTAAAGCAAAGGAGAGGACCAGCGGGTCGGTGGCGACCAAGGTGACACGGGTAATGCCGGATGACGTAGCCTATGACGCCAAAAGACAGGAATGATGCTGCGGGTTACGTTCAAAGCCCGGACGAGCCATTAAAGAAAAATAAAGAAGCATCTGCTTTAGGAAAGGAGCATATTCGTAGAATATGGTGCCACATGTGCCCTAGAATTGTAACCCGGGCTCCCCTATATAAGGAGCACCAGGGCCTCCATAGAGAGGGACGGCAAATAGAGGAATCACTCTCTGTCAAAGGTAGAACTCTAGGGCTAGTTAGTGGGGGGTAAGAGACGTTGTCTCCTTCTTGTTAAGGGCCTCAAGAGCACTTGAAAACAACATTGATAGAGAGAATACAAGAACTTCCGTGCATGGAATCACCACGCTCTCCCTCCCTGGATTCCCCTAGCGCTCATTGGCCCCATCTTTAGCCTATCCATGGCATCTGCCGTGCCACCACCACGACAAGCGTAGAGCCTGAGGCATGCCATAACCTACAAGCAACTGACTAGGAGAACGTCCTAGCTCGCATAGTCGTCCACTTCACCTCCTTCTCGATATCTGACCAAGTTAATAACCAGGGACAATGCCAGTGAGTACTTTGAATGTACTCGCAAACCACCTTAAGATAACAATCAAGAGGATATGCATTATGGCTATGGTAGTAGGAGGGCTCCAAGAGAGGTTCTTTTCTCAATTAGTTTCTCTTGTAGATATAGCATCTACCTATCTTTGTTGAAAACTTTTGTAAAACATTTTGGAAACTGTTTTGAAAAGTTTTGGAAAACATTAGGACTGGGTCACCCATTGTTCCTTTCTTCCGGTCGTCCCACGACCAAACTCCTTTCATTCCTTTTTGACCATCCGATGGTCAAAGCAGGTATCCTTTCCGACCATCCCATGGTCAAAAGATTTCAAAACCATTTCTTTTCAGAAATCCTTTTTGAAATCAAAACCAGCATCACACTACAGCAACCTTCCCAACCGTCCAGGACCGCGGACATGGCTATTCGAATAGATTTACACTCTGCAGAGGTGTACACTTTACCCACACCATCCGGGTATACTACCCTGATCTACACCGATCGTGGGTCGAGTAACCGATCAAGACTCTCTGGATGCCCACTCCAATATAAGTGCCTACCCTATGAGTGTTGTTCCCCTCAACAAAGGGACGCCGGGTACCGAGGACCAACCGGATCGCTTTTTCCACTTCCCAAGTGAGCGCTTTCAATGGGGGGCTCAGAGTAATGCGTCGAGGCCAGCAAACCCATTGTTCCTTCTCCCGGTCGATGCCTCACATGGACCGTTTGTCCAGAGAAGGCCCACCCTCCAGGGATCACGATCCCCTGTAGTAGATACGAGGCAGTTTATCCAGAGTAAACAACCATCAAATCTAGCCCTTTCCCATTTCAGAGTAATTTGGTTGCACAGGGTTAATTGTTCTAGCAAAACTACAAAGAACCTGGTGTGTTTTTATAAAACTTTTTCCTCCATCTTTTCTTCAGCATTTTGTAAAACAAAAACCTTTTCTTTTTCAACATCTCTTGGGAGGTCCCACCTCACCAAGGTTTTATCATAAAACATTTGGTAAAACTTTTTCCGGGGTTTTTCCCATCCTCTAGTTTTGCTTTGGCTAAAACGGGGTCTCCAAAGGGTATGGTATAATACACCATCTATGCTACTAGGGACAGGTAGGTGTCCCCAAGGGGGTTGTACTTAATAGTACAGAAGTGTAATCGTTCGGAGGAGCCAAACCACTACCATATATACATCAACATATAATAAAATAATGCAGTTTTAATAAACAATAGATAAAACATGCATAAGTAAAACTTTTTCCGGGGTTTTCCCTGGACTTCTTCTAAGAAAACCATAATAATCCAATATAATAATATCTCTTCTTCCCAGCGTCAATACAAACGCAACTATCGTCGTCATCGAGTATACATGCAAACAAGCAAGACCACAATCAATACAAGGCACACAAACATCAATACATACAGCAAGCAATGAACAATCTCCAAATCAATATTCAGATTGTTTTGAGAGGATAGGATTTAGAAGATGGAGATGGCCTTGGAGACATGGATGATACCCCATTAGGGTTTATCATCGAGGAACTACCTGAGAGGGGTTTTGGACCAAGGACATATTCTGTATGATACCATTGTGTAAAAATTATACCAACAGATAGGTGTGAAGGAAATATGCCCTAGAGGCAATCACAGAGATGATTGTATTTCATGTGTATCCATGAGTTATTATAATGTTCCTTGAATATCCATATACCAGGCAACTTGTATTGATTGGCAATTATGTGAATTGTTTGTGAAACTCTTTACTTGTATGGTTATCTAATAATTGTCCCTAGTCAGAGTTCATCCGAGGACACACGTGAATATTAGACTAGCACATCGATTGGTTGATGACTATGTTTCGCAAGTCATAGACATGGAGATGTCAAACCAATGATGTGGACACATGTTATGAACATGGGGTTGGACTGACCCAACATGAGACTGGCAATAATACTTGCAGCTCTCTCTACACATCGTGTACGTTTTGTCCTTAGACATGAGATTGTCGCATGTACTTGAGATGTGGATCTACCTACTTTGGGGCTATCAAACACTACCCCATAACTGGGTAGTTATAAAGGTAGCTTTCGGGTTTGTCCTGATACATGCGGCAAGGCATCAGTCAATCAAGATGGGATTTGCCCCTCTCTACTTGAGAGAGATATCTCTGGGCCCCTCGAGTGATCGGATCCAGAAATGCATGGCCGTGCTACATATGGTTAAGAGTTAACCTAGTAAAAGGGATTCCGAATCACAGTATCGAGAAAGAGAGGTCAGCTTGGAGTGGTTTCACTATTTTATAGGTGTGAAATGAAACCAACAAAAGTGGTTTCACTATTTTATCACTTTTCTTTATTTAGTTATGATTCTTCTAGTGAAACAACTTCTAGTTTTAGGGAATAATTCACCAGAAAATTTCTGGAGCTCCAAAAATTATTTCCTTGGGTGGTTAGGTAAGGTTTGAGGTACTGGTTCTGAGATAGTTGGAATCACTTCAAAATAATTACCAGAATTCCCTCATCAAATTCCCAAGGACAGTTTTGTAGACAATTTGTCTTTTTCACCAGGTTAATTCTACAAAGTATTTTGAGTTGATTCCAAGGGCACATGGTTGGTATTTAGAATTACTTTCTGTGTAAATTAGATTATACCTATTTGGAGTTACAGAGATACTGGAGTATTTAATTCACTAAAATTCAACAGATGGTCAATAAATCTTTATCTCTTGGTTTTGGATAAGTATTGATGTACCACTTCTCAGAGATTTGGAATTAGAGTAAAAGATATCATGGATTGGCCAAGAGAATTTTTTAAAGCCAGAACTGGAGGGATTTTGTTATTTTTACAAATGTTAATACATAGTTCATCTTGACATGAGGTAAATGGTAACTGGTATCTACAGTAATAACCTTGCAGGGAAAGTTTGTTTCATCACTTTTGAACATGTATAGCTCACTATGGAATTTATCTAGTGCAAAATACACCCTTTTGTAGATTTAATTTCAAAAAATCAGGAATACTGGTTTGGGCAAGGTTCTTGCTCTGCATGTTTGAAAGAACATGGGTTTACATGTATATATTTTTATCTAGGCAAAAGAAGGCATTTTTCATTTTTATCTTGAATTAAACCCTGCAGGTAATTTTGGAAAGGGTCAAATTAGATAAAAGAAAAGGGGAGGAGAGGCTCGCGGGCCAGATCCAGGGCGGAACTGGGCCGGGGGAGTGGATTTGGCCCACGGTGGGCGAGGTAACACGCGGGTGCGGGATTTGAATCCAACAGGTGGGGCCCGCTTGTCAGCGACCGGGAGAGTGCGCAGGGGTAAGGGAGAGTGCTGGCCATCCCATCTAGTGGAGATCGGCGGCTCAAGTGCTTCTCCTTCCACCGTCTGAACGCGACAGGGGAGGAACCCTAGGGTGGCTCCGGCGGGGTCAGGGAGCTCACTAGGGGCCATCTCCAGCGGAGGTGAACGGCGGAGGTGAAGCGGTCGACGACAGTGACCAAGTAGAGGGGCGGCATGGTGGGGTTTGATGAAGGAGGGCATCGCCTACCTCTACCACCGCGAGATCCACTTCGGTGCTCGCCGGTGAGGCTGTTGCGGTTGCTGCATGTCGATGGCAAGGACATGGTTAGCTGTAGAGGAACAAGGGGGTTTAGAAAATACAGTTTGCAGAGGGAATGGAGTAGGGATGGGAGCACCACAAGAAGATCTTGGCTATGGCTGAGGAGCTCCTTTTTCTCCTTCTCTCGAGCAGAGCGGAGGAAGAGAGGAGGAAAGGGGGTTCTGGGGAGGTAAGTGGAGTTGGAGGGGGCAAATGAGCCAGAGAGGGGAGAGCTGGGTGGCCTGGGGTATTTAACCCGAGAGGAGAGGTCCATGATGGACTTGTTCCATGGGGAGTATATGGAGGGAGGTGGAAACCAGCGGGGAAGATGTTGTGGGCGTGGAGAGTGGTTTCTGGTGTGTGCAGCGGGCAGAGAGAGGTGGGGTGGAGTGCTGAAAGAAGTAAAGATGTGACCAATGTGTGTATCTCTCCTTCCTCCAAGCACTATAGGACAAGGGGAAGGGGGAGCTACAGTTCTAGGGCTACAGTGTTTCCGACCAGGGGGAGAGAAGTGTGCTGTGCAGGCTTGGTGGAGAAGATTTGATATGGTTTGATGGAGTATTAGTGCAAGGTTTTGGTCATAACCCAAATTTGGCAAATTTGATGACTATGAAGAATTTTTTTGAATTGAAATTGGCAAGATGAGTGAATGGTACTGGTAGATGGTTTAGGTCAGGGTACATCTCTAGGATTTATTTGAGCTTTTTCAGATGATTTTTAGTGCATTTTTTATCAATTAATCAAATAGAGCAGAGATGGATTCTGGAAGCTCTTTTGATATTTTTACATTGGACAAGGTTGGTTTTTGGTGTGAGATGGTCCTAGATACCATGTTACACCTTGTGGAATTTTATTTGGATTTATTGATGTGGGAAAGTATTTTTAAAGGATTATTTCTTGTTTCTACCATTTAAGAAAAAGGGAAGAAAAGTAATAAAGAATCTCAATAATATTTATTCTTGAGATGGGAATGTAGGGTATGATATATGGATCTCAGTTGAGCCAAAAGTTGAGGAAGTGTTGTGGCAAAAACCAAACTTTCCTTTGGGGAGGAAGTTTTGGGGATTTTGTCTATTAAAGGAATTAAATAGATTTGGGCCCATAATAATTATTGAAAATATTTTATAAATCTTTATGATCAAGGTAGATGATGTAGACATGATTTAGCAAGCATTTGCAACCTTGGGAATTCAAAATCCAACTTGAGTTAGATGGAAAAACAAGGAATTGAGGATCTAGGGTGATGTTAATTTCATACCATCAAAACATGGTTGTATCTTGGAGTTCAGATCTCCCCTTGGGGCATGGGGTAGATGGGTGTATATACCAAGTGATGTACATCAACATGGTATAGAGGTTGGAGCTTGATCTTGCTTGAGTTCACCAAGACTTGATTTCAAACTTTGAATAAAATAAGCCTGCCAAAGCAGATTATCAACTAGCCTTCAAAACCTTGTGGGTGTAAGAAGCACAAAGATCCACTTGGAGCAAGTGAAGTAGATATTGATAGACCTATATGAGTACAACACAACCACGCAGAGAGTTGGTCCATGGAAGGTTGGATGGTGGTGTAAGCTTCTGTCAAAGTAGGCATGTTGATAAGATTTGCAGGAAAAGTTATCTTCTTGCCTGCAAAACCATTTAGAACAAGTGAGTTGGAGGATGGTTCAAGTGCATTACCAAAAATTCACAAGGATTGACAAAGGGAGACATTCAAAAAGGTGATGTTGAAACAGATTCCAAACTTAGCCAAATTTGGCAGATTTAGGGTTTTTGAATAGAGCATGAGAGGGGATGTTTTTAAGGGGTTGCAGGGTACCAAAGAATCATCAAGTGGATGACATTGAAGTGTAGAGGGAGTAGAAAGGATCCATGCTTGATATTGGTCTTCATTGACTTGGAAGCTTCTAGAAGGGGTATCTTCAGAATTGATCTAGTTAAGGGTTCTTAGATGATCACCTATTTGCTAGAGATCAGATCCATCTTGTATTCTTTCTTAGGATTTGGTGATCCTGATGTATCTCGATCCTAGAGGATGAGCTCCTAGAGTAACTCATACTACTTCTAAGCAATCAAGTCAAACAAGAGATCAAGGCAACTCATCTTACAAACAAATTAACTACTACTAGGGTTACCATCAAGCCTAGCTCGAGGTAAGGATGGGTATTTTGAAAAGGTTGGAGTTAGAATAAGGTAAGAGTCCTTGGTATCCCTACCAAGAGTAGAATTCAAAACTTTTATACAAGGTTTTAAGAATCCTATAGGTAGGAGTAGTTGAAGGTTCTGTCTTGAGAACATAAGGAGATTATAGTATGCAACTCTCCATAGTTTGATCAATAGAAGCTAATAAAATAGTTTGGGAAGCAAGGGCATCTTGGCTCAGCTTTTCAAATGCCAGAACCTTTGAGAACATATAAGATGAGCCGAGATATTTTTTTAAATAGCTTTTGTCAACAGATGGTGAGGTAAGGCGTATCATATGGTATACACTCTCATGCACAAGCACAAACAAACAACAAGCAAACACTACACCAATGAACAAGAAAAAGTTTTTGTTCCCCATGATTTTTGCATTCTGGACGACTAATCAGGGTTGATGAAATTGGGATGTTACATGAAATGAACACTGATGCAGTGACATCTAGTGGATCAATGTGGTTTATGAAAAGAACACACATGAAATGTCATCTAGTGCATCCAGGTGGTTTATGAAAAGAACACACATGCAATGACATATAGTCGATCCATGTGGTTTATGGAAAGAACACTCATGCAGTGACATCTAGTGGTTTATGAAAGGAACACACATCCAAGTGGTTTATGAAAAGAACACACATGCAATGACATCTAGGGGATCCATGTGCTTTATGAAAACAACACACATGCAATGACATCTAGTGGTTTATGAAAATAACACACATGAAATGAACACTCATGAAGTGACATCTAGTGGATCCATGTTGTTTCTGAAAAGAACACACATGCAATGAATCTAGTGGTTTATAAAAACAACACACATCCAAGTGGTTTAGAAAAAGAACACACATGCAATGACATTTAGTGGATCCAAGTGGTTTATGAAAAGAACACACATGCAATGCCATCTAGAGGATCCATGTGGTTTATGAAAACAACACACATCCAATGACTATAGTGGATCCATGTGGTTTGTGAAAATAATACTCATGCAATGGTAATCTACTGGTTTATGAAAAGAACACATGCAATGACAGTAGTGGATCAGTGTCGTTTAGGAAAAGAACACATGCAATGACACGAGTGGATCAATGTGGTTTAGGAAATGAACACACATGCAATGAAACTAGTGGATCAGTGTGGATTAGGGAAAGAACACATGCAATGATACTAGTGGATCAATGTGGTTTATTAAAAGAACACACATGCAATGGCATCTAGACGATACAGGTGGTTTATGAAATGAACACACATGCAATCACATCTGGTGTATCCATGTGGTTTATGAAAACAACACACATGCAATGACTTCTATTGGTTTATGAAAAGAACACATGCAATGACACTAGTGGATAAGTGTGGTTTAGGAAAAGAACACATGCAATGACACTAGTGGATTAATGTGGTTTATGAAAAGAACACACATGGAATGACATCTAGAGGATCCATGTGGTTTTATGAAATTAACACACATGCAATGACATGTAGTGGATCCAAGTGGTTTATGAAAACAACACACATGCAATGACATCTAGCAAATCCATGTGGTTGATGAAAAGAACAAACATGCAATGACTTCTAATGGTTTATGAAAAGAACACAAGTAATGACACTAGTGGCTAAGTGTGGTTTAGGAAAAGAACACATGCAATGACACTAGTGGATCTAGGTGGTTTATGAAAAGAACACAATTATAATTGTAGGGGTTTCGCGCATGAAAACAATAAATTTTACTCTACGCTCCTGAAGCCCTGAAGCTTCCAGGACCTATATATTAGTAATACAGTAACAGGAGGGGCTTTTCGCGAACTTACCCTTGAAGACCGAAAAGCGTTGTCAATGTTCAGGAGAGCGTGGTTGATGTAGACGACCCTAAGCCGACCTCAAGGTCATGATGAAGTCCTTGCGCTCCCCTGGCTCCAATGACTTGAGTGCCTCAAGTCCGACACCTCGCGGGGAGTTGCACACATCCGGTGCCTGACGATGACTCCCGTTTCCCCAATCCAGCAGCAGTTGCAGAAGTAGAGCTCCCGGATCCGAATCCCGCAGCGCGACGCTGCTTCGCGGTGAAGATGTCTCCCATTCGCGCAGTCCAGACTTGGGACCATGGTCACGAGAGAGATAGGGGGAGAGAGAAAAATATCAATTAGAGGTCCTCCCAAAAGTGAGAAGACCTTTATTGATTATTGGTGTATTTTATTTGGCCAAATACCCCCACTATATATAGGGGAGGGAAGGTACTACCTCCCTCAAAGTCCCGGGGTGGGTCTAAAGGAGAGGAGAGGGAGGGGAGGCTGCCGGCCACCCTAGTGGGCCCCGCGCAGGGGGGGCTAGGACCAGCCGGCCACCCCTTGGACCCTTCTCCCTCTCTCCTTTCCCTAATGGGCCCTCTCCCTTCCGGGAATTGGCCCATTAAGTCTTTGACCATTTAAATTGATTTTTCTCTTTATTAAATAATTATGAATAAATTATTAAATCAATATTTAACATTAATTCACATATTATTCAACCTCCGTGGCTATGGAACATCTTCCACCTCCACTCTAGACATCCTTCGGACTTACCGAAACCCTTACGGTTTTCTCCCTCCTCTTCTTCGGCGTTTCTACCGATCCTATAAACACTCTCTAAGCATCATCAAGCCCTTAATCGCGATACCCCATGGTTCAGGAACACTCTAGACATGGTCGGGAGACTCCCACACCAATGATCGACAGAGGGACCTGGATGGCCATGTGACCCCTGATGTCTACGCACTTCTATTCTTGTAAACAGTTGTTGGGCCTCCAAGTGCAGAGGTTTGTAGAACAGCAGCAAATTTTCCCTTAAGTGGATCACCCAAGGTTTATCGAACTCAGGGAGGAAGTGGTCAAAGGTATTCCCTCTCAAGCAACCCTGCAATGAAGATACAAGAAGTCTCTTGTGTCCCCAACACACCCAATACACTTGTCAGGTGTATAGGTGCACTAGTTCGGCGAAGAGATAGTGAAATACAAGTGGTGTGGATATAAGACAACGGTGCCAGAGAATAGCTTGATGGCGTGGAAGAGCCTAATGCAAAATGAAATAAAGATGGAAGCAAGCAAACATGTAACAGGTCTAATTGCAAACAGTGTTTCAATGCTTAGAAACAAGGCCTAGAGATCATACTTTCACTAGTGAACACTCTCATATAAATATCATATCTTTATGATACTACACTTAACTACTCTCAAGTTGGACACTCTAATCCATGGTAGGGCTATAACAACACACCTCAAAGTATGCCTTTCCCGTCTAGAGAACCTCACACTGTCACCTTGAGCGCTAGATGGTTCCAACAAACACCACACTTTCATAAAGACATCCAACTCCAAATATAACTCATAACAAGTATTTGTAATATCTAGCCTAAGTGCCACCATGGTGTGCACACTATCAACTTCACACACATGGGGAGAGTAGAGATCTATTAAAGCACTTGAGTAGCAAGGTAGATCTATTTGATTACAAAGCTCATAATCACAATATGATCACCCATAGAGAGAGAGATGAACACTTAGCTACTGGTAGAATCCTTAGGCTTGAGAACTACTCCCTCATCATCATGGGAATCATCAACGGCGATGGAGATGGTGGTGGATATCGATGGCAGGGTGGCGTAACAGAGACTTTCTGTCCCCTGAATCTCCCCTTCGGTGGCACGGCGCTGCGGAACTTTTCGTGGCTGGAGGCTTGACGATTTAGAATTTTTGCATCATGCGAGATATATAGGTGAAAGAGGCAAGGTCGGTGGCCGGGCAGGGGGCCCACACCGTGCCATGGCGCGGCCAGGGGGACCTGCGCCTAGGGGTGGTGTGGCCACCCTGTGGCCCCTCTCCGTCTCTCCTTCTGGCTCTGTGAGTCTTCCGGGAAAATAACAACTTTAGCTTTTGTCCGGTCCAATTCCGAGAATATTCATTTTCTGACTTTCTGGAACCAAAAACAGCAGAAAACAAGCAACTGGCGCTGTTGCTTTTGTTAATTGGTTAGTCCAAGAAATCATATGAAAAGTACTCCAAAGTGTGGACAAAACATAAGAAAGTAGATAAAACAAAGCATGGAACATCAAAAATTATAGATACATTTGCAATGTATCACCCCTATGTGTTCCACGAAGATCTTTCGTTGTTTGAACCAGGACAGTCGTGTCTTATTCCCTTTGTCTCTCGATACTTGCATTGCCCGAGATCTGATCAATGACATCACCATGTCGTGTTCAATCTCATTACTGAACAACGCTACTTGACTCGTTTCAACAAGTGATATCCTTGCGATCAAATCACACGCTGCGCAGCTTATTGGATATAACTTCTCCGAGTGGGCCCTTGAGTATCTTCCCGTCACATGGACAGACAAATCCCGCACTTGACATGTATTTCCTCTACGGTTTCCTCCGAGTACCTGAACAAACCTTTATAACCACTGTATTACCAAGTGGCGCTTGATTCTATCTAAGCACTCTCGGGAGACAGTGATTGATATAGCCTCACAGTCTAAGGAATAGTCTAAGAGGATCCATTTCTAATCATCGTAACTTGGACTTCGTGACATGATCGGGTCACGATGTTTAGGTTGGGTATTGGTTCATCATCTCATTCTCGGAATGAGATGACTCCATTTCCAACTGGCATAAATGCCACATGATCAGCAAACTTGATCATCGGTTGACCGATGAACCAGTGACTAGAGTTTCACTAGGAACCCCTGGTTGCTTGTATATCACACGTGTATTGATGTTTCCACTCAATACAGTTATAGCATGATATAAAAGTTAATCATAAACTATATGAAATATGATAATAGTCCTTACTACTATTTGTCTCTAGGGCATATTTCCAACAGTCTCCCACTTGCACTAGAGTACAAATACACTAGCTGAATTTGTTCTCAAAAATTGGTACCATATATCTGGTACCCTGAACATGCTTTCTCATGGGAGAGGTTGAGTCTTGATCCTGTACTTTATAGTCCCAAATCCTTTGCAACATACTAATGTCACCTTGATTGACATTAATACTTTATCATCACATGATAACATCTATGTGTATGCATCATCACTGTGGCAGCAGAACGAGGCCTGATTCTAGGAGCCTACTATGACTTTAGATCAACCTCGAGGGCTTTCTCTTCGGGACTGTGCCCTGGGACACATTGATACGTCCATTTTTCATCACTATTATATGTCTTAATTCACTATTATTCATTGATATATTTCGTATTGAGAGGTGATACTTATGTTATTTCATCTATTTTTGCACGGTTGATGAATTTTGGAGCATGGACCGCTGCAGTCAGGATTCTAGTGGAAAAGGTGTTGTTTGGAGGAAAATTCGCGAAGATCAGAAAACCCGGGAAAATATACGGAAAATCCTATTATTCCAGAAGACTAAGGATGCCAAAAGATGGAGTGGAGGTGGGCCACAGGGAGCCCACACCACCCCATGGCGCGGGCAGGCCTAGGCCACGCCTGGAGGTGGTGTGGCCACCCTGGCCCACTCCAGCCTCTCTCCTCTAGCGTATATCTTCCTCCCAAAACCCTAAGACTCGGGGAGCGACCACAGAAAGATTCCGCCGCCTCCGCGGGGCGGAAAACACCGAGAGAGAAAGATCTCTCCGGCAGACAGATTTCTACCGGGGGAATTCCTTCCCGGAGAGGGGAGATCATCGCCATCAACACCACCTTCAAGCTGGACTTCATCGGGATCATCATCATCATCATCACCACCATCATCACCATCAACACCCTCATCACCATCTCCATATTTCTGTACCAGTTGAGTTGAATCTTGCATTAGTTCATAGGGGAAACTTTCCCGGTGTTGATTACTCCTTGTAGTTGATGCTATTGAGTGAACCATTGAATTATTGTTTATGTTCAGATTGTTATACATCATTATTCTATCTCTGATCATGATCCATATGATGTCTTGTGAGTAGTTCGTTTTGTTCTTGAGGACATGGGAGAAGTCTTGTTGTTATTAGTGGAGTTGTGTTGAGAAAAATTCAATAGATTGTTATTTAAGTTGTGGTGTACTTATTCTAGTGGTGTCATGTGAACGTCGACTACATGACACTTCACCTATATGGGCCTAGGGGAATGTATTGTGTATTTGGCTACTAATCGTAGGGGTTACCGGAGTGACAGAAACCTGAACCCCCATTAGGAGACCATTGCACAAGGGACGTAAGGGTCTTAGAGTTTAAAGCTGTGGTTAGGTTTCTACCTTAATTACTTTCTTGTACTTACGGATGTTTGCATGGGGTATAATCACAAGTATGTATTAGTCTTGGATGGGGCGGTACATTAGCACAGGTTCACCCACACAACACTTAACAAGCTAAAGAAGATTAGTCAACTATATGAAGCCAAAGCACTTGACAGTCTTCCCATGTGTCCTCAAGAACGTTTGGTCATATTAAGAAATACAACTGGCTTGTCCTTTGCTGCATAAAGGATTGGGCCACTTGCTACATTTATTCCTACTATCTTTTATTTACTCGTACTTTGTTTGCTTGCTTTATCAAAAACACCTAAAAATCCGTTTGCTAAGTATTTGCAGAAAATTCCTAGTCCATACCACTAGCTAGCACCTTCTGCTCCTCGTTGGGTTCGACACTCTTACTTATCGAAAATACTGCGATACACCCCCTATACTTGTGGGTCATCAAGACTATTTTCTGGCGCTGTTGCCGAGCAGTGAAGCACTATTGGAGAGTGGAACTGGTAAAGGAAACTTCTGTTGTGAGTATTGTTTACTTCTGTTAGTTGCTTTATTTTCGTTATGGATAATTCGCTGAGTTTCTTATTTGGTAATGCTACTACCACTGCTAAGGTAGTAGATAAGCCACCACCTGCTGAGAATGATGTTTTCAAAATACCTACAAGAATTATTGATCGTGTTATGGATAACTACTATGTTGGGGATGGAACTGTCCATCCCGGTGATCATTTTCTCTTTATACACAAATTATGCGGGTTGTTCAAGTGTGCAGGTATTACTACAGATCAAGTTAAGAAGAAGTTATTCTCATTATCACTGAAAGGAAGAGCTGAGGAATGGTATAAGCTGCTAAAGAATGGTCAAGCTCTGGAATGGGAGGAAATAGTGCCTCTCTTTTATTCAAAGTTATATCCTCCTAGTGAGATTCATAAAGGTCGGAATCAAATATACAACTTTTGGCCTCTTGATGGAGAGAGTACAGCTCAAGCTTGGGGGAGATTGAATTTACTAATGCTCAAATGTCCCATTCATGAGCTCCCCAACAATATTATTATCAATAACTTTTATGCAAGGCTCCCTCTACATGATAAAGATTTATTGGATGCTTCTTGTGCTGGATCATTCACTTGCATGGAAGAAGAAGCTAAATCGGATCTTCTGGACCGTATTCAAGACAATGCTGAAGCATGGGAGAATGACAAAGGTATAAAGTCAGGTATAAATTATGATTATGAATGCATAGAATCTTTTATGGAAACTGATGACTTTCAAAATATTAAAAATGCTTATGGTCTAGACTCTCAAGCTATTGCTTCTTACTTTAAGGCTTTTGCTTCCTACATTGAAGTGCCTAAAAACAAGTGGAATAAGTATCATGAACCTTATAAAGATATTGCTAAGAGTGTTTCTGCAAGAAATACTGAAGTTTATACTGCTAATCATGTCTTACCCAAACCTTACATTGAGAAAATGGCTTTCCCAGTTAAGGTAAAGGAACATTCTATGATAGCTAGTATGGTTAATGAAAGTATGAATAAGGCTGTTGAACCTGATAAACAAATGGTTGATGAACCTATTGTAGCAAATGTGAAAGACTTTGTCACCAAGTATGAAAAAGAGGGACACCCTATCCTTTGTAAGGATACCTCTAATATTGTTTCACAAGGTAGTGTTATGAGAGCTAGTATTCCTGTGTTTTCCGTTAGAATAAGTGATCATTGCTATGATGGTCCTTGTGATAGCTATATTGTTAAGTTTATGCATGATACTGAAAGTTACTATGAGAGAGGGAAAAGTGTTCTTATGCATCTCCATAATATCAAGTTTCCCCGTTTTATGCTGAAAGTTTTTATATTGCGCTTCTTTTGCCTTCTTATGCAAGTTGCATTTGGTTTCAATAACTTGTTTGTTTACAAAATCCCCTTGCATTGGAAGTGGGTTAGACTTAAATGTGTGTGTGTTTTTGCTTCTTAATGCTCTCTTTCACTTCAATTCATATCCCTATGAGAGCTTCTTCAAAATTATCATGCCCATCTTAATGGCTATAAAGAAAGAGCTTTATGGGAGACAACCCAATTTGTTTTTGCTTTCAGTTTGTTTTTGTTTATTTGAGTCTTGGAAGTTATTACTTCGGTAATAACTGCTCCTTATCTGTATTGTTTGGTTTTTGTGTCAAGATCAACCTCTAATGAGAGAGAAGTAAGATTTGGGGAAGTTGCTATCCCGAAACAGACTTTCGTGCTTCACCGTAAAAATTCGTGAGAGATCTCTGCCTGTCGGATTGAGCTGTAATTGTTTGTGCTTCTGCCCCATGTTGTTATTTAACTTTTGTTAGTT
The DNA here is from genome assembly GCA_910589775.1 of Avena eriantha. Classification (NCBI taxonomy): domain Eukaryota; kingdom Viridiplantae; phylum Streptophyta; class Magnoliopsida; order Poales; family Poaceae; genus Avena; species Avena eriantha. The sequence continues at coordinate 173,906,095 of OU342746.1, forward strand.
TTGCACTTTTCGATTTGAGCAACAGAAGATTTTCGAAAAAAATTGATCTTTACCTGCTGGTCTGTTTTGACAGATTTTGCCAATCTTGTATTTGCTTCTTTATTCGATTTCCTTTTTGAATTATTTTTGGGTTTTCAGAAGGAGTTTCTACGATAGGTTATGTTTTGATGGTTTTCAATTGAAGTTGGACTCAAAAGGTTCTATCACTTCACTTATACTAATGTTGCTAATGAGAATTGTGTGAAGTTTTGTGTGGACAATGGTGTAATAAGGAAGACAAGGGTTTTATGACTCAAGTAATAAGTGTATGAAGATGAAGATATCGATGATATTCAAGAGATGACTCCGGAAGAATCTACTAGATACCAAATTCAGAGACCTGCAGAGTCCGTTTCCAACTAGGTAACAGTTCTGGTAAGAAAAGTTCCGCGAAAATACAATCCAACTATATTTTTGCAGTTTTTAGTCGATAAGGAAATCTACGAAGCGAAAAAGGGACGGAAACGGAGCCAGGGTGGTTCACACCAGCCTATGGCGCGGGCGCACCCCTGGCCGCGCCACCAGGTGGTGAGTCCACCTAGGACTCCGCCTCCGACTCATTTTCTTCAAGTACCTTCCTTTTGATATGAAACTTCGTAATATATAATCCCCCGGATCCCCCGAGGTTCGTATATCGTGTTTTCATCATTCTTTTTGTTTTGATCTGTTTCTGCCAGAAACTATTCTTGGAGCTTTGAAGCACAATGGTGTCCGCCAAGGATAAAGGGAAGGAGCCTATGGAGAAAGACCCCCAAGACCCCAAGCAGGGGCTGGTACCTTTCGTTACATGCCCTGCATCAACGGAAGCCGTATGAGTCACTAAGGAGTTCTGCGATAAGTACCGAGACTTGCAGAGGAAGGTGGACATGCTTCAATGGGACAATAATAGGCTTCACAAGATGCTGGAAGATTACCACACGTCAACTAAGAAGATATTACCACCACCACATAAGGAGTAATTCGTCATCAGGTTTAGCATCCCCTTGCTTTGTTCCAAGCTTGGGGGAGTGTCGTGGTATCATATCACTGTCTTCTATCTTTTTACATTTTTTAGTAGAGTCATATCATGAATAGAGGAGTTATTTTGTAGTATGGTTTGCATTACGGAAGTGTCCCCTCTCTCGTTAGATGTGTATCCCTTGGTGTGAGTTGCCATTAGGGAATATTAATGAGAAGTTCTATCATTCACTCTTTTGCATAGCTTATATTAGTTTTCAATTCGTGGTTATATGATTGATCTTGTTGTTACTATTGGTATCACTTTGGGATCATTGAGTTAATTTAGTTGGTTTTGGCAAACCTGGCTCGGTCAGTAGCAACACATTTTTGAGAGTTGAAAGAAAAAGACAAAAGTACTCTAAAGAAAAATAATTTCATCATCTTTCTTTCTTGATTTGCTCATAAGTTTAGTATTCTCTAGTTAAGATCTTTTGTTCTTCCAAGGAAGATTGCATGTTTGTCTTTATCACTTGTATGTTTGTTTGTTTCCTTCAACTCTTATACTTGCTACCCAGCCTTGCTAGCCAAAAACCTGTACTGAGAGGGTATTATTCTCGTGCATCCACCTCCTTTAAACCAAAACCTTCGCCATTTGTGTCCACCATACCTACCTAGTAGCATTATTGCTATTCCAAGTAAATTCTTGTTTTATCTACCTCCCAAATTAAACTTGTTATGTGAAAATTAGTGATTAAAGCTCTCACGAACTTGATGGCACACTTTACTTTCTTGCATTTAATAAGCTTGAACCATTGTGCTCACCTATGTTGCGTATATGCTTGCGCTTTGTAAGTTGTGAATTAGTAGAACCATGTTGTCATGGGGAACTCTTTCAACATTGCACTGGTACTTTGTACCAAGTTGATATCATGTTGTCGTCAGTGTGAAATGAAAGGGGAGCTTGTAAGTCCATGGAGTTATGCATATGTGTTAGAGAAACGCTTGGGCCGCTGGTCTAATCCATGCTGACATGGTGGAAACCTGCAGCGTAACCATAACGAGTATCTATAAAGCATTCTTCTTATAAAAAAGAGTCCGATATTGAGAAAAAAGAGAAAACGAAAAAAAGAGATATTATGAAAAGATGAAAGAGAGAAAAAAGCACCATATTCCCATGGTAAATAAGAAGATAGCTGAGATACTTGTTATCTGCTTGCCTTGTCATTTTGATATGGGGATTCTTCCGTATCATCGGGCAAGGGGTACCCCGTTGGCGGTTATCTATGATACACATATGCTTACGATGACAAGAACTTACCGGTGACTAAACTTGAGTAGCATGAGGAGTGGCCCTCGTATTCAAGGGACATGAGATTCTCAACTTACAACTTGTCAATGCATATCCTCATTTTTGATCACTTTAACCTTAATCCCCTAAAGATGCCTATGATAGGGGCAATGTGAGCTGAAAGCTAGTAAGTATCATAATTTTTGGGAGCTCTTTATGAGACTTGCAATCCCTGCTTCCCTCTTTGAAGGGCCTTTCTTTTACTTTGTAGTTGAGACAGTAAACCTACTCCCTTCCATCTCAGCAAGTATTTTGAGTTGATGTGTTTCATTCATTCATATGATGATTTATTCAATCATGTTTCTTATGTTCCTTGTTTTGCACATTGCTCTTATCTTGATGTTTACTACTTTGAAAGCTATCTTTGAAAAGCCAGCTATTTGTGAACTCCAACAAATTATCAACTATTCTTCGACCAAGAGCTAAGTTTGCCATTACCAATTATGATTCACTTTATGTATCTTTATTGTGTCTCCTTTACTCATTCAAAGTTGAGTCATATAATAGTGAGTTGTCTTCTTTTATGATCTATGTATTTGATGAATGGGATGCTTCTTGTCCGTATTGTTTTATCGACTCTTCACTCCATAAACCTGAGGCCATGTTTATTGAGCTCAGTTTCGCTTCGGGTCAAGCGAAGTTTAAGCTTGGGGGGAGTTGATACATCCATTTTGCATCACTATTCTATGTCTTAATTCACTATTATTCATTGATATATTTCGTATTGAGAGGTGATACTTATGTTATTTCATCTATTTTTGCATGGCTGATGACTTTTGGAGCATGGACCGCTGCAGTCCAGATTCTGATGGAAAAGGTGTTGTTTGGAGGCAAAATTCGCGAAGATCAGAAAATCCGGGAAAATATACGGAAAATCCTATTTTTCCAGAAGACTAAGGATGCCAGAAGACAGAGTGGAGGTGGGCCACAGTGGGCCCACACCACCCCATGGCGTGGGCAGGCCTAGGCCACGCCTAGAGGTGGTGTGGCCACCCTGGCCCACTCCAGCCTCTCTCATCTGGCGTATATCTTCCTCCTGAAACCCTAAGACTCGGGGAGTGACCACAGAAAGATTCCGCCGCCTCTGCGGGGCGGAAAACACCGAGAGAAAATGATCTCTCCGACAGACAGATTTCTGCCAGGGAATTCCTTCCCGGAGAGGGGAGATCATCGCCATCAACACCACCATCAAGCTAGACTTCATCGGGATCATCATCATCATCATCACAACCATCATCACCATCAGCACCCTCATCACCATCTCCATATTGCTGTAACAATTGAGTTGAATCTTGCATTAGTTCATAGGGGAAACTTTCCCGGTGTTGATTACTCCTTGTAGTTGATGTTATTGAGTGAACCATTGAATTATTGTTTATGTTCAGATTGTTATACATCATTATTCCATCTCTGATCATGATCCATATGATGTCTTGTGAGTACTACGTTTTGTTCTTGAGGACATGGGAGAAGTCTTGTTGTTAGTAGTGGAGTTGTGTTGAGAAAGATTCAATAGATTGTTATTTAAGTTGTGGTGTACTTCTTCTAGTGGTGTCATGTGAACGTCGACTACATGACACTTCCACTATATGGGCCTAGGGGAATGCATTGTGTATTTGGCTACTAATCGTAGGGATTGCCGGAGTGACAGAAACCTGAACCCCCGTTACGAAACCATTGCACAAGGGACGTAAGGGTCTTAGAGTTTAAAGTTGTGGTTAGGTTTCTACCTTAATTACTTTCTTGTACTTTCGGATGTTTGCAAGGGGTATAATCACAAGTATGTATTAGTCTTGGATGGGGCGGCACATTAGCACAGGTTCACCCACACAACACTTAGCAAGCTAAAGAAGATTAATCAACTATATGAAGCGAAAGCACTTGACAGTCTTCCCATGTGTCCTCGAGAACGTTTGGTCATCTTAAGAAATACAACCGGCTTGTCCTTTGCTGCATAAAGGATTGGGCCACTTGCTGCATTTATTCCTACTATCTTTTATTTACTCGTACTTTGTTTGCTTGCTTTATCAAAAACCCCTAAAAATCCGTTTGCTAAGTATTTGCAGAGAATTCCTGATCCATACCACTAGCCAGCACCTTCTGGTCCTCGTTGGGTTCGACACTCTTACTTATCGAAAATACTGCGATACACCCGCTATACTTGTGGGTCATCATACATCATTCTACGTTAAAAGCGAACTAGCCATGCCATAACATTATACAACACTTTAGATGGTACCCTTATCTATTGTTTTAAATGTATTCATCGAAACACCAGTGCACTCTGTGCAACTTTCAATGTTTTGTTCACCTCTCTTCCTACTTGACATCAATTGGTATCTACGGGAGTTTCCAACATATTTCCTTATAACATAACCCTTTATGTTTTAATATATGTCATCCTTTATGGATTTGTAAAACATGTCTGCAGTTCTCTATTAGACACTATGGACAAACTTAGCTCAACGTTCCATGATTCGAACTTAACCACTTTTAAACGTTCCTTCTTGGATTACATATTGTGTTAAGTTATCATCATGGTTTTCTAAGATAGAACCTATGTCTCAACATAGTGGATGATGATCATCCTATTCTTTCTTTCAACCATTGATGTTAAACTTAATACTATTCCTAATTTAAGTTATTAAGGTCCAGTTCCTTAATTAACTTCAATTCTAAAACCCTTTTCAGAATACCTTAAGGACTACTACATAATATCATAATACACCTATTATCAACTTCTACATCTCATAAATCATTATTTATTGGTGCTTGCACTTTTATTCTTAACACATTTAAGAATTGGTCCTATAAGCTCCCACTCAAAAATATGTCATTCACATATTGTTTTAGGAAGACTTTCATAGCTCCCACTCTATTTCATGCAAATTGCATATCCACTCACTATTTTGAACAATTTCAAAATCCTTTGATCAAATATCAAAGTGAGAGATTTTCTATGAGACACTAGTACTTTTACAAGTTTTAAATCCACTAGATATTTAGCACATTTGAATCAAATTCATTTGAATTTGTCCAATACTTGCCAAATTGTGCTTTGTCATTCTCCCCTTTTCCACTATGGCTTTGAAGTCATTTGGGAAAATTCCAAGTAACCCCTTTTTACTTGTGAGATTCAGCAACGAATTGCTTTCTAATCCCAAGTGAATTTTGCTTCTAGGATTTCTCATAATTCTAGTTTACCATTATTTCGTTTGTAGTTCGTAGGTATGTCATATTCCAAGAAACATGAAAAATGATTCACAAATGTCTCCATACAAGATATGGGTTACATTTTGAATCCTACTTCATGTAGTGAAAACACAAGTGGGGAAAACATAATGATCAATATCATTCATTCTTTCCTTTGTGAAGAGAATCGCTGAGGAACGTTTTCTGTTGCGCTTTTCAACACTCTGATGCAGGGTTTGAATCCTCATCATGTCTTTCACTATCTTCCATTTGCTCCATAATCGAGAAATATCACTAAAAGTGAGCTTTCTCAAGAATAAACCAAAATCCAAGCAATACAAGTTTTGCTTCTCTTTTGCTTTCAGCTATGGATTTCGTATTCAAAGTTTCCAATGAATACTCTACAAGGACTTATTCGCTATTGTTTTGGTTATATCGAATAACCTCAAAACTTTTACAATGATCCATACTAGATATGCAGCCGCTTTCACGAATCCAGATGGTTCACTATATGTTCTAATTGAGTGCTAACTATTTCTAACTAATGGTATCTACATCTACACTACAACGATTTATTTGGTGCCATCTATTTAACCCACTTTGATATCTAATATCACATTTTGATGCCTTGCATTTTGACGTTTCAAAACGCTTTGCATTTCACAATTACTTTTATGCCATTCTTTATAAAGTCGAATTTCATTACTATTCATCAAATCATAGTAATTAGATTCTCTTTTATATTTATACCCTTTTATTGATGAAACACTTTGATCAAATCAAAAAGTTTCATATTTATGTTTACTTTGGTAAACTTCTTTACACTTTTAAACAACATAATGATATTTAACATTTTTGTTAAAACACAATACATCGAATATGTATTTACTTTTAACGATTTATTAAACACTTTGTATTCAAGTAATACTCCGTGTTTAAGTTATGTTGCCGAACTTAGGCATGATTTATATGTGATAAGAAATCAAATGACTTTCACATATTATCATTATAACTTTGAATTTAAATAATGGTTTTTCATTCATTAATGAAGTATCATTAAGCTAGGTATTTTAAAGGCATTTCAATATTTTACAAATGTTCATGCATTATCAATTAGTTTCAGACACAAGGATAATTCATATATAATCAAACAAGATATGAACACGAATAGAGATCATTCATAAAAGTAGAATAACTGTTTGTTACAAACTGATATGAATAACCGTCTCACTAAGTGTGAGACACTCTAAAGAAGTTCATAATATTTTGATTACAATAGTCATCCTAAACATAAACTAAATGATAAATGTTGAGGGAGAGCATCGTTGGCCATCATCATCATGCTCTCCATCAACACGCAACGTCACCTCCTTTCCAGCAAGCACCTCTCATGCAGAAGGACCCATTTTCAGCAAAACAAAACAATTATCAAATATACTTAACATTACAAATGGGTTTGCAAGATTATAATATTTATAAAATTGTATATCAAATATATACCTTTGTCATCGATGACCCCAGCGACACTGGGTTCAACCACCACACCTCTGAAATGTGATATGAACTCGTGGAAATCCAGTGTTTCCGTGTCGCCTCTCATATTGCAAATCTTGACTTGTGCTTGGAAGCTTGGTGGTAGCGACCGCAGCACAACTCCCATTGCAAAAGAGCTTGCGAACCAGTTGTCCAGGTAGTATGCCACACTCATGTATGCATCGTACATGCTCAATAAGTGCTCGTCCAGTGAGGGGCCCTCCTCCTTCTTTATGGAGAGGAAGTCCCCCATTAGCTCATACTCCCACATGCGCACTTGTTCCACGAAATGCGATCTTAGATGTGCCATGACCTTTCGGGGATTAAGACTTCCCGCCATTTTCCATAGCCAATCCTCCATCCCGAGGTGCATCGTAACTGATATGAATGTGGCCATCACACGACGACGGCAGCGGAGATCCCGCTGCTCCTGGGTCTCATGAGAAAAGGGTGGCTCCAAGTACATCTCATAGATCATGTAGTCAGCCACTTTGTTCTCACCAAGGAGATCGAAAACGCGCATGACCCATGCAGAGAAGTTGGATCCATCTAACTTGAGCTTTTCTCCTTTTAACCAATCATCAATAGGGATAATTATCTCGGGGAGAACCATTTTCTACATTTATAATTGCAAAAGGAATTTAGACTAAGTTTATAATTAAATGAGTTAATAATAACTCCACACAAAAACACCTATCCCCAAAAGGGTTCCTAGTGATAACACGACCCCTATCAGCCACATCTCCCCCGATCGTCACAGACATCAATGTGGGTTCAAGGGTGGACGCTAAACGTCGGTCACATCATTCATGCGACTCGTGCTCGATCTTTAGACCATCCGTGTTCCGAGGCCATGTCTGCACATGCTAGCCTCGCCAAATCAACCTTAGTGTATTCGTTGTGCAACATGGCTTACACCCACTGTATGCAAACGTAGATATGTCTGACACCCATGCTTGTACCATGGATCTCCTCATACCGAAGAACTTTCTTGGTGGTGCACACTAAGGGGGAACACAATCGTTGGTAATTTTAACATCGATCATCTTATTAGGTTACCGTCGAGTATCTAATACTAGCACACAATAAGATATACAAACAATAACATTGAATGTAAATGCGATGTGATATGGTCCTTCACGTCGTGATCTCTATCCATCGTCACCGGATTCCGGTGCCAGAGCTCCGGCGCCGTAGACACTAGGGTACCGGTGTCATTCCGGCGTGGTAGTCTGTCACCTCCGTGACTATCTACTACTACGTAACAAAAGGTAATCACTTTACCTTTGCGACAACCATATCACAAAGTAGAGCCCCCCTACAAAACAAAGTTAGACGCCTCTACTTTATCTTTGCATGTTTTACATGGCTGAATGGGCTTTCGCACAAGAACCGTTCTTACCTACAAACTTTCAGCACAACGTTGATCGAGTAGTTGTCTTTACTACACCCCTTTCGGGGCCCTCCATTGCAAATGGTATACCAACTAATGTTAGAGAGACAGACACCCCCCTAAGCCACTTTATATGGTACAAGCCGTATGTCAAGCGTGGACCAGTCTCGCGAATGAACGCGTAAAGTCGGTTGGGGGTTGCTTCATCAAGCATTACGGCGGTATACACAAGTACACGTGGGAGGCTAACAACTAGACTATCAGCGCACACACTCTACATCTCATGTGTTCTACCCGTACTAGCATTAGTACGCATAGATCTAGCTCTGATACCACTCTAGGGGTTCTGCGTATGAAAACAATAAAATTTACTCTACGCCCCTGAACCCCTGAAGCTGCCAGGACCTATATTTTAGTAATACAGTAACGGGAGGGCCTTTTCGTGAACTTACCCTTGAAGACCAAAAAGCGTTGTCAACACTCAGGAGAGCATGGCTGATGTAGACGAGCCGAAGCCAACCGCAAGGTCGTGATGAAGTCCTTGCGCTACCTTGGCTCCAACGACTTGAGTGCCTCAAGTGTGACACCTCACAGGGAGTTACACAAATCCGGTGCCTGACGATGAATCCCGCTTCCTCGATCCAGCAGCAGTTGCGGAAGTAGAGCTCCCGGATCCGAATCCCGCAGCACGACGGTGCTCCGCGATGAAGATGTCTCTTGTTCGCGCAGTCCAGACTTGGGACCACGGTCATGAGAGAGAGTGGGGGAGAGAGAAAAATATCAATCAGAGGTCCTCCCAAAAGTGAGAAGACCTTTATTGATTATTGGTGTATTTTATTTGGCCAAATACCCCCACTATATATAGGGGGAGGGGAGGTACTACCTCCCTCAAAGTGCCGGGGTGGGACTAAAGGATAGGAGGGGGAGGGGAGGCCGCCAGCCACCGCCCTTCTTCCTCTCTCCCTTCCCTAATGGGCCCTCTCCCTCCAGGAATTGGCCCATTAAGGCTTTGACCATTTAAGTTGATTTTTCTCTTTATTAAATAATTATGAATAAATGATTAAATCAATATTTAACATTCATTAACATATTATTCAAACTCCATGGCTCTGGAACACCTTCCACCTCCACTCCGGATATCCTCCGGACTTACCGAAACCCTTCCGGTTTTCTCCCTACTATTCTTTGGCGACTCTACCGATCCTATAAACACTCTCTAAGCATCATCAAGCCCTTAAGCGTGATACTCCATGGTTCGGGAACACTCCAGACATGGTCAAAACACTCCCGCACCAATGATCGACAGAGGGACCTGGATGGCCATGTGACCCAGTGCGTTCCACAAAGATCTTTCGTTGTTTGAACCGGGACGGTCGTGTCTTATTCCCTTTGTCTCTCGATACTTGCATTGCCCGAGATCTGATCAATGACATCACCATGCCGTGTTCAATCTCGTTACTGAGCAACGCTACTTGACTCATTTCGACAAGTCAGATCCCTGTGATCAAATCACACGCTGCGTAAATTATTGGATATAACTTCTCCGAGTGGGCCCTTGAGTATCTTCCCGTCACATGGACAGACAAATCCCGCTCTGGACATATATTGCCTCTAAGGTTTCCTCCGAGTACCTGAACACACATTTATAACCACTGTATTACCAAGGGGCGCTTGATGCTATCTAAGCACTCTTGGGAGACAGTGATTGATATAGCGTCACGGTCTAATGAATAGTCTACGAGGATCCATTTCTAATCATCGTAACTTGAACTTCGTGACATGATCGGGTCACGATGTTTAGGTTGGGTATTGGTTCATCATATCATTCTCGAAATGAGATGACTCCATTTCCAACTGGCATAAATGCCACATGATCAGGAAACTTGATCATCTATTGACCAATGAACCAGTGACTAGAGTTTCACTAGGAACCCCTGGTTGTTTGTATATCACACGTGTATTGATGTTTCCACTCAATACAGTAATAGCATGATATAAAACTTAATCATAAACCATATGAAATATGATAATAGTCCTGACTACTATTTGTCTCTAGGGCGTATTTCCAATAATAATGACACATAGTGGATCCATGTGGTTTATGGAAAGAACACTCATGCAGTGACATCTTGTGGTTTATGAAAAGAACACACATCCAAGTGGTTTATGAAATGAATAGACATGCAATGACATATAGTGGATCTATGTGGTTTATAAAAACAACACACATGCAATGATAACTAGTGGTTTATGAAAATAACACACATGCAATGACTATAGTAGTTTATGAAAACAATACACATCCAAGTGGTTTATGAAAAGAACACACATGCAATGACATGTAGTTGATCCAAGTGGTTTATGAAAAGAACACAAATGCAATGGCATCTAAAGGATGCATGTGGTTTATGAAAAGAACACACATGCAATGACACTAGTGGATCAATGTGGTTTATGAAAAGGACACACATGCAAAGACATCTAGAGGATCCATGTGGTTTATGAAATTAACACACATGCAATGACATGTAGTGCATCCAAGTGGTTTACTAAAAGAACACACATGCAATGGCATCTAGTGTATCCATGTGGTTTATGAAAAGAACACACATGCAATGACTTCTAGTAGTTTATGAAAAGAACACATGCAATGAAACTAGTGGATTAGTGTGGTTTAGGAAAAGAACACATCCAATGCCACTATTGGATCAATGTGGCTTATGAAAAGAACACACATGCAATGACTTCTAGAGGATACATGTGGTTTATGAAATGAACACACATGCAATGACATCTAGGGGATTCATGCGGTTTACGAAAAGAACACACATGCAACTACATCTAGTGGCTTATGAATATAACACACATGCAATGAAGACTCATGTAGTGACATCTAGTGGATCCACGTGGTTTATGAAAAGAAGACACATGAATTGACATCTAGTGGATCCAAGTGGTTTATGAAAAAAACACACTGGCAATGACATCTAGTGGATACAATGTGGTTTATGAAAAGAACATACATCCAAGTGTTTTATGAAATGAACACACATGCAATGCCATCTAGTGGATCCATGTGGTTTATGAAAAGAACACACATGAAATGACATCTAGTGGAACCAAGTGGTTTATGAAAGGAACACACATGCAATGAAATATAGTGGATCCAATGTGGTTTATGAAAATAATACTCATGCAGTGACATCTAGTGGTTTATGAAAAGAACACACATACAAATGGTTTATGAAATGACCACACATGCAATGACATCTAGTGGATCCATGTGGTTTATGAAAAATAACACACATGTAATGGCATCTAGTGGTTTATGAAAATAAATCACACGAAATGAACACACATGTAGTGACATCTATTGGATCCACGTGGTTTATGAAAAGAACACACATGCAATGACTCTAGTGCTTTATAAAAACAACACACATCCAAGTGGTTTATGAAAAGAACACACATGCAATGAAGCTAGTCGATGAATGTGGATTAGGAGAAGAATACATGCAATGACGGTAGTGGATCAATGTGGTTTATTAAAAGAACACACATGCAATAGCATCTAGAGGATCCGTGTGGTTTTTGAAATGAACACACATGTAATGACATCTAGTGTATCCATGTGGTTTATGAAAAGAAGACATATGCAATGACTTCTATTGGTTTATGAAAAGAACAAATGCAATGACACTAGTGGATAAGTGTGGTTTAGGAAAAATAACACATGCAATCACACTAGTGGATCAATGTGGTTTATGAAAAGAACACACATGCAATGACATGTAGTGGATCCAAGTGGTTTATGAAAAGAACACACATGCAATTATCTCTAGTGTATCCATGTGGTTTATGAAAAGAACTGAAGGGATCCAACCCATTATAGATTGGATCATGTGTTTACCGTGCTACTCCCTTGGATCGATTTGATATCACACATAGTTTCGATGAATAAAAGAGTATCAATGCGTCAAATTATTAAAACGATTGATCCAAGAGTATAAATAATACAAAGTTGCTTAGCTAACAGCTAGCTCAAATAACATTGTTCAATAGGTAAAAAATAGAATAAAGCTTCATCGCACCACAGGCAACACGCTGAGTGGAGATTCACAACCTAAACAAAAACCTTACTCATCGTAAAATAACCTACAACATGAAAAGTTGCAGCTACTAATGGTCAATACATTTGAATTGTATTGGCAAGATGTCACTATTATGTGGACACAATTGGCAACCTATCATATACATGCACACTTTGGCTAGTGGAGTTCAGGATCATTTGCATAAAACCGATATAACTTTTCCCCTACTTTTAAAATACGTTTCTTTCTTTAAAACACTTCTTCTAAGGACATACCAGCATAAACCCATGTAGAAACAAGACAGTTTAGCTTCGTATGCTCCTGAACCCATGTTCACCAATCAAGTTTTATTAGAGAAATTGGAATGAATGAGACTTTTCAACTGCGTCAAGAGAAGTTACTCATAATTTTCCATTACTAGGGACATGTCTAATCGATTAGATTTAGATCTTCTGCAGAAGTTGTACACTTTACCCACATGACACAATTTCGTCTTGTCGCCACCAGTGGCTGCTGGATTAGTACACACCAATTAGTATACCGGCAGATTCAAGAGTGTGACGAAGTCTTTCCATAGAAGTCCTCCCAATATACAATGCTAGCACGTCTAACAGGCACCAATGCAAGGATATAACCTCCAATACACAATCCTAGTTTACCTAAAGAGGTAGCAATGCAAAGGATCTTCCTCTATGTAGTTAACATAGCCAGAGCCCATATTAGCATGTGGTTGCACACAAAAGTTACTAATGATGACCGTCTATTATCTTTGAAGCCTAGGTGGCAATCCCCACCATAATCCACACTCGATGACCCAATCAATACCATTCCACCCAGGTGATTCAATGATTAAGTGGTTTTAGTTTAAGCAAAACATAACCTTCACATACACATATGTATCATGAAAACCACCCACGCAACTAATAGCAAGCTAAGCATCTAAAAATCGATGGCTATCAAGGAATCAACTAGGGACCTATGACAATTCTATTGGGTACTCACAACATAGCATAGCATATAAGGTAAAATATTTCCAAGACATACAAAGCTATTGAAATCTAAATGCATAAGAAAACAATAGGAGATTTATGACAGTGACACTAGCCTTAGTTGTAGTTCTCGATCACACAATCATCACAATCGCAATAATCGCACTCCGGAAAATCTATCATGCGAAAAGATAATTGCAATCAATCATACAGTAACACAAACACGCACGGCAATATGCATGCATGCTAGAAAAGAGAAACGAATTCAAAAGCTATGCACATGCATTTTCTATTAAACAAATAGGCTTTTAATAGGTATTAATGGAATCTGAATACTTTCAGTGCAAAATTGTTTCACAAAAATTTGGAAACCATGCTACTGTATAGGCAATGTTTATAGCTTTCATTTGTCACTGGTTTCGCTTAAAAATGATTTATAGAATAAAAGTTATAGCCAAAATATTTCTAAGAGATTTAATCATAGATAATTATTTTATACTATGACAAAATCAACTAATTGTACAGTGTCGTAGACTACAATTTTAGGAATCCATAGAAATCAAATTTGCCAAATTTGGAATTGTGGATATTTTTCTATGAATTAAATACCATTAAATAGATTTCAATACTCCATAAAATATTTGAGCAAGGTGCAAATTTTATTGCATGATAATGTTGTACTTCCTTTTCTAAATTCCAGGGATATACAATTTGTATTTTTCGGATCTCTAATGTATTTTCTATTAATTAATTACTCTAAAAAGACTATTAAACCAATTAAATAGTTATGACAATTACTTACAGTAAAAGTCATATACAATTACATATTAATAACTTACAGGAAATTCTGAATCCATTGATATATTATATTCTATTTTTCAACACACAAATATTTTTATATGATTTTTGCAAGATTAATACATTTTCTATTTTATTTATTCATTTTCTAATAATACAAGGGAATATTCCCGGAATATACCGCTGACTGTGCACCGCTGACTGGGCTCGACACACGGCGCAATCATACTGGCCGGTACTCCTTCGCTAGGTCAATCCAATCTAGGGCGTCCAACCTCAATCGGACGGCTAGGAAGCCAAGCTTCCGAGCTCACCTTCGTAGCAGTGATGAACGGCGGTGGCGGCTCAGACGGTGGGGGTGATGGCGGCACGGCGGTCTCTGATGATGCTGAGTATGTCCACGAGATGCGGACAAGGATGGGGATCCTTCTGGGGGTATTCTCCTGGCTCCTCTCCTCCTAGTTCAACGGCGAGCAACTGCTGGAGGGCTCGGGCTCGGTTTAACTCTGACGAGCGATTCCCGGTGATTTGGTGCTCCTGCGGACAAAGGATTGGGTCAGCACAAAGTGGTACTGCGAGGGGAGGCAGATAGAGGGAAAAAGGAGGCGGAGGGGCGCTTCGGGCGACGAGTTGGAGTTCGTACTATGACGGCAGATGGCGGAGGATCAAGACCCTCCGATGCGGTGGCTAGGGTTTGAAAAGAGCGACAAAAACCGAGGAAAGATGCAGAGGGAGTTTATTTATAGGGGAAGAAGAATCGGAGGCGGGGTGACGTAATTCGAGCGGAATCGGTCGATTTCTCCGATGGCCGTTAAGTTCGCGTCGGGGACAAACTAGTGGAGAGGATGACGACTGGGACCCACTAGCCGGTGAGAGAGAGGAGGGGGAGTGGGCTAAGCTGCGTGATTGGTTCCCTGGTGGGCTTCTACTAGGCTGGCCTTAGGCCGTTATGTGGGCGCACGGGCGATGGTTAGGTGCTGGGCCGACAAGTTGTTACACGTTGCGTGTGGCGGAACAGAGGAGCGGGAAGGGGCGACGGGTTGGGCCGGTTCGGTCCATTAGGTTAGTCTGTGTGGCGCCCCCGGATTAATCCTCCCAGAATCCCTGTTATGCATACAACCACGATCCCATGATCAGTTAGTCATGGCACATAACCGATAAGTATCAAAGTAAACATCCAACACATAACGAATACCTGTCATACCTTATCTGCCATTATGGCTATATTAATCAACATCAGCGGAACTTCATCAAGCGTAGAGCCCGAGCCATGCCTTAACCTACAGGCAACTGACTGGGAGAACGTCCTAGCTCGCTTAGTCGTCAACTTCATCCTCTTCTTGATATCTGACCAAGTTAATAGCCAGGGGCAATGCCAGTGAGTACTTTGAATGTACTCACAAACAACCTTAAAATAACTATAATAACAAGAGGATATGTATTATGGCTGTGGTAGTAGGAGGGCTCCAAGAGAGGTTCCTTTCTAAATTAGTTTCTCTTGTAGATATAGCATCTACATATCTTTGTTGAAAACTTTTGTAAAACATTTTGGAAACCGTTTTGAAAAGTTTTGGAAAACCTTAGGACCGGGTCACCCATTTGTTCCTTCCTTTCGGTCATCCCATCACCAAACTCCTTTCATTCCTTTCTGACCATCCCATGGTCAAAGCAGATATC
The DNA here is from genome assembly GCA_910589775.1 of Avena eriantha. NCBI lineage: Eukaryota > Viridiplantae > Streptophyta > Magnoliopsida > Poales > Poaceae > Avena > Avena eriantha. The sequence goes on from OU342746.1 coordinate 173,922,094, forward strand.
CTTTCCGACCATCCCATGGTCAAATCATTTCAAAGCCATTGCTTTTCCGAAAATCCTTTTTGCAAAAAAAACCCAGCACCGCTCTACAGCAACCTTCTCAACAGTCCATGACCGCGGACACGGCTATTCGAATAGATTTACACTCTGCAGAGGTTGTACACTTTACGCACACCATCCGGGTACACTACCCTGATCTTCACCGATTGTGGGTCAAGTTACCGATCAAGACTATCCGGATGCCCACTCTAGTATAAGTGCCTACCCTATGAGTGTTATTCCCCTCAAAACTAGGACGTCGGGTACCGAGGACCAACCGGAGCGCTTTTACAACTTCTCGACTGTGCGCTCTCAATGAGGGGCTCATAGTAACGCGTGGAGGCCAGTAGACCCTTCGTTCCTTCTCTAGGTCGATGTCCCACATGGACCTTTATCGGAGAAGTCCCACCCCTCCAGGGATCCCCGATCCCCTGTAGTAATTGCGAGGCAGCTTATACCTGAATAGACAAGCATCAAATCCAGCCATGTCCCATTCCAGAGTAATGTGGTTGCAGAAGGTTAATTGTTCTAGCAAAACTACAAAGAACCAGGTGTGTTTTCGTAAACCTTTTTCCTCTAGCTTTTCCTCTAGAATTTTGTAAAACAAAACCTTTTTCTTTCTCTACATCTCTTGGGAGGTCCCACCTCACCAAGGTTTTATCAGAAAACATTTGGTAAACTTTTGCCGGGGTCTTCCCATCCTCTAGCTTTGCTTTGGCTAAAACAGGGTCTCAAGAGGGTTATGGTGATATACACCATCTATTCTACTAGGGACAAGTAGGTGTCACCAAGGGGGTTGTACTTAATAGTACAAAAGTGTAATAGTTCGGAGGAGCCAAACCACTACCATAAATACATCAACATATAGTAAAATAATACAGTTTTAATAAATCGTTGATAAAACATGCATAAGTAAAACAGTAGGACAAGGCTTATGAGCAAGAAGGTGGCTCGCCTGATGATCAGCGATATGGCAATATGTCCCTGGACTTCTTCTTAGAATACCCAATAATATACAATAATAACCAACTTCCTCTGCTCTTCGATATAATTGCAACTATCGTCGATAGGGAACCCATGCAAACAAACAAAAGGGCACAATCAATACAAGTCATACAATCACCAATACCACTCAGCAAACAAGCAAATGAATAATCTTAAATTAAGGTTCAGTAGTATTAGAGAGGATTGGATTTGGGAAGTTAAGATGGCCTTGGAGAAGGGGATGAACACCCCTTAGGGTTTATTGTCGAGGAACTACCTAAGAGGGGGTTTTGGGACCAAGGACATATTCTGTATGGTAACATTGTATAAAAATGATACCTACTGGTAGATGTTGATAAAATGAAACTAACAAAAGTTGTTTCACTAATTTATCACTTTTCTTTAAATAGTTATGATTTTCCTAGTGAATTAACCTCTAGTTTTAGGGGATAAATCACCAGAAAAGTTCTGGAGCTCCAAATATTATTTCCTTGGGTGGTTCGGTAGGTCTGGATGTATTTGTTCTCTGAGAGTTGGAATCATGCCAAAATAATTAACATAATGCCCCCAGGAAATTCCGAAAGGCAGTTCTGTAGCTGTTTTGTCTTTTTTACCATATTTAATCTACATAAGCTTTTGATTTGGTTCCAAGGACACATGGCAGGTATTTCGAATACCTTTCTGCGGAAATTGGAATCAACCTTTTTGGAGTTGTGGAACTCCTGTAGTGATTTTTCTACTGAAACAACCCTGGACAAAGATGTTTAAATCACCATAAATCAACAGAGGCTCCAAAAAATTGTGGTCTCATACGGTTTAGTAGATATTTGCATATCTCATCAGCAAGAGTTGGAATTAGGGTAAAATATATCATGGTATGGCCTAGGGAATTTTTCTAAAGGTAGATATGGATGGATTTTGTTATTTTTGCTAAAGGTGGACCAAAGCTCCACTTGGAATGGGACCAATTCTAGCTAACAGGTATTTTAGATACCAAACATTTTCTATTGGATTTACTCTATTTGGTGGTGTGGAACTCCTTTGAAGATTTATTGATTGAAAAAGTTACTATCTAGGAGATAATTCTACAGAAAATATACAGAGGTTAATTGGCCAATCTTTTGGTACTAAATGTTTGAGAAAACATGTGAGACCATGTATAAATTTGTATATGTCCAGAATGGAGTGATTTCCATTTTATTTAGCAATTAAACTAACTAGCCAGAAGCAGATCTAGAAGGAGCTTAATAAAAGAAAAAGGATAAATATGCCCTGTGGGCCGGATCTGAGGGAACCAGGCCACTGTCACTGGGCCGGCCCAACAGGCGGCACCGGGGAAGCGCACGCGCTCTCGTTCGAACTGTGTCGTGGGGCCCGGCTGTCAGCGAGAGCCGACGTCGATGGGGTATGGGGCGCCCTAGGCCGTCCATTTAAGGCGATATCGACGGATGTGTGCTGTCGTCTACCCCAGGCGACAGCGGCGGCAACGAGGCAACCCTAGCTAGGCTTGGAGCGGCGTGGAGAGCTTACTAGAGCGGCGGGGAGGCGCCGGGAGGGCTTATTCAAGAGAGGCGCGGAACGGGGTGGTTCGACGTTGGGAGGATGCTCGCACGACGACGGCCGGGGAGGGCATTTTGGAACTCGCCGGCGGGGCTTCTAGGGACCGTCCTGAGCGAGGAAACAACGAGGGTTAGAAGCAGCACGGCCAGGGGGTCTGAGCAATCTTACATGCAGAGAGGAGGAAGCTCAGGAGATGCTAGCTAGATCTCGAAAATGGCCGAGGCTCCTTCTCTTGGGCAGCACAGAGCAGGGGTTGAGGGAGAGGAGATCTGGGGAGGTGGTGGGAGTGGGAGGGGCAAATGAGATCTGGGGCGGTATTGTCCTGTGGCCTATTTATCTCGAGGAGGGAGATGGGGATGTGAAATGCCCATTTTAGACATGGGAGGGAGGTGCTGGCCAGTGGTTGGGCAATAAGGGAGGTGGAGTGAGGGGTGTTGCGGTCTCTGATTCGAGCACTGGGTGGAGGAAGGGGTGGTGTTTGCTATTGCACAAGATATCCAAGATTTGGATGATGCCATATCTCTCCTTCCAAGGACAAAAGACAATGGGAAGGTGGTGCTATAGTAGCTTAGCTACAGTGATGGTCGACTAGAGGAGGGGTGGGTGCTGTGGTGCATTCCTTTGCAATATTGGTGGTGGTTTGGTCTTGATTTAACTCAATACTAGCTAGACTTGCTAGGTTGAGTAAATAGGTGATTGTGAAGGAAGTTCCAACATTTGTATTGTACAAGGTGGGGAGATGATACTGGTAGGTAGATGAGGTCAAGATATAACACCATGAATTATTTCAGATTTTTCAGAGGATTTTAAATCCCCTTAAAATCATTTATTCAAAAAGTACAGAATTAGTTTCTAGAAGATCATTTGATAATTTTACATAGGACAAGGTTGGTTTTTGGTGTGAGAGGGTCCCAAATGTGAATATACACTTAGGGGAATTTTCCCAAGATTTATTGGAAGATAAAAGTATTTAAAACAATTACTATTTCAATCTAGCCATTTAAGAAAATGGGCAAAAAGAAATAATAAAGCTCTTCAAAAATATTTATTTTTGAAGTGGGAAGATAGGGTATGATATATGGGCTTCAAAAGTGCTTGTAGTTGGGGAAGTGTTTCGGCAGAAACCAAACTTTCCTTTGGGAAAGGAGTTTTGGAGATTTTGACTATTAAAAATATTTATTAGATTTGGAGCCATAATAATTATGGGTAATATTTGACAAATCTTGGTGATCAATTTAGATGATGTAGACAAGGTGTAGCAAGCATTTTCAACCTTGGGATTGGAGAATCCAAGTTGATTTTGGTGAAAACTAGAGATTTGAAGGATCTTGGGTAAGATTGTTTCCATGACACCAAAACCTTGTTGGATCTTGGAGCTCAGATCTCACCTTGATGCAAGGGATATAGGGATAGGTAGAACAAGTTATGTCGATCACCAGGGTACAGAGGTTTGGGCTTGATCATGCTTGAGCTCTCCAAGGATTGATTCCAAACTTTGAATAAAATAAGCCTGCCAAAGTAGATTATCAACTAGCCTTCAAAACCTTGTGGGTTTAAGAATCACAAAGATCCACTTGGAATAAGTGAAGTAGATGTTGGTAGACCTATATGATTATAACACAACCATGCAGAGAGTTGGTCCATAGAAGGTTTGATGGTGGTGTGAGCTTCTGTCAAACTAGGCATGTTGACTAGATTTGTAGGAAAAGTTATTTTCTTTCCTACAAAACAATCAAGAACAAGTAGGTTAGATGATGATATAATCAAGGGAAAGAGTGGGCCTTGGTAGTCCTTAGGATGGTTAACAATATGGTTCAGATGCATTTTAAAAAATGCACGAGGGTTGAGAAAGGGAGGCATTCAAAAAGGTGATGTTGGAAATAGTATTCCAGACTTGGCCAAATTTGGCAGATTTAGGGTTTTTGGCTAGAATGTGTGGTGATGATTTTAATGGGTTGCAAGGTACAAAATCATCATCAAGTGGGTGATGTTGACGAGTAGATTGAGTAGAAGGTATCCATGCTTGATATTGGTCCACATTGACTTGGAAGCTTCTGGATTTAGATCACTTCAGAGCTGATCCGATTAAAGGTTTTAGATGATCACCTAGTATCTAGAGATTAGATCCAGGTTTGTATTCTTGCTTAGGGTTTGGTGATTTGGAGATCTATTTATCCAAGTGATGAGCTGTCAACACCCGGATTTTTAATCCCAGATGCCCGTAATGCCATACCTCGCAATCCCAGGATTACCATTTTTGCGAGACATAACGGATTGGATATCACAGTACATCATCCATTACAAACCATACATAAGGTTTTACACAAATAAGGATCTCATGATCCAGTCTTAATACAACAAGCAGCGGAAATAAAAGATAGCGTAGCGGTGGGGTCCATCTTCAGGGGCACAGTCAATGCTGACGAAGGGAGATAGTCCTAGTTATCATAGCCGTCCTGCTGACCATCCTCTTGATAATCTCCTTCATAGTCTGGCCATGATAATAGCCAGGGACAAAAGCCATGAGTACTCTTTAAGTACTCGCAAACTACCACTAACAAGTAGTATAAATCTAAGTTAAAGTGCTAACTCTAGGTTTAACTATAAAGTTAAGTTTCAAACCTAAGCTGAGTTCAGAAGCAAACAAAGATAAAGTAAAACTCTAGAATCACCTAAGTTGGGGAAACTATTGTCATAAACACAACCCTATTGTGGTCAAGTCAAGATTCATCATTCTTTTCAAAGTCTTTAGAAAACATCTGACAACGAAACAGTATGGCCATTCCAACTGTCCATAACCGTGGACGCGGCTATTCGAAAAGTTTGACACTCTGCAGAGGTGGTACACTTTCACCACGAGATTCGATACATCTGTCAGCGATAACCCTGAATTGTCATACTTAGTATGCAGATAATCAAACATAACCTTCCCTTTACACACCCTAGTATAAGCACCTCTCCTATGAGCATGGCCTCCCAACCATGACCATCAGTCATCTTGGGCACTACATAGGTGGACAACATTGAGAGGTAGCCTCAACTCAAACCTCTCCCGTGAGGGAACTAATACTAATGCATATAAATTTCCAGCTAAGCCTTACCCAATTCAGGTAATGTGGTTGTACGGTAAAATTTGGAATGGTATCACATCCGAATCAAACCATCAGTTTTATAAAAGGGTTAAGGCTCATGCCTCAACATTTTCATCATCATCAACCAAGTGTGTTTCTCAACACATGTCAAAACATCTCAATAGAATGACTCATCATTCTAAGGTTTTCATAATTCATTTTCACCAAGTGTTCCCATCTAAAGTGACGCAAGTTTTTGATCTACTCTAAACCACTAAGTTAAGAGTGTTCACTAAGGTGGTAAAGATGGGTTCAATCTCATGCCATAGAATGACATCTAAAGGGTTCTAAATAGGTCAAGTTTTATACTTTTTATGCTACCTTCAAAACAAGTAAAGGACTTTGTATATCTTAAGAAGGGTAAAATTTGTATCTAAGACCTGGGGTACTATTAGTTAAATAAGGGGTGTGATCAAAGCATGCTTAAGGCATCTTTGCTAAACCATCTAGTTCGATTCTAGTTTGCTAAGTACTACACTTGCAAGTGATAACTTGCATGGGTTAATCTTGGATAGTGCTAGCTTGCTAATAGTAGCTTGCATTGTTAATGGTGGCTTGCCTTGGTTGGTGCAGTGGTTGAAGTTTTCTTCTTCTTGGTAGAACTCCTCCTCCTCGAGAGCTTGGTCCGTACTATCGTCTATAAATACATAGGGAGTGCACAATCACCAAACAATACTTAACTAGGCTAGATAGCATTCTAAGACACACAAATGATGATCTATTATCATCACGAGCATCACAAGTTTAATTCAAAAGTTTCCTTCTTTTTATTTTAGAAAAGTAATTTCTACCTATTGAAAAATTAACTAAAATTTAATATTCACCACCAAAATAAGGGATCATGTGGACACATGTCCTCACCACATATTCTAACATGTGGGAATGAGAATTAAGGGTTGGATCAATATTACTTTGGTTTAAGTTCATTATTTAATGATTTAAAGTGACTAAAAATGCCTATATAGCATTATTCTGGTACTAGTCCAAAGTCAATGCATGTAAACCTTAATATTATTACATATTTGGGTAGATATGGTAAAATGTGATTTTTGAGAGTTGGAATCAACTCAAAAGCTGATTTGGTTGATTTTATAAAAATGTTGCAAGTTGCAAAAGCTTATGTCTTCTTATTTTTATTAGGAGAGATCTATAACTCTAATTGAATTAAATCCAATGGGCTTGGATAGATCCTCTTAATATCTTTGAGACAAAATTGGTTTCATGCAATTTGGATTGGTAAAACTCATAGAATTGATTTTTGAAATACTGGATAGAAACTAGATTCAACTAAAAAGAGAAATCCAGATTTGAATAGGTGGGCTAGCGCGGGAAAAGGAATGGGCCGGCCGAGTGGCGCTCCGTGGCACGGGGCTCAGCTGACAGGGGGTCCCGCGTGTCAGCGGCACTTAAAACGCGAAACGATACGCGCACTGTGGGTCGTGCGATTAGAATAGGAATCTACGGCTGAGGGTCGTCATCGACGACGAATAGGTCGCCGGCAAGCTCGAACCCTAGCGGCTCGGTGGGGTTTGCTGGGGGCATACCAGGGCTCCAGCAGGGTCGGCGAGGTGGGCAGACGACGTGTAAGACGACGACGATGCGAGGCATGGTCGCAGTGGAGCTTGGGGCGGTCGCAATCAACGACGCCCTTGTCCTCCTATCACGGCTGCTCCGGCTCCAATTCCGGCGAGCTGCTGCTCCACTTGCTCCGGCTAGAGGTGGGTGAGGTTCAGAGAGGAGAGGGGAGTGGAATGGTGTGGAGAGAAGAGGCTGGGGAGGGCTCCTTTGATAGGCTTGACGGTGAGACCGAGCGGGATGGGCGGTCGACGGTGGCGACATGGCTACGGCGAGGTAGAGGCATGGCTGGGGGTGGCGATCGATGAGCGGTTCCTTGGCGGTGCTCTAGAACTTAAATGCGGCCGTAGGGGCAGTGGCACGCGGTCGGGGCGAGGTGGCTCTCTGCGCGGCAGAAGCGGCGGTGTCCATGGCGAGCGGTGCCTGTGGTGCATTGGGCGGTGAACGGGCGTGTCCGTCATGTTCCCTGTGTCGTGGCGGAGCGGTAGGCGCGGGCTGCGGTCGAGCGGCGGCTTGTGCACGCGTGCCGGGTGCGGCGCTCTGGCATGCGCTCGGCATGGTGCGGTGGCACTAGGCGCGGGCTCTCCTCGGTGGTCCACTGCGGGGCTTGGCTCGGGCAGGGGACAGTGGGCGGCGGTGAGGTGCTGGCTCCCTCCTAGACATGGAGAGAGAGGGGGAGGTGGTCGGCTGGGGTAGGGCAAGGTTGGCCGGCGAGTTGGTGCTCGGCATGGCTTGGCGTTGCCACTAGGGGGTAGGGGTTGGGGTTTAATTGGCCTGGTTAGATCATTTGGGGATAGAGGGATTGTTTGGAGGAGAATTGGGTGCAAAACCCTGTTCAAAACAGTGAGCTAGGATTAGGGTGTAAATCATGTCTGCCATGTGTTTGATGCAATGGCCGCATGAAAATTCTTTTTGAATTTTGAGTTCAAATTTTTTGAGTGATCTCCACTAGTGATAGGTAGTCTCTGGTTGCAAGGGTTTTGAAAATGGAGCTCAAAAAGATGGTTTTTGAAATAGGGGTGATCTATGCATATACAATAGATTCAATTTTAAACTATCATTTAAATTAGTTGGCAGAATGTTTTTAGCAGATCAAAAGGTGGGCCTTGGTACCTCATTATGTGTACTAGCAAGGGGTGCAAAGATCAAGAATTGTTTCTGTTAAAATTTGAGTACTAGGAATAGCCAAAGTAGGCATGATAGTTAAATTTGCAAAAATGACCATTCCTTCATTTTAATTCTTTTTGATTTGATTTTCTTTTGGAAATGTTTGGGAATGATGTAGATGATGTTTAAATCACCTAAGAAACAGTTTACAAGCATTGGAACATTCAATCATGGCAATTCAAACAACTCCTAATTTAAATGCACACATATATGAATGCTTTCATATTAACTTTGGAAAAGTTTTTATTAACCCCATTTTTGGTTGATTTGATCTTGATAAACTTGGATTGAAGTTTTGGGATGTTACAAACCTTCCCCCCTTAAACAAATTATCGTCCCGAGATTTACAAAGAAAACTAGGAACTAAAGAGATCTGGGATCTCTGTCCTAATGTAATCTTCGCGCTCCCAAGTAGCTTCCTCCTCGGTGTGGTTGCTCCACTGAATCTTGAGAAACTTGATACTCCTGGTCCTGGTAGTTCTGTAGGCTTCTTCCAAGATACGGATGGGTACTTCTCGATAGGTCAGGTCCTTGTTGATTTCCACATCTCTGTGATCGATGTTCTTGAAAACTTCCGTCTTCTCAGGCACTTCCAGACATTTGCGAAGTAATGAGATATGGAACACATTGTGGATGGCTGACATCTCTTCAGGCAGTTCCAGCTGATACGATACTTCTCCTCGACGGTTCAGAATCTTGAAAGGCCCGATATATCTGGGGGCTAACTTTCCCTTCAGACTAAAGCGTTGAGTTCCTTTCAAGGGTGAAACCTTGAGATATACAAAATCTCTGACATTGAAAGTCAGGTCTCTCCTTCTTTTTCAGCATAACTCTTCTGTCTGGATTGGGCGGTCTTGACATGCTCACGGACTTTGTGAACTTTCTCTTCTGCTTCTCGCAGAATGTCGGGTTTGAAGATCTGACTCTCTCCTACTTGCGACCAATTCAAAGGGGTACGACACTTTCTTCCGTAAAGGAATTCAAATGGTGCCATCTGTAAACTAGCTTGATAACTGTTGTTGTATGAGAATTCTGCGAAAGGCAGGCAGTCTTCCCATTTTGATCCATATTCCAACACACAAGCTCTAAGCATATCTTCTAGGATCTAGTTGACTCTCTCTGTCTGTCCATCTGTTTGCGGGTGATATGCGTTACTGAAGTTCAACTTGGTTCCTAAACCTTCCTGCACTTTCTGCCAAAATCTTGAGGTAAACTGGGTTCCTCGATCTGATACGATGGTCTTGGGGGTTCCATGCAGACTAACAATCCTAGCAATGTATAGCTCTGCTAACTTTGCACTCTGGTAAGTTGTTTTGACAGGTATAAAGTGGGCTACCTTGGACAGTCTATCAACTATGACCCGGATTGAGTCATTTCCCCTACTAGAAGTAGGTAGGCCGGTGACAAAGTCCATTCCGACGGAATCCCATTTCCATTCCGGAATCTACAATGGTTGCAACAGTCCTATAGGTCTCTGATGCTCTGCTTTGACTCTTTGGCAGATGTCACATTTGGCGATGTAGCTTCCGATCTCTCTCTTCATCTTGTGCCACCAAAATTTCTCCTTTAAATCCTGATACATCTTTGTTCCTCCGAGGTGGATAGAATAAAGAGTATCACGAGCCTCCTTCATGATAACTTTCTTCAGCTCCGAATCTGCTGGAACACAGATACGTCCTTTGTACCATAGTACTCCTTCTTCGTCTTCGGTAAATCCATGTACCTTTCCTGTATCAATACGACGTTTGATTCTGTCGATACTTTCATTCCCCTTCTGGGCTTCCTTGATTTGGCTAATCAAAGTGGGTTGAAGTTCAATGCTAGTTAGGAATCCTTTGCTAACTAATTCAGTCCTAAACTGCTCCAACTCTTCATACAAACTTGGTTGCTTCTCCTTGATCATGGTGTTAAGCCTACACGGCAATCTGCTAAGAGCATCCGCTACCACATTGCCTTTTCCGGGGTGATAGTGAATGTCAAGGTCATAATCCTTGATTAACTCTATCCATCTCCTTTGCCTCATATTCAGCTCTTTCTGAGTGAAGTTATACTTCAAGCTCTTATGATCTGAATAAATCTCACATTGATTACCCATCAAATAATGACGCCATGTCTTCAGTGCTAGAACTACAACTGCTAGTTCAAGATCATGGGTCGGATAATTCAGCTCATGCGGCTTCAGTTGTCGAGACAGATACGCAATGACTTTGCCTTCTTGCATCAATACACATCCTAGACCAATCTTGGATGCGTCACAATACACATCAAATGGCTTCTTGATGTCTGGCATGACCAAAATTGGGGCTGATATCAATCTCTTCTTCAGCTCCTGGAAACTGGCTTCACATTTATCTGTCCATTCAAACTTCTTGTCCTTTTTCAACAATTGGGTCATGGGTCGGGCTATGCTCGAGAATCGCTCTATGAACTTGCGGTAATATCCCGCTAATCCGAGAAAATAACGGACTTGGGTTTGAGTGGTTGGGGATTTCCATTCTTCAACATCTTTGATCTTTGTGGGATCAACAGAGACTCCTCCGGCAGACATAATATGTCCTAGGAATCCTATTTCCTTCAGCCAAAACTCACACTTGCTGAACTTGGCATATAATTGATGCTCTCTCAGGGTTTCTAGAATGATTCTCAGATGTTGCTCATGCTCTTCTTGTGACTTGGAGTAGATAAGGATGTCGTCGATAAACACAACTACAAACTTATCTAGGAAATTCATAAAGATCTTATTCATGAGATTCATGAAATAAGCAGGGGCATTGGTTAATCCAAAAGACATAACCGTATACTCGTATAAACCATAGCGAGTAGTAAAGGCGGTCTTCCGAATATCCGTTGCACGAATCTTAAGTTGGTGATAACCAGTCCTAAGATCAAGCTTTGAGAATACCTGAGCTCCGGTCAACTGATCAAATAGATCCTCTATCTTTGGCAAAGGGTACTTGTTCTTGATGGTGACATCATTCAATTTTCTGTAGTCTGTACACAGACGGTTGCCTCCATCTTTCTTGTCAATGAATAATACTGGTGATCTCCATGACGATGCGCTTGGTTGAATCAAGCCTTTGGCTAGCATAGCATCCAACTGCTTCTTCAGTTCCACTAACTCTGAGGGGTTCATGCTATAGGGTCTCTGGGCTATTGGTCCGGTTCCAGGGATTAGTTCGATAATGAACTCAATATCCCTATCCGGGGGCATACCTGGCAATTCATCTGGGAATACGTTGGGGTACTCACACACTACTCTGACTTGGTCAATGGTGGGCAAGGCTACACTCTGGTTGCACTTGAATTGACGGGGTAAGGTTTCAGAGATATGCTCTACTGTGACTCCAGAACTACTGGTCATGGTGATGGCTTTCTTAGCACAGTCTATCAACCCTTTATGCCTTGACATCCAGTCCATACCTAGTACTACTTCCAAACCTTTGGTTCCAAGTACAATTAGGTTGGCATAAAAATCTATCCCATGTATTCTGATAGGTACAGCTTTGCAAATTTTTCTAGATTTGGTTGTTGAACCGGGGATTTGAACTATCATGACATGCTTCAGGTTGGTTGGACGAATCTTACTAGTGCATGCAAATTCTTCGGTGAAAAATGAATGTGATGCTCCTGAATCAAACAATACTCTTGCTAAAACTGAGTTGACAGAAAACATACCCAGCACTACATCTGGCGCTTCCTGGGCTTCTTCTGCATTCATGTGGAAAAGACGGCCGTTGCGGTTATGAGGGTTCCCTGGGGCAAATATCCTTCCTGGCTGAACACGACGCTGCTGCTGAGCTAGGGCATTCACATTGGCATTGGCTGCAGTCTTCTTGGGACACTCATTGGAGTAGTGACCCTTCACTCCACACTTGAAATAAGTGATCTGGGACTTGTCCTTGACTGCGACAGGCACAACATTGCTGCCAGTTCTGGGCGCAGTGTTGTTGTTCTTGGGAGGTGCACGGTTGAAATTGTTGGCACTACCGGAGTTGCGATTGTTTCCTCCGGACTTCACATTGCCTCCGCTACGGTTGGGGTAGCTTGGGCGAGAGTTTGGGGGTCGGTTGTTCCTTGGTGCATATCCCGGTGGAGGGTTGGGATGGTACTTCTGGTGACTGTTGGATCCAGACTGCTGCATCATATGACGCTTGCGATTGTCGTTTGCCTGGTTAATCTTCCCTTCCATCTGGATGGCAGAGTCGACTAGCTCTTCGAGATCCGGGAAATGGATATTCATGAGGACAGTCTGCATCTCATCATGCAGTCCGTTCAAGAATCTTTCCTTCTTCTTGGCCTCCGTGTTGATCTCATTAGGTGCATATCTGGCAAGTGATAGGAATTTGTCATGTTACTCCACCACAGTCATCCTTCCTTGATTTAATTCGCGGAACTCATCTCTCATTTTGTTGACTAGACCTTGTGGCACATGGGTCCGGCGAACTTGACTTTGAATGCTTCCCATGTCATCACTTGACCATGGTTCATATTGCGGATGCAATTCCACCAAGCTCTTGCATCTCCTGCCAGATAGTGGGTGGCAAAGAGAACTTTCTCATTTTCATCAACTCCTGCAACCTCGAGATTGTTTTCCATGGTCTGGAACCAGTCATCAGCATCTAATGGGTTCTCAGATTGGTTGAAGATTGGTGGATTGGTGTTCCGAATTTTTTTGAGTTTTGATCCATGATGAACCTGATTTCCATGCCCTTGGTTGTTGAGAGCCATCTGGGCGATCTGTTGAAGTGTTGCTAAGTTGGCTTGGCGTTCTGCCCTGCTTGCTTCACAGTCTGCGATGAGATTCTACAAGATCTGCAGCATTGGGTCTTGCGACGAGCTGCTCCCTCCTTGGTTTCCACGAGTCATATGAAGATTGAGATAGATATAGGGATAAGAGGGAAATTCTAAGGTTCAGAGTTTTGGGTTTTCAAAGCTAAAACTTTGAGTTAGACTCAGGTTTTTCTACTAACTTCATTTTCATTCATGCAAGCAAGCACACAATACAACACACACTACAAAAATCAAAGGGAAAACAGATGGTTTGAAGAACCATTCTGCAAGCTAAGGTACAGCGAGATCGATACATCTCATGCTACGACAGTGCTCTAGTGCATCTACTCATCGTCGATGAAGTCCGAGTCCTCATTGTCAGTGTAGAAGTCTACGGCATCCTCCGCCAGAAAATCATCATCGTTGCTGAGGTAAGAGTCCATGTTTCCCTGGATGTCTTCACCTTCACCTTCTTCTTCCTTTGCTGCAAGCTGAGCTTCCTGCTCCTTGACGGTCTTCTCGAGGTCGGCCACCTTCTTGCGAAGACGGGCGATGGTGCTATCCTTCTTGGCACGCTGGTGGCGAAGATACTGACGGTCTTGGACAAGCAGTGCGAAAGTCTGGGCCTTCTGGTCGGCAATGGCACGGTTATGGTTGGCTAACTCTTTGGCATTGTCCAGTTCCTGCTGTCTGTCATGAAGCAAGAAGTCAAGGTTCTCCACTTGACGCCTCAACTCGGGGTGGCCCGGCATTTCCATTGGCATTCCCATGAAGTCACGTCTTGCATAGTGGGCAAAACGGGTTCCTTGGGTCTTGTTGACGCTAAGAGCACATAGACGTGCGAGAGCTTCATGCATTGCCCTAGCTAATCCATCTAGCCAGTGTATCTCTCTCACGGAGAACTAAATTCTTCCAGAAGTTGGTGCTTCGATGCTTCCTCTAAGATCTGCGGTGACTAGCCACTGTAGGTCCCCTCCTGGGGGTCCTGGAAGTTGAGCTCCAAGAAACTCCGGGTGTTGGCGTCCTAGTAACTCTGACAGTGAATCCAGATCCCTCTTGAAGATCAGCTGACCTCCGTTTCCCAACTGGTAAAACTTGCTGAACTGAGTCTCCATCTACAAGAATTAAGGATGAGGAAGTTAGTGAAGCGATCAAGTGTGTCAAATTTTAAGTAGTAGTGTAAGAATTTTGAGTAACATGAATTTTTGAGAAAGAATCCACAAGGGTAAGGGAGGAGATAGTTTTTCATAAATACTCACTTTGGTTTTGAAACTAAGTTTTTGTTTGACGTCCATTCTAACTAGGGTCTCCTATGGTCAGGATGGCTCTGATACCAACTTGTCAACACCCGGATTTTTAATCCCAGATGCCCGTTATGCCATACCTCGCAATACCAGGATTACCATTTTTGCGAGACATAACGGATTGGATATCACAGTACATCATCCATTACAAACCATACATAAGGTTTTACACAAATAAGGATCTCATGATCCAGTCTTAATACAACAAGCAGCGGAAATAAAAGATAGCGCAGCGGTGGGGTCCATCTTCAGGGGCACAGGCAATGCTGACGAAGGGAGATAGTCCTAGCTATCATAGCCGTCCTGCTGACCATCCTCTTGATAATCTCCTTCATAGTCTGGCCATGATAATAGCCAGGGACAAAATCCATGAGTACTCTTTAAGTACTCACAAACTACCACTAACAAGTAGTATAAATGTAAGTTAAAGTGCTAACTCTAGGTTTAACTATAAAGTTAAGTTTGAAACCTAAGCTGAATTCAGAAGCAAAGAAAGATAAAGTAAAACTCTAGAATCACCTAAGTTGGGCAAACTATTGTCATAAACACAACCCTGTTGTGGTCAAGTCAAGATTCATCATTCTTTTCAAAGTCTTTAGAAAACATCTGACAATGAAACAGTATGGCCATTCCAATTGTCCATAACCGCGGACACGGCTATTCGAAAAGTTTGACACTCTGCAGAGGTGGTACACTTTCACCACAAGATTCGATACATCTGTCAGGGATAACCCTGAATCATCATACTTAGTATGCAGATAATCAAACATAACCTTCCCTTTACACACCCTAGTATAAGCACCTCTGCTATGAGCATGGCCTCCCAACCATGACCATCAGTCTTCTTGGGCACTGCATAGGTGGACAACATTGAGAGGTAGCCTCAGCTCAAACCTCTCCCGTGAGGGAACTAATACTAATGCATATAAATTTCCAGCTAAGCCTTACCCAATTCAGGTAATGTGGTTGTACGGTAAAATTTGGAATGGTATCGCATCCGAATCCAACCATCAGTTTTATAAAAGGGTTAAGGCTCATGCCTCAACATTTTCATCATCATCAACCAAGTGTGTTTCTCAACACATTTCAAAACATCTCAATAGAATGACTCATCATTCTAAGGTTTTCATAATTCATTTTCACCAAGTGTTCCCATCTAAAGTGACTCAAGTTTTTGATCTACTCTAAACCACTAAGTTAAGAGTGTTCAAGAAGGTGGTAAAGATGGGTTCAATCTCATGCCATAGAATGACATCTAAAGGGTTCTAAATAGGTCAAGTTTTATACTTTTTATGCTACCTTCCAAACTTGTAAAGGACTATGTATATCTAAAGAAGGGTAAAATTTGTAACTAAGACCTGGGGTACTATTAGTTAAATAAGGGGTGTGATCAAAGCATGCTTAAGGCATCTTTGCTAAACCATCTAGTTTGATTCTAGTTTGCTAAGTACTACACTTGCAAGCGCTAACTTGCATGGGTTAATCTTGGATAGTGTTATCTTGCTAATAGTAGCTTGCATTGTTAATCGTGGCTTGCCTTGGTTGGTGCAGTGGTTAAAGTTTTCTTCTTCTTCTTCTTGGTAGAACTCCTCCTCCTCGAGAGCTTGGTCGGTACTATCGTCTATAAATACATAGGGAGTGCACAATCACCAAACAATAATTAACTAGGCTAGATAGCATTCTAAGACACACAAATGATGATCTATTATCATCACGAGCATCACAAGTTCAATTCAAAAGTTTCCTTCTTTTTATTTTAGAAAAGTAATTTCTACTCATTGAAAAATTAACTAAAATTTAATATTCACCACCAAAATATGGGATCATGTGGACACATGTCCTCACCACATATTCTAACATGTGGGAATGAGATTTAAGGGTTGGATCAATATTACTTTGGTTTAAGTTCATTATTTAATGATTTAAAGTGACTAGAAATGCCTATATAGCATTATTTTGGTACTAGTCCAAAGTCACTGCATGTAAACCTTAATATTATTACATATTTTGATATATATGGTAAAATGTGATATTTGAGAGTTGGAATCAACTCAAAAGCTGATTTGGTTGATTTTATAAAAATGTTGCAAGTTGCAAAAGCTTTTGTCTTCTTATTTTTATTAGGAGAGATCTATAACTCTAATTGAATTAAATCCAACGGGCTTGGATAGATGCTCTTAATATCTTTCAGACAAAATTGGTTTCATGCAATTTGGATTGGTAAAACTCACAGAATTGATTTTTGAAATACTGGACAGAAACTAGATTCAACTAAAAAGAAAAATCCAGATTTGAACAGGTGGGCTAGCGCGGGAAAATGAATGGGCCGGCCCAGTGGCGCTCCGTGGCGCGGGGCTCGGCTGACAGGGGGGTCCCGCATGTCAGCAGCACTTAGAACGCGAAACGGTACGCGTGCTGTGGGTCGTGTGGTTAGAATAGGAATCTATGGCTGAGGGAGGGCTCCTTTTATAGGCTCGACGGTGAGACCGAGCAGGATGGGCAGTCGACGGTGGCGACATGGCTAGGGCAAGGTAGAGGCATGGCTGGGGGTGGCGATCGATGAGCGGTTCCCTGGCGGTGCTCTAAACTTAAAT
This sequence comes from Avena eriantha, assembly GCA_910589775.1. Lineage (NCBI taxonomy): Eukaryota > Viridiplantae > Streptophyta > Magnoliopsida > Poales > Poaceae > Avena > Avena eriantha. The sequence continues at coordinate 173,939,215 of OU342746.1, forward strand.
GCGGTCGTAGGGACGGTGGCACGCGGTCGGGGCGAGGTGGCGCTCTGCGCGGCAGAAGCGGCGGTATCCATGGCGAGCGGTGGTTGTGCTGCGTTGGGCAGCAAACGGGCGTGTCTATCGTGTTCCCTGTGTTGTGGCGGAGCGGTAGGCGCGGGCTGCGGTCGAGCGGTGGCTTCTGCACGCGTGCCGGGTGCGACGCTCTAGCGTGTGCTCGGCATGGTGCGGTGGCACTGGGCGTGGGCTCTCCTCGGTGGTCCACTGCGGGGCTTGGCTCGGGCAGGGGACAGTGGGCGGCGGTGAGGTGCTAGCTACCTCCTAGACATGGAGAGAGAGGGGGGGTCCGCTGGGGTGAGGGCAAGGTTGGCCGGCGAGTTGGTGCTCGGCATGGCTTCGCCTTGCCACTAGGGGTACAGGTTGGGGTTTAATTGGCCTGGTTAGATCATTTGGGGACAGAGGGAGGGTTTGGAGGAGAATTGGGTGCAAAACCCTATTCAAAACAGTGAGCTAGGATTAGGGTGTAAATCATGTCTGCCATGTGTTTGATGAAATGGCCGCATGAAAATTCTTTTTGAATTTTGAGTTCAAATTTTTTGAGTGATCTCCACTAGTGATAGTAGTCTCTGGTTGCAAGGGTTTTGAAAGTGGAGCTCAAAAAGATGGTTTTTGAAATAGGGGTGATCTATGCATATACAATAGATTCAATTTTAAACTGTCATTTAAATTAGTTTTCAAAATGTTTTTAGTAGATCAAAAGGTGGGGCTTGGTACCTCATTATGTGTACTAGCAAGGGGTGGAAAGATCAAGAATTGTTTCTATTAAAATTTGATTACTAGGAATAGCCAAAGTAGGCATGATAGTTAAATTTGCCAAAATGACCATTCCTTCATTTTAATTCTTTTTGATTTGATTTTCTTTTGGAAAAGTTCGGGGATGATGTAGATGATGTTTAAATCACGTAAGAAACATTTTACAAGCATTGGAACATTCAATCATGGCAATTCAAACAACTCCTAATTTAAATGCACACATATATGATTGCTTTCATATTAACTTTGGAAAAGTTTTTGTTAACCCCATTTTTGGTTGATTTGATCTTGATAAACTTGGATTGAAGTTTTGTGATGTTACATGAGCTCCTAGAGTAGCTCATACTATCTCCTAAGTAACCAAGTCAGACAGCAGATCAAGGCAACTCATCTTACAAAGAAATCAACTACTACTAGGGCTACCATCAAGCTTAGCTTGAGGTAAGGATGGGTATTTTTGAATAGGTTGGAGTTTGAGCAAGGTATGATCCTTGGTACAACTACCAAGAGTATTGTTCAAAAGATTGTAAAAGGTTTTGGAAATCTTAGAGGTAAGACTAGTTGAAGGTTCTGTCTTGAAGACATAAGGAGATTATATTATGTATCTCTCCATAGTTTTGTCAGTAGAAGGTGCTAAAATAGTTTTGGTTACATAAGCATATTGGCTCATGTTTTGAAAATCCAGAACATTTGAGAATGTGTCAAATGAGCCAGGATAGTTTTGTTAAGTAGCTTTTGTCAACTGATGGTGAGGTAAGGAGTATCATATGGTATACACTCACATGCACAAGCACAAACAAACAACAAGCAAACACTGCACCAATGAACCAGAATTTTTTTTTGTCCCCCTGATTTTTACATTCTAGACAACTAATCAGGGTTGCTGAAATTGGGATGTTACAATCTGTCTTTTTTTCCTTTATCCTTTTTATTTTCTGATTTCTCTTTCTTTTATATATTTTTCACATTAACTCCAATTGAACTGATTCTTCTTTCTAAATTTTTATAAAAATATGTAGATCATCTTAGGATCATTAATATAGTGATTTGACTGTTTTTAGAAGTAATGGATCTGTAAATCCTTATTTAATCTCTTATAGGAGTATTATGACAAATCAATTAAGGGTTTTCAAAATAGGTTTTTTAGTACTTTGGAGGTTTTCGTAATATCTTGGGTTTGGTCTTATTTAATAGCATGATGCTATGTCGTATGTCAATCACTCAAACACAAATACTTTTATGCCTTTTTGCGAAATAGGGCTACTTAGGCATTATCAAAAGGATATAGGATTTTATGCAATTGGCCATATATGGCTACTATGCAAAATTTATAAATAGTTCTCAGAGTTCTATTATTATCAATCAAATCTAATGACTTCAATGCAAAAAATACCGCACAATGCATACAAATAACATTTTCACCTATAGTGCATAAATGCATCACACTAGAACCCAAATAAAATGAAGAAGTCATATTATCTTCTCTCTTATGAAACTAGTGTTGAAAATCATTTAAAAGATTCCACAAATCCAAGAAATGAATTTAAAGTCAAAAGGAACATATTGAAATAGCAATCCACCATAATTTTGGGAAAGTCATTTTATTCCCTCTCTTTAATCATTTATAAGAATGGTTGGATATCTAAATAATCCAATGGTTGAAAAGAATAGCACTCAAGTTGGATAGTAATGTTTATCCAATCTCATACAAATTTATGAACTTCAGGTTGAAGGGAAAACAAATCAAAAGTTTCTTTTATTTGAGAATTTTCAACAAAGTCAAATAATTCAATCAACTTATTTTATTTACTTCACATTCCAAAATTAGGAGAATTTTGGGATGTGACAAACTACCACCCTTAAAAGGAATCTCGTCCTGAGATTCACGAAGCTAGAAAGAAAGCAAGGTTCGGGATCCATTGTGGTGCTACCACCCTTAAAAGGAAATTGACTAGATTGCTTTTTGAGGGTTCATTTGGCTCGTATTAATTCTCATTTAGACATTTATTAGCACAACGATCCTTGCACATTATGAACTGCATGATTGCTAGATTCGACGCAACTCTACATGAATTAGCAAAGCTCTCATGGTGGTCAACTAGTATATGTTTACTTCATAATACCCATCCAACAAGCTTTAGGGTTCATCCTTGTCGTATATTATTATCGTTAGCAAAAAATGCTTTTATAAAGGTGCAAAATCATACCATTCTAAGGTTTAGGGCTAACGACGAATCTCTACTAAGGTTGAAAAGGCACTCAATTTTCGCAAATCCAGCAATACAAGAGCGAATAATAAGAGTATTCGGTATGAGGGCCAATCCATCCCGCACTCAAACTATTACTTTGCATGAGGATAGGAGAATCACGTTTTTTATCACTCAGGCATCCTCACTTTCCTTGTTGAAGTTTTCATGGGCACGAACCAATTCTCGATATAGACTCCCATGTAGTCAATCAACAAAGCTACTACAAAAACTAATTTATAGATACTTCAAAACTTTCAGGTTGTGGAATCTACTACATGACATCACTTGCAACACTTCATACTTCCACATCCTTTTGTTGCGTTAGATGATCTATTAGAATTCATTGGGACGTCATCTTCCAAATATTTACACTAACTCATGCTCCATATATTCTTACTCCAAGGGTTTGAGATAGAGAAGAATAGATCCTAGAGAAAAGGAACTATAGTCACACATACAAACAAGTTCATATAACACACAATCAAGCCAACAACAGGCATCAACAATCAGCACACAAGCATAGGAAACACACAAGAAACCACTTGCATAACAACATTACAAGGGTCTAAAATTAGAAATATATAACCACAAAATAGTTTAAAAATTTTGGAAACAAGATTAAGGTAAAATAGAGCAACATATAAGCATTAGACAGAACCTGCCAAAACAGTATAGCAGGTTTCACGAATTAGTTTGACAGACCAAAAATCGTCAGGAATTTTAGCCAATTTGTGTGCATATACTAAAAATAATTACTCTCTAGATCCTATTTTTGCAGATTTTTCTGAGTTACTAGTAAAATATGTAAAATCGTGCAGTAAACAGCGACGTGCAGAAAACTGCACCACACAAAGAATAACTTTTAACCCAAAAACATTTATCAAAACCATGTAAAATACCAACGAAAAATCTGGAACATTTAGAGTTTCACAACAACAGTTTCAAAACAAAGTATCACACAATATGTTTCAAAACAAACAAGCAAGCAAACTAATATTGTCATACCACATAAGTTGGTAAGATCAATATTCTAACTCGATAGCGACGATATCCTAAAGAGATAAACATGGTGGTATATATCTACTCAAACTTGGTGAGACATTCATTTGTGTCATCTTATTTGTTAATTACTTTTGGGACAACTCTCATATAGGGATTTTCTATATAGAATACTCATAATAGTGTTTTCCAATTCATATAGTTTTTATGGTAGGTCATCTCTCCTACTAGTCAAAAGAATGGACATCTATAAGTTTTGAACAAGAAGAGATTCAAGAAAAGGTAGAAAAGGATTACAAGAACTCTAATAAGTAGAAAATATAATAGTTCTCTTAATAGAGGTCTCTTATTTCTAATCCATTTCTAAGGTCATGAACCTACAATCAACGCAAAGCTCTGATACCATCTAAAGCGATCCAACACATTATAGATTGGATCATGTGTTTACCGTGCTAGTCCCTTGGATCGATTATCTAGCACACATAGTTTCGATGTATAAAAGAGTATCAATGCGTCACATTATTACAAGGATTGATCCAAGAATATAAGTATTACAAAGTTGCTTAGCTAACAGCTAGCTCAAATAACATAGTTCAACAGGTAAAAAATAGAATAAAGCTCCATCACACCACAGGCTACACGCTGAGTGGAGATTCGCAACCTAAACGAAAACCTTCCTATAACCTGCAACATGAAAAGTTGCAGCCACGAATGGTCAATACATTTGAATTGTATTGGAAAGATGTCACTATTATGTGGTCAGAATTGGCAACCTATCATATACATGCACACTTTGGCTCGAATGTATTTTATATTAATTAATTACTCTAAAAAGAGTATTAAACCAATTAAATAATTACGACAATTACTTACAGTAAAACTCAGATACAATTATATATTAATAAGTTACAGGAAGTTCTGAATGCATTGATATATTATATGCTATTTTTCGACATATATGTATTTTTATATGATTTTTGCAAGATGAATACATTTTCTATTTTATTTATTCATTTTCTGATAATACAGGGGAATATTCCCGGAATATACCGTTGACTGTGCACCGTTGACTGGGCTCGACACGCGGCGCGATCGTACTGGCCGGTATACCTTCGCCGGGTCAATCCAATCTAGGGTATCCAACCTCAATCGGACAGCTAGGAAGCCAAGCTTCCGAGCTCAACTTTGCTAGCAGCGACGAATGGCAGTGGTAGCTCAGACGGTGAGGGCGATGACGGCATGGCTATCTCCGGCGATGCTGATTATGTCCACGAGATAGGGACAAGGATGGGAATCCTTCTGGTGGTATTCTCTTGGCTCCTCTCCTCCTTGTTCAACGGCGAGCAACGGCTGGAGGGCTCGGGCTCGGTTTAACTCCGGCGAGCGATTCCCAGTGATTTGGTGCTCCAGTGGACAAAGAATTGGGTCAGCGTGAAGAGGTAATGCGAGGGGCGCTCTGGGCGACGAGTTGGAGTTCGTACTGTGACGGCGGACGACAGTGGATTGGGACCCTCCTATGCGGCGGCTAGGGTTTGGAAAGAGCGAAAAAAACTAGGGAAAGATGCGGGAGGGAGTTTATTTATAGGGGAAGAAGAATCGAAGGCGAGGCGACATAATTCGAGCGGATTGGGCGATTTCTCTGGTGGCAGTTGAGTTTGCATCGGGGACGACTAGTGGAGAGGATGATGACTGGGACCCACTGGTCAGTGAGAGAGAGGAGGGGAGCAGGCTGAGTTGCGAGATTGGTTCCCTGGTGGGCTTCTGCTGGGCTGGCCTTAGGACGTTATGAGGGCGCGCGGGCGATGGTTAGGTGCTCGGCCGACAAGCTACTGCGTGTTGTGCGTGGCGGAACAGAGGAGGGGGAAGGGGCACCGGGCTGGGACGGTTCGGTCCATTAGGTTAGTTTGTCTTCTTTTTTTCCTTTATCCTTTTTATTTTCTGATTTCTCTTTCTTTTATATATTTTTCACATTAACTCCAATTGAACTGATTCTTCTTTCTAAATTTTTATAAAAATATGTAGATCATCTTAGGATCATTAATATAGTGATTTTACTGTTTTTAGACGTAATGGATCTGTAAATCCTTATTTAATCTCTTATAGGAGTATTATGACAAATCAATTAAGGGTTTTCAAAATAGGATTTTTAGTACTTTGGAGGTTTTCGTAATATCTTGGGTTTGGTCTTATTTAATAGCATGATGCTATGCCGTATGTCAATCACTCAAACACAAATACTTTTATGCCTTTTTGCGAAATAGGGCTACTTAGGCATTATCAAAAGGATATAGGATTTTATGCAATTGGCCATATATGGCTACTATGCAAAATTTATAAATAGTTCTCAGAGTTCTATTATTATCAATCAAATCTAATGACTTCAATGCAAAAAATACCGCACAATGCATACAAATAACATTTTCACCTATAGTGCATAAATGCATCACACTAGAACCCAAATAAAATGAAGAAGTCATATTATCTTCTCTCTTATGAAACTAGTGTTGAAAATCATTTAAAAGATTCCACAAATCCAATAAATGAATTTAAAGTCAAAAGGAACATATTGAAATAGCAATCCACCATAATTTTAGGAAAGTCATTTTATTCTCTCTATTTAATGATTTATAAGAATGGTTGGATATCTAAAGAATCCAATGGTTGAAAAGAATTGCATTCAAGTTGGATAGTCATGTTTATCCAACCTCATAAAAATTTATGAACTTAGGGTTGAAGGAAAACAAATCAAAAGTTTCTTTTCTTTCAGAAATTTCAACAAAGTCAAACAATTCAATCAACTTATTTTATTTACTTCACATTCCAAAATTAGGAGAATTTTGGGATGTGACAAGAACACACAGGGAATGACTTCTAGTGGTTTATGAAAAGAACACATGCAATGACACTAGTGGATCAATGTGGTTTATGAAAAGAACACATGCAATGACAATAGTGGATCAATGTGGTTTATGAAAAGAACACACATGCAATGACTTCTAGAGGATCCATGTGGTTTATGAAATTAACACACATGCAATGTCATGTAGTTGATCCAAGTGTTTTATGAAAAGAACACACATGCAATGACATCTAGTGGATCCAAGTGGTTAATGAAAAGAACACTCATGCAGTGACATCTAGTGGTTTATGAAAAGAACACACATCCAAGTGGTTTATGAAATTAACACACATGTAATGACATCTAGTGGATCCGTGTCGTTTATGAAAAGAACACACATGCAATGACATCTAGTGGTTTATGAAAATAACACACATGAAATGAACACTCATGCAATGCCATCTAGTGGATCCATGTGGTTTATGAAAAGAACACACATGAAATGACATCTAGTGGAACCAAGTGGTTTATGAAAGGAACACACATGCAATGAAATATAGTGGATCTAATGTGGTTTATGAAAAGAATACTCATGCAGTGACATCTAGTGGTTTATGAAAAGAACACACATACAAATGGTTTATGAAATGACCACACATGCAATGACATCTAGTGGATCCATTTGGTTTATGAAAAATAACACACATATAATGGCATCTAGTGGTTTATGAAAATAACTCACACGAAATGAACACTCATGTAGTGACATCTATTGGATCCATGTGGTTTATGAAAAGAACACACATGCAATGACTCTAGTGCTTTATAAAAACAACACACATCCAAGTGGTTTATGAAAAGAACACACATGCAATGAAGCTAGTCGATCAATGTGGATTAGGAAAAGAATACGTGCAATGACGGTAGTGGATCAATGTGGTTTATTAAAAGAACACACATGCAATAGCATCTAGAGGATCCGTCTGGTTTATGAAATGAACACACATGTAATGACATCTAGTGTATCCATGTGGTTTATGAAAAGAAGACATATGCAATGACTTCTATTGGTTGATGAAAAGAACAAATGCAATGACACTAGTGGATAAGTGTGGTTTAGGAAAATTAACACATGCAATCACACTAGTGGATCAATGTGCTTTATGCAAAGGATAGACATGCAATGACATCTTGAGGATCCATGTGGTTTATGAATTTAACACACAAGCAATAACATGTAGTGGATCCAAATGGTTTATGAAAAGAACACACATGCAATGGCATCTAGATGATCCATGTGGTTTGTGAAAAGAAAACACATGCAATGAAACTAGTGGATCCATGTGGATTAGGAGAAGAATACATGCAATGACGGTAGTGGATCAATGTGGTTTATTAAAAGAACACACATGCAATGGCATCTAGAGGATCCGTGTGGTTTATGAAATGAACACACATGCAATGACATCTAGTGTATCCATGTGGTTATGAAAAGAAGACATATGCAATGACTTCTATTGGTTTATGAAAAGAACAAATGCAATGACACTAGTGGATAAGTGTGGTTTAGTAAAATAACACATGCAATCACACTAGTGGATCAATGTGGTTTATGAAAAGGACACACATGCAATGACATCTAGAGGATCCATGTGGTTTATGAAATTAACACACATGCAATAACATGTAGTGCATCCAAGTGGTTTATGAAAAGAACACACATGCAATGACATCTAATGTATCCATGTGGTTTATGAAAAGAACACACATGCAATGACTTCTAGTAGTTTATGAAAAGAACACATGCAATGAAACTAGTGGATTAGTGTGGTTTAGGAAAAGAACACATGCAATGCCACTAGTGGATCAATGTGGTTTATGAAAGTAACACACATGCAATGACTTCTAGAGGATACATGTGGGTTATGAAATTAACACACATGCAATGACATGTAGTGTATCAAAGTGTTTATGAAAATAACACACATGCAATGACATCTAGTGGATCCATGTGGTTTATGAGAAGAACACTGATGGAGTGACATCTAGTGGTTTATGAAAATAGCACACATCCAAGTGGTTTATGAAATGAACACACATGCAATGACATCTAGTGGATTCATGTGCTTTACGAAAAGAACACACATGCAATGACATCTAGTGGTTTATGAAAATAACACACATGCAATGAACACTCATGGCGTGACATCTAGCGGACCGACGTGGTTTATGAAAAGAAGACACATGAATTGACATCTAGTGGATCCAAGTGGTTTATGAAAAGAACACACATGCAATGACATCGAGCGTATACAATGTGGTTTATGAATAGAACACTCATGTAGTGACATCTAGTGGTTTATGAAAAGAACATACATCCAAGTGGTTTATGAAATGAACACACCTGTAATGACATCTACTGGATCCATGTGGTTTATGGAAAAGAACACACGTGCAATGACATCTAGTGGTTTATTAAAATAACACACATGAAATGAACACTCATGCAGTGGCATCTATTGGATCCATGTGGTTTATGAAAAGAACACACATGAAATGTCATCTAGTGGATCCTAGTGGTTTATGAAAAGAACACACATGCAATGACATCTAGTGGATCCATGTGGTTTATGGAAAGAACACTCATGCAGTGACATCTAGTGGTTTATGAAAAGAACACACATCCAAGTGGTTTATGAAATGAATAGACATGCAATGACATATAGTGGATCTATGTGGTTTATAAAAACAACACACATGCAATGATAACTAGTGGTTTATGAAAATAACACACATGCAATGACTATAGTAGTTTATGAAAACAATACACATCCAAGTGGTTTATGAAAAGAACACACATGCAATGACATGTAGTTGATCCAAGTGGTTTATGAAAAGAACACAAATGCAATGGCATCTAAAGGATGCATGTGGTTTATGAAAAGAACACACATGCAATGACACTAGTGGATCAATGTGGTTTATGAAAAGGACACACATGCAAAGACATCTAGAGGATCCATGTGGTTTATGAAATTAACACACATGCAATGACATGTAGTGCATCCAAGTGGTTTACTAAAAGAACACATATGCAATGGCATCTAGTGTATCCATGTGGTTTATGAAAAGAACACACATGCAATGACTTCTAGTAGTTTATGAAAAGAACACATGCAATGAAACTAGTGGATTAGTGTGGTTTAGGAAAAGAACACATCCAATGCCACTATTGGATCAATGTGGCTTATGAAAAGAACACACATGCAATGACTTCTAGAGGATACATGTGGTTTATGAAATGAACACACATGCAATGACATCTAGGGGATTCATGCGGTTTACGAAAAGAACACACATGCAACTACATCTAGTGGCTTATGAATATAACACACATGCAATGAAGACTCATGTAGTGACATCTAGTGGATCCACATGGTTTATGAAAAGAAGACACATGAATTGACATCTAGTGGATCCAAGTGGTTTATGAAAAGAACACACTGGCAATGACATCTAGTGGATACAATGTGGTTTATGAAAAGAACATACATCAAAGTGTTTTATGAAATGAACACACATGCAATGCCATCTAGTGGATCCATGTGGTTTATGAAAAGAACACACATGAAATGACATCTAGTGGAACCAAGTGGTTTATGAAAGGAACACACATGCAATGAAATATAGTGGATCCAATGTGGTTTATGAAAAGAATACTCATGCAGTGACATCTAGTGGTTTATGAAAAGAACACACATACAAATGGTTTATGAAATGACCACACATGCAATGACATCTAGTGGATCCATGTGGTTTATGAAAAATAACACACATGTAATGGCATCTAGTGGTTTATGAAAATAAATCACACGAAATGAACACACATGTAGTGACATCTATTGGATCCACGTGGTTTATGAAAAGAACACACATGCAATGACTCTAGTGCTTTATAAAAACAACACACATCCAAGTGGTTTATGAAAAGAACACACATGCAATGAAGCTAGTCGATGAATGTGGATTAGGAGAAGAATACATGCAATGACGGTAGTGGATCAATGTGGTTTATTAAAAGAACACACATGCAATAGCATCTAGAGGATCCGTGTGGTTTTTGAAATGAACACACATGTAATGACATCTAGTGTATCCATGTGGTTTATGAAAAGAAGACATATGCAATGACTTCTATTGGTTTATGAAAAGAACAAATGCAATGACACTAGTGGATAAGTGTGGTTTAGGAAAAATAACACATGCAATCACACTAGTGGATCAATGTGGTTTATGAAAAGGACAGACATGCAATGACATCTTGAGGATCCATGTGGTTTATGAAATTAACACACATGCAATAACATGTAGTGGATCCAAGTGGTTTATGAAAAGAACACACATGCAAAGGCATCTAGAGGATCCATGTGGATTGTGAAAAGAAAACACATGTAAAAAGAACGCATGCAATAATAGTAGTGGATTAGTGTGGTTTAGGAAAAGAACACATGCAATGACACGAGTGGATCAATGTGGTTTAGGAAAAGAACACACATGCAATGAAACTAGTGGATCCATGTGGATTAGGATAAGAATACATGCAATGACGGTAGTGGATCAATGTGGTTTATTAAAATAACACACATGCAATGGCATCTAGAGGATCCGTGTGGTTTATGAAATGAACACACATGCAATGACATCTAGTGTATCCATGTGGTTATGAAAAGAAGACATATGCAATGACTTCTATTGGTTTATGAAAAGAACAAATGCAATGACACTAGTGGATAAGTGTGGTTTAGTAAAATAACACATGCAATCACACTAGTGGATCAATGTGGTTTATGAAAAGGACACACATGCAATGACATCTAGAGGATCCATGTGGTTTATGAAATTAACACACATGCAATAACATGTAGTGCATCCAAGTGGTTTATGAAAAGAACACGCATGCAATGACATCTAGTGTATCCATGTGGTTTATGAAAAGAACACACATGCAATGACTTCTAGTAGTTTATGAAAAGAACAAATGCAATGAAACTAGTGGATTAGTGTGGTTTAAGAAAAGAACACATGCAATGCCACTGGTGGATCAATGTGGTTTATGAAAGTAACACACATGCAATGACTTCTAGAGTATACATGTGGGTTATGAAATTAACACACATGCAATGACATGTAGTGTATCAAAGTGTTTATGAAAATAACACACATGCAATGACATCTAGTGGATCCATGTGGTTTATGAAAAGAACACTCATGGAGTGACATCTAGTGGTTTATGAAAATAGCACACATCCAAGTGGTTTATGAAATGAACACACATGCAATGACATCTAGTGGATTCATGTGGTTTATGAAAACAACACACATGCAATGACATCTAGTGGTTTATGAAAATAACACACATGCAATGAACACTCATGGAGTGACATCTAGTGGACCGACGTGGTTTATGAAAAGAAGACACATGAATTGACATCTAGTGGATCCAAGTGGTTTATGAAAAGAACACACATGCAATGACATCGAGTGGATACAATGTGGTTTATGAAAAGAACACTCATGTAGTGACATCTAGTGGTTTATGAAAAGAACATACATCCAAGTGGTTTATGAAATGAACACACCTGTAATGACATCTATTGGATCCATGTGGTTTATGAAAAAGAACACACATGCAATGACATCTAGTGGTTTATGAAAATAACACACATGAAATGAACACTCATGTAGTGACATCTACTGGATCCATGTGGTTTATGAAAAGAACACACATGAAATGTCAACTAGTGGATCCTGGTGGTTTATGAAAAGAACACACATGCAATGACATCTAGTGGATCCATGTGGTTTATGGAAAGAACACTCATGCAGTGACATCTAGTGGTTTATGAAAAGAACACACATCCAAGTGGTTTATGAAATTAATAGACATGCAATGACATGTAGTGGATCTATGTGGTTTATGAAAACAACACACATGCAATGATAACAAATGGTTTATGAAAATAACACACATGCAATGACTATAGTGGTTGATGAAAACAATACAAATCCAAGTGGTTTATGAAAGAACACACATGCAATGACATGTAGTTGATCCAAGTGGTTTATGAAAAGAACACAAATGCAATGGCATCTAAAGGATGCATGTGGTTTATGAAAAGAACACACATGCAATGACTGTAGTGGGTCCATGTGGTTTGTGAAAAGAACAATCATGCAATAGTAATCTAGTGGTTTATGAAAAGAACACATGCAATGACCCTAGTGGATCAATGTGGTTTGGAAAAGAACACATGCAAGGACACAAGTGGATCAATGTGGTTTTGGAGCAGAACACACATGCAATGAACTAGTGGATCAATGTGGATTAGGAAAAAAAACACATGCAATGACACTAGTGGATCAATGTGGTTTATTAAAAGAACACACATGCAATGGCATCTAGAGGATCCATGTGGTTTATGAAAAAAACACATGCAATTATGTAGTGGATCCATGTGGTTTGTGAAAGGAACACTCATGCAATGGTAATCTTGTGGTTTATAAAAAGAACAAATGCAATAATACTAGTGGACCAGTGTGGTTTAGGAAATGAACACATGCAATGACACGAGTGGATCAATGTGGTTTAGGAAATGAACACACATGCAATGAAACTAGTGGATCAATGTGTATCATGAAAAGAACACATGCAATGACACTAGTGGATCAATGTGGTTTATTAAAAGAACACACAAGCAATGGCATCTAGAGGATCCATGTGGTTTATGAAATGAACACACATGCAATGACATCTAGTGTATCCATATGGTTTATGAAATGAACACACATGCAATGACTTCTAGTGGTTTATGAAAAGAACACATGCAATGACACTAGTGGATTAGTGTGGTTTAGGAAAAGAACACACGCAATGACACTAGTGGATCAATGTGGTTTATGAAAAGAACACACATGCAATGACATCTAGAGGATCCATGTGGTTTATGAAATTAACACACATGCAATGAAATGTAGTGGAACCAAGTGGTTTATGAAAAGAACACACATGCAATGACATCTAGTGTATCCATGTGGTTTATCAAAAGAACACACATGCAATGATTTCTAGTGGATCCATGTGGTTTATGAAAAGAACACTCATGTAGTGACATCTAGTGGTTTATGAAAAGAGCACACATCCAAGTGGTTTATGAAATGAACACACATGCAATGTCATCTAGTGGATCCATGTGGTTTATGAAAAGAACACACATGCAATGACATCTAGTGGTTTTTTAAAATAACACACATGCAATGAACACTCATGGAGTGACATCTAGTGGATCCATGTGGTTTATGAAAAGAAGACACATGAATTGAAATCTAGTGGATGCAAGTGGTTTATGAAAAGAACACACATGCAATGACATCTAGTGGGTACGATGTGGTTTATGAAAAGAACACTCATGTAGTGACATCTAGTGGCGTATGAAAAGAACATACATCCAAGTGGTTTATGAAATAAACACACATGCATTGACATCTAGTGGATCCATGTGGTTTATGAAAAAGAACACACATGCAATGACATCTAGTGGTTTCTGAAAATAACACACATGAATGAACACTCATGAAGTGACATCTAGTGGATCAATGTGTTTTATGAAAAGAACACACATGAAATGCCATCTATTAGATCAAGGTGGTTTATGAAAAGAACACACATGCAATGACATCTAGTGAATCCATGTGGTTTATGGCAAGAACAGTCATGTAGTGACATCTAGTGGTTTATGAAAAGAACACACATCCAAGTGGTTTATGAAATGAACACACATGCAATGACATCTAGTGGATCCATGTGGTTTATGAAAACAACACACATGCATTGTCCCAAGACTTGAATCTCTGCTTCCTACTATGAAGGCCCTTCTTTTACTTTTATGTTGAGTCTCCATCTTCTATCTTTATGCTCCTATTAAGAGAGCATAGTGGCCATTCTTAGTTTAATGTGCATTGTGCCAAGACTTGTTGATTGATTCATACCTTTGATATTGCTTGTTCTTAAACTACTTGTATCTAGTCACCCTTATGAACTTTGAAGGTGTTCTATGCATTTATGTTTTCCTACACTATGAGGGACAAGATGAATACCATTATCATTATGTTTTCTTTATGTGCAACAAATAAACCTCTTTCAAAGCATTGTTATTCATGAATCTTTTGTTTGTACCCTTTCATGTTACTACATAGTTGTTATGTCTTATTGTTAGAACTTTATCTTTCATGCTATGTTGAAGTACTATGATCCCAGCTATCAATGTTTTACAAATACTTTGATCAAGTTTATGATGGTGCATGTCACTTAAAAAAATTCTTTCTTTTTATCACTTACCTACTCGAGGACGAGCAGGAGTTAAGCTTGGGGATGTTGATACGTTGCAAACATATCTATAATTTTTGATGTTCCATGCTTGTTTTATATCTACTTTCTTATGTTTTGTCCATAATTTGGAGTATTTCTACACATTTTCTGGAACTAACCTGTTAACAAGATGCCACAGTGCTAGTTGCCTATTTTCTGCTGTTTTTGGTTCCAGAAAGTCAGAGAATGAATATTCTCGGAATTGGACGAGACAAAAGCCAATATCCCTATTTTTCCCGGAGCAACACGGAAACATGAAGTAGAGACGGAGTAGGGCACCAGGGTGGGCAAACCATATGGTGGCGCGAGCTAGCCCTGGCCGCGCCACCAGGTGGTGTGGGCCCCCTGGCCGCCCACCGACCTTGCCTCTTCGCCTATAAGATGTCTCCCGATGCAAAAACCCTAAATCGAACAGCCTCCAGCCACGAAAAGTTCTGCAGCGCCGCCGCCACCGAAGGGGAGATTTGGGGGAAAGAAGGTCTATGTTCCGGCACCTTCCCGGGATGGGGAATAGCCCCCGTAGCAATCTCCATCGTGCTCCACCACCATCTCCATCGCTGTTGCTGATTCCCATGATGATGAGGGAGTAGTTCTCTCTCGAGGCTAAGGGCTCTACCGGTAGCTATGTCTTCATCTCTGTCTCTATATGCATGATCATATTGTGATCATGAGCTTTGTAATCAAGTAGATCCACCTTGCTACTCAAGTGCTTTAATAGATCTCTGCTCTCCCCATGTGTGTGAAAGTGACAACGTGCACACCATGGTGGCACTTAGGCTAGAGATTACAATACTTGTTATGAGTTATATTTGGAGTTGGATGTTTCTAAGAAATTGTGGTGTTTGTTGGAACCATCTAGTGATCAAGGTGACAGTGTGGGGTTATCTAGATGGGAAAAGAGAAATTTGAGGTGTGCTGTTATAGCCCTACCATGGATTAGAGTGTCCAACTGGAGAGTAGTATCATGAAAAGAAGAAATTTATATGAGATTGTTCACTAGCGAAAGTATGATCCCTAGGCCTTGTTTCTAAGAATTGAAACACCATTTGCAACTAGATCTGTTACATGTTTGCTTGCTTCCATCTTTATTTCAGTTTGCCTTTAGTCTCTTCCACGCCATCAAAGATATTTTCTGGCACCATTACCACTTATAATTATCTATACCACTTGTATTTCACTATCTTTTTGCCGAACTAGTGCACCTATACACCTGACAAGTGTATTGGGTGTGTTGGTGACACAAGAGACTTCTTGTATCTTGAATTGCAGGGTTGCTTGAGAGGGATACCTTTGACCACTTCCTCCCGGAGTTCGATAAACCTTGGGTAAACCACTTAAGGGAAACTTGCTGTTGTTCTACAAACCTCTACACTTGGAGGCCCAACAATTGTCTACAAGAATAGAAGTGCGTAGACATCAAGCTCTTTTTTGGCGCTGTTGCCGGCGAGGTAAGGTAAAAGGTACTCACATCCTCCGGTGTGAATACTCGAAGTTATTTCCTTTAGATTCTGCAATTTTATTTCTTGTTTTCACTAGTTAGGCTTAATGGAAAACAACAACAAAATTAGAGAGCTTTTTAGTATTTTTCCTAATGTACAACATTAATTGTCAGAAAAGAAAATTAAAAAAACCCATGGAACTTTCTTTGCATGCTAATAACAATGTTATTAGTATTAATCTTTTGAACACCTTTGTTACTAATGCTATGGAAACGTCTAAGCTTGGGGAAGTTAGTTTTTATGAAAATGATCTTTTTAATTCCCTAGCTTTAAAGAAGAAAATTTGCTCTAATGATTCTTTATCTCCCATATGTGGTAATTCTAATGATACTTGTGATTTTTTAAATCCATATACTGAAAGCATATCTTTTAAAATACCAATAAAAATTGTTGAACGTGTTATGAACAACTGTTATTTGGGATATGGAACTGTCCATCCTGGTGATCATTTACTCTTTATACACGAATTATGTGATTTGGTCAAGTGTGCATGTATTTCAATGAACCAAGTTAAGAGGAAGCTATTCCCTTTTTCACTTAAGGGAAAATCAAGGGAGTGGTATGAGCTACTAGATGATCCTCATCACTTGGAGTGGAAGGAACTTGAATCTCTCTTTAACTCTAAATTTTATCCTCCTAGTGAAATTCATAAAGATAAGAATTACATTTATAATTTTCATCCACATGATGGAGAAAGAATTGCCCAAGCATGGGGGAGATTGAAGTCACTAATTCTCAAATGTCCCATTCATGAGCTCCCAGTAATATTGTTATTAATAATTTTTATGCAAGGCTTTTAGGACATTACAAGGACTATCTAGATACATGTTTAGAGGGATCCTTCACAATTAAGGAGGTCAAAGCTAAGTGGGATCTTCTTGAAACAATTCAAAGAAATAGCAAAGATTGGGATAACGACAAAGGTAAAGAACCAGGTATAAACTATGAGTATGACTGCATTAAGTCTTTCGCTGAAACTGCTGATTTTCAAGAGCTTAGTGCTAAATATGGTCTTAATCCTCAAATTCTTGTTGATTGTTTTAGAGCCTTTGCATCCCATATTAATGATCCTAAAGAAAAATGGGACATCTATCATGAGCCTTTTAAAGACACTTGCATGGAAAATGAAATTGTTATTAATGATAGCAATAAACAAGCTCAAACCTCTAAAAGTACTATTTCTTATAAGCATGTTAATTTTTGTGGAATACATAGACCTTGTGAGAATAATCAAATTGAAGAAGAATATTGTATCACCCAAAGGAATGAAAAAACTAGAATGTGGTATAGGGCTTTAAATGATCTTGGTAAAAAAGTGTGTGCCCTTTATCCTTTTATTTGTGAACTTTTCTTCGAAGTGGGTCATTTCAATTTTGAATGCTCAGGCCATAATAATAGCCCTTCTAATCCAATGAGTACTACAAGTTTGTATTGTGATGACATGGTCACTCCTAATCAGCATGATGAACTTACATTATTTTTGGGGTGTGAAGAGTTATCAAGAAAAACCTCTTTGGTAGATATGAGTGCTTTTGATATGAATAGCGTCCTGCATGGTTGTCATCTTTATTGTGTTGATAATTGCCACACAAATAGTTACATACAAAATATTATAGAAGATGAGATTTTACCAAAATATGATAGGACTAATATGTGTTTTGATCTTAATAATGAAAAGAAGGAATCCTCCAAAGTTTCTTATATTGTCTCTAATAATAAACCAGGGTATATGGAAAAGCTTCCTTTCAAACCTCTCCCTCCTAAAGAGAAGAAGATAAAGACAAAAATGAGGAGTAAAAGGAGGGAGGAAATGGTATTTTCCCCTAAGCATGTTGCTCCTATTATAGATTTTGATGAGTCTGAACTCGATGATGTTCCTATGCCTGTAACCTATAGTAGTGATCATGATTGGGAAAAGCACACTTCTTTTGATATTGAAAATCTCTTTGGTACCAATTCTGAAAATGATGATATTAATAATTTTTTTACTATTAGTGCTATCCATGTTCCTTTCAATGATGATATTTTTACAAACGAACACACTTTGGAAGATAGTTATTTTATTGAATTTGCTCCCACTACAATTAATAAGAATGACTATGTTTATGTGGGGAGTATTGATTCTTTTATGCATATGGCTCATGATAATAATGTTTCATGTGATAGTTATATTGTTAATTTTATTCATGATGCTACTGAAAGTTATTATGAGAGAGGAAAACATGGTTTTATGTATCACAATATTAAGTTTCCCCTCTTTATGTTGAAAGTCTTGAAGTTGCACTTGTTTTTCTTTACTATCTTTGTTGCTTTGTGCTATCATGACTTGTTTATATACAAGATTCCTATGCATAGGAAGAGTGTTAGACTTAAATGTGTTTTGAGTTTGCTTCTTGATGCTCTCTTTTACTTCAATTAATATTTCTTATGTGAGCATCTTCTCAAACTATCAAGCCTAACTTAAAGGCGTTAAAAAAAGTACTTATTGGGAGATAACCCAAAAGGTCTAGATGAGTCTTGGAAGTTATTACTTCTGTAATAACCTCTCCTTATCCTTTCTATTTGCTCTTTGTGCCAAGAGTAACCTCTAATGAGAGGGAAGTAATTCTTGGGAAAGTTGTTGTCCCAAAACAGATTTTTCTACTTCACCGTAAAAATTCGTGTAAAATCTCCGTACGTCGTTTTGAGGCGTGAATTTTTGGGCTTCTGAGCCAGGTTGTTATATAACTTTAGTTAGTTCAACACTTTTTGATTTGAACAACAGAAGGTCTTCTAAAAAATTGGGTTTTACCTACTGGTCTATTTTGACAGATTTCTGCCATTATTTGCATTTTCTTCTTGTTGGTTCCTTTTTTAGTTCTTTTGGGGAATTGAGATTTTGAGGGAAGTGCTAAAGTAGATTGTGTTTTAATGGAAGTTTTATTGGTGTTGAAACTGAACCCAAAGACTTATTATCTTGAGTGCACTCATGTTGGTAATAAAGATTGTGTGAAATTTTGTATGAAGGAAAAATTTCAGGTATATGGAAGGAATGATGTAATGAGATGAAGAATGGACTAAAGCTAAAGCTAACGCGTGTCACGCCAAGAAATATCCAAGAAGTACAAGCGTCAAAGCTTGGGGATGCCCAAGGCATCCCCTTCTTCATCAATCAAAATCACAGGTTTCTTCGAAACACTTCATTTTTATTGTTTCATGCACAGTTGTGTTGTTCTTGGAGCGTCTTCTTTTTTGTTTTCGTTTTGGTTTTTCGTTTGTGTGGTTTTCTTAGTTTTCTAATTAAATTGGTTGGACCCCCTCTTTCATACATTAGTTTTCAAATAGTTTGGTTTGGATTGGAAAAGAGTAGGAAAGTTCATTCTTAAGTGGTAAAGAGAGCTTGTTTTTGACTGTGGCCTATGCTTTGTCATGCCATGCTTGATATTGTTTTGTCTTTATGATTAGTGATCTTTGCTCTAGCATGACATGTTATAAACAATTGAGATTGCTTAATGTGCCTTGGAAGAATCATGCGTTGTTTTAGCATATTAAAGCATAGTATTGTGGTATTCTCCTTTGATGCTTTATTTGGGCTGACTTGGTGCATGTTCACACCATGTTATGACTATCCAGAGTCACCATAGACTTTATGATCCTTTAGTTTTCGACTTGTAATATCACTTTATGCTTTGATTAATGATGTTTTGTCGCTCTGCATGATTATGGCCATTATTGCTCTCTTAGTAGGTCGCTCCCAGTCTTTTGCTAGCCTCAGTAACCAAGTATGAGTTCCACTCATGCATCGATCTCCTAAAACCAAGTTATTCCAAAGAGTCCACCATACCTACGTATTAGCATTTGCTATTCCAAGTATATTCATGTTTTTATCTACCTTCCGAATTAAACTTGTTATTAGAAAACTAGTGATTATAACTCTCATGAACTTGATGGCACACTTTAATTTTCTTGCCCTTAATAAACTTGAACCATTGTGTCGTCTATGTTGTATATGCTTGCACTTATATGTTGGGGATTAGCAGAACCATGCTGTCATGGGGAACGCTTTTAACATTGCACTTGTACTTTATACCTAGTTGATATCATGCTCTTTTGTCTATGGATGTCGTCGGTGTGAAATGAAAGGGGAGCTTGTAAGTCCATGGAGTTATGTATATGTGTTAGAGAAACACCTAGGCCACCGGTCTAATCCATGCTGTCATGGTGGAAACATTCCTGTTATAAAAAAAGAGTCAGATATTGAGAAAAAAAGAGAAAAAGAAAAAACGATATGAGACAAGGGGAAAGGGAGAAAAAAGCACCATTTTGCCATGGCAAATAAGAAGATTGCTGAGATGCTCGTTGTCTGCTTGCCTTGTCATTTTGATATGGGTATTCTTCCGTATCATCCGGCAAGGGGTACCCCGTTGGTGGTTCTCTATGATACACATGTACTTACTATGGCAAGAACTTACAAGTAACTAAACTTGAGTAGCATGAGGAGCGGCCCTCGTATTCAAGGGACATGAGATTTCCAACTTATACTTTGTCAAGCATATACTCCATAGTTTGTTCACTTTAACCTTAATCACTTGAAGATGCTTATGATAGGGGAAATGAGAGCTGAAAGTTAATATGTACCATAATTTTTGGAAGCTCTTTATGAAACTTGAATCTCTGCTTCCTTCTAGAAGGCCCTTCTTTTACTTTTATGTTGAGTCTCCATCTTCTATCTTTATGCACCTATTAAGAGAGCATAGTGGCCATTCTTAGTTTAATGTGCATTGTCCCAAGACTCTTTATTGATTCATACCTTTGATATTGCTTGTTCTTAAACTACTTGTATCTAGTCACCCTTATGAACTTTCAAGGTTTCCTATGCATTTATGTTTTCCTACACTATGAGGGACAAGATGAATACCATTATCATTATGTTTTCTTTATGTGCAACAAATAAACCTCTTTCAAAGCATTGTTATTCATGAATCTTTTGTTTGTACCCTTTCATGTTACTACATAGTTGTTATGTCTTATTGTTAGAACTTTATCTTTCATGCTATGTTGAAGTACTATGATCCCAGCTATCAATGTTTTACAAATACTTTGATCAAGTTTATGATGGTGCATGTCACTTAAAAAAATTCTTTCTGAAAAGAGCACACATGCATTGACATCTAGAGGATCCACATGGTTTATGAATTTAACACGCATGCAATGACATGTAGTGGATAATATTGGTTTATGAAAAGAACAGACATTCAATGACATCTAGTGTATCCACGTGGTTTATGAAAAGAACACACATGCAATGACTTCTAGTGGTTTATGAAAAGAACACATGCAATGACACTAGTGGATTAGTGTGGTTCAGGAAAAGAACGCATGCAATGACACTAGTGGATCAATGTGGTTTATGAAAAGAACACACATGCAGTGACTTCTAGAGTATCCATGTGGTTTATGAAATTAACACACATGCAATGACATGTAGTGGATCCAAGTGTTTTATGGAAAGAACACACATGAACTGACATCTAGTGGATCCATGTGTTTCATTAAAAGAACACTCATGTAGTGACATCTAGCGGTTTATGAAAAGAGCACACATCCAAGTGGTTTATGAAAATAACACATATGCAATGACAATCCATGTGGTTTATGAAAAGAACACTCATGTAGTGACATCTAGTGGTTTATGAAAAGAACATACATCCAAGTGGTTTATGAAATGAACACACCTGTAATGACATCTACTGGATCCATGTGGTTTATGAAAAGAAGACGCATGTAATGACATCTAGTGGTTTATGAAAATAACACACATGCAATGAACACTCATGCAATGACATCTAGTGGATCCATGTGGTTTATGAAAAGAACACACATGAAATGACATCTAGTGGATCCAAGTGATTTATGAAAAGACCGCACATGCATTTAAATCTAGTGGATCCAATGTGGTTTATGAAAAGAACACGAATGCAGTGACATCTAGTGGTTTATGATAAGAACACACATACAAGTGGTTTATGAAATGAACACACATACAATGACATCTAGTTGATCCATGTGGTTTATGAAACAAAACACACATGCAATGACATATAGTGGTTTATGAAAATAACACACATGAAATGTCATCTAGTGGATCTAGGTGGTTTATGAAAAGAACACACATGTAATGACATGTGGTGGATCCATGTGGTTTATTGAAAGAACACTCATGTAGTGACATCTAGTGGTTTATGAGAAGAACACACATCCAAGTGGTTTATGAAATGAACACTGCTGGCCCAAAATATATCGAGCTCGTTGGGGAACCCCAAGAGCAAGGTATGATGAGCACAGCAGTAAGTTTTCCCATAGTATGAAACCAAGGTTATCAATCCAGTAGGAGCAAGGAAACACCCCAAAGGTGAAGCTAGCTGAATATTGGTAGGGCGCACTACCGGTGCCAGTAGCAACGTGGAGACCTACACAACACAACCACAGAACTCTGTCCCCAACTTGCGATGAGGTTGTCAATCTCACTGGTTTTGCTGAAAGCAAAGGATTAAACGTATCGAATGGAAGGAAGTAATAGTTTGAAGAAAGTAAACACAAAGCAGTAAATAGTGTATAGATTGTATGTAAAAGAAAAGGACCGGGATCCATAGTTCACTAGAGGTGGCTCTCCTTAAGATAGATAACATGATGGGTGAACAAATTACAGTGGGGCAATTGACAAACATCGAGAAAGCAATACATGCATATACTAATCATCTTGACTCCTTTGAGACTTGATTGGGCGTTACAACATTATACATAGACCGCCATCCAACTGCATCTATGACTAATAATCCACCTTCAGGTTATCATCCGGACCCCCTCCAGTATTAACTTGCAAGAAACAGATTATTGCTTTACGAATTGCGTGTAAAGTAAACAATACGATTGTTCCATGAACAAAGGATTGTTGTTTTCTCCCTAGTAGCAACAGCACATATAGTACCTTAGAGATTTCTGTCACTTCCCCAGATTACCAGAGGCATGAACCCACTATCGAGCATAAATACTAACTCTTGGAGTTGCTAGCATCTACTTGGCCAAGATAGCTACTAACAACGGAAAGCACGCAAGATCACAAATAACAAAGACATGATAGAATCAATAATCAATATGAAATAGCATCTCAATATCCATCGGATCCCCGCAAACACAACATGAAGAATTACAAATAGATGATCTTGATCATGAACGGAGCTCACAAGATCTAAACATGAAAGCACAAAGGAGGAGAACGAGCCATCTAGCTACTACATGGACCCGTAGTCCAAAGATGAACTACTCACGCATCACACCGGAGGCTTGCATGATGATGAAGAAGGCCTCTAGGGTGAATTCCCCTCTCCGGCAGGGTGCTAGGAAGAGCTTCAGATCCCTCCCGATCTAGGGATGGAGATGACGGCGGCTACAGACTCTTTCGTGGATTTTTGATCGGGTACTTAGGGTTTTCGTCCCGAGGGCATTATATAGGTGGAAGGAGAGGCCGAGGGGGTGCTGGGGTCGGCCAGACCACCCCCTAGCGCGGGTCAGGCTTGGCCGCGCGGCCAGGTGGTGTGGCCGGCCCCTAGCCCTTCTCTGTCTCGTATTCTGGCATCTGATGACTTCCGGAAAAATAGGCACTTTCGCTTTTGTCCTGTCCAATTCCGAGAATATTCATTTTCTGACTTTCCTGGAACCAAAAACAGCAGAAAATAGGCAGCTGGCATTGTGGCTCTTGTTAATAGGTTAGTCCAAGAAATCATATGAAAATTACTCCAAAGTGTGGACAAAACACAAGAAAGTGGATAAAACCAAGTATGAAACATCAAAAATTATAGATACATTTGCAATGTATCAAACACACATGCACTGACATCTAATGGATCTATGTAGTTTATGAAAACAACACACTTTTAATGAAATCTACTGGTTTATGAACATAACACACATGAAATGAACACTCATGAAGTGACATCTAGTGGATCCATGTGGTTTATGAAAAGAACTCACATGCAATGACTCTAGTGGTTTATAAAAACAACACACATCCAAGTGGTTTGTGAAAAGAACACACATGCAATGACATGTAGTGGATCAAAGTGGTTTATGAAAATAACACAGATGCAATGGCGTCTATAGGATCCATGTGGTTTATGAAAACAACACACATGCAATGACTGTAGTGGATCCATGTGGTTTGTAAAAAGAACACTCATGCAATGGTAATCTAGTGGTTATTAAAAGAAGACATGCAATGAAACTAGTGGAATAGTGTGGTTTAGGAAAGGAACACATGCAATGACACGAGTGGATCAACGTGGTTTAGGAAAAGAACACACATGCAATAAAACTAGTCGATCAATGTGGATTAGGAAAAGAACACATGCAATGACACTAGTGGAGCAATGTGGTTTATTAAAAGAACACACATGCAATGGCATATTGTGGATCCATGTGGTTTACGAAACAAACACACATCCAATGACATGTGGTGGATCAAAGTGGTTTATGAAAATAATGCAGATGCAATGTCATCTATAGGATCCGTGTGGTTTATGAAAGCAACACACATGCAATGACTGTAGTGGATCCATGTGGTTTGTAAAAAGAGCACTCATGCAATGGTAATCTAGTGGTTATGAAAAGAAGACATGCAATGAAACAAGTGGAATAGTGTGGTTTAGGAAAAGAACACATGCAATGACACGAGTGGATCAATGTGGTTTAGGAAAACAACACACATGCAATGAAACTAGTGGATCAATGTGGATTAGGAAAAGAACACATACAATGACACTAGTGGAGCAATGTGTTTTATTAAAAGAACACACATGCAATGGCATCTTGAGGATCCATGTGGTTTATGAAATAAACACACATGCAATGACATCTAGTGTATCCATGTGGTTTATGAAAAGAACAGGCATGCAATGGCTTCTAGTGATTTATGAAAATAACACATGCAATGATACTAGTGGATCAGTGTGGTTTAGGAAAAGAACACATGCAATGACACTAGTGGATCAATGTGGTTTATTAAAAGAACACACATGCAATCACATCTAGAGGATCCATGTGGTTTATGAAATTAACACACATGTAAAGATATCTAGTGGATCCAAGTGGTTTATGAAAAGAACACACATTCAAGGACATCTAGAGCATCCATGTGGTTTATGAAAAGAACACACATGTAATGACTTCTAGTGGTTTATGAAAAGAACACATGCAATGACACTAGTGGATCAGTTTGGTTTAAGAAAAAGAACACATGCAATGACACTACTGGATGAATGTGGTTTATGAAAAGAACACACATGCAATGACTTCTAGAGTATCCATGTGGTTTATGAAATTAACACTCATGCAATGACATGTAGTGTATCCAAGTGTTTTATGAAAAGAACACATATGCAATGACATCTAGTTGATCCATGTGGTTTATGACAAGAACACTCATGTAGTGACATCTAGTGGTTTATGAAAAGAGCACACATCCAAGTGGTTTCTGAAAATAACACAGATGCAATGACATATAGTGGATCCATGTGGTTTATGAAAAGAACACACATGCGATGACATCTAGTGGTTTATGAAAAGAACACACATGCAATGAACACTCATGCAATGACATCTAGTGGATCCATGTGGTTTATGAAAAGAACACACATGAAATGACATCTAGTGGATCCAAGTGGTTTATGAAAAGAACACACATACAATGAAATCTAGTGTATCCAATCGGTTTATGAAAAGAACACACATCCAATGACATCTAGTGTATCCATGTGGTTTATGAAAAGAACACACATGCAATGACTTCTAGTGGTTTATGAGAAGAACACATGCAATGACACTAGTGGATCAGTGTGGTTTAAGAAAAAGAACACATGCAATGACACTAGTGGATCAATGTGGTTTATGAAATTAACACACATGCAATGACTTCTAGAGTATCCATGTGGTTTATGAAATTAACACACATGCAATGACATGTAGTGGATCCAAGTGTTTTATGAAAAGACCACACATGCAATGACATCTAGTGGATCCATGTGGGTTATGAAAAGAACACTCATGCAGTGACATCTAGTGGTTTATGAAAAGAGCACACATCCAAGTGGTTTCTGAAAATAACACAGATGCAATGGCATAGTGTGGATCCATGTGGTTTATGAAAAGAACACACATGCGATGACATCTAGTGGTTTATGAAAATAACACACATGCAATGAACACTCATGCAATGAACACTCATGCAATGACATCTAGTGGATTCATGTGGTTTATGAAAAGAACACACATGAAATGACATCTAGTGGATCCAAGTAGTTTATGAAAAGAACACACATGCAATTAAATCAAGTGGATCCAATGTGGTTTATGAAAATAACACTCATGCAGTGATATCTAGTGGTTTATGAAAAGAACACACATACAAGTGGTCTATGAAATGAACACACATGCAATGACATCTAGTGGATCCATGTGGTTTATGAAACAAACACACATCCAATGACATCTAGTAGTTTACAAAAATAACCCACATGAAATGAATACTCATGAAGTGACATCTAGTGGATCCATGTGGTTTATGAAAATAACACACATGGAATGTAATCTACTGGATCCAGGTGGTTTATGAAAAGAACACACATGCAGTGACATCTAGTGGATCCATGTGGTTTATGGAAAGAACACTCATGTAGTGACCTCTAGTGGTTTATGTAACACCCTCGAATCGGCCCTATGCAAGTTTTAGCGATTCCCGCCAAACCCGCATAGAAACGATTCAAGGACGCCCACTAGGCACTTGCGTGCGGGTGGAGAACGAAGTAATACCATTACACATTAGTCCACGGATGGAACACACAGAACATATATATACAACAACATCTCCAAGAATCAAGAATATAGATATACTATACAAAGATCCAAATCACCTTGAAAACGATAGAGCGTCCGACTACGGACAAGATGCAAATGGGGCTAAGAGCCCTGAAGAATAACCAATGGCATCCATAACCCTGCCTAGGCCAAGCCGGCAGGGTAACCCTGCTAATGATGTCGATCTCAAACCTACTAAAACAAAAGGGGTGCCGACAAAGGGCAAAGGAAAAAAGAGGAGCGTCATTACTGAGGGCAATACACGGCGAGGCTAGAATTCGGCGGCTCTCGCCTACATAGGTATGGTGGACTGAAGCGGCAGCGCAGCACGCATAAACAACCTATAGAGACTCGATGCAACTTTCGGCTATTAGATAGGGATAAGAGAGACCTATTCGGGACCAACCTTATACTAACACCAATCATATCCATCCTGGTATTCCCCCTCGAGACCAAACGAGGAAGTCAAACCGAGGAACTCACACAGTTGGCAGTTTTATTCATTGCATTATAGTTGAAGCACTTACTAGTCAGATATAGATAACATGAGTCATCCTGATAGCATAAGTAGTGGGAAGTTTTAGTTAACCATTCAGTTGTAGTTGCAGTACTCACTAGTCAGATACAATTAGCATGTGATATCCCAAACCTAGCAGTTGTTGGCACTTTTATTTCATTCCATTGGAGTTGCGATACTTACTAGGGAGGTATAACATGACACAATACACCCCAGTTCCACCAGTTGTGAGCACTTTTAATATCCATTCCATTGTAGTGAAGCTGATTCCTAGTCACATATTAAGTCAAATTTATAACACTACTTTAGTTACGCTTGTCTATGATCGAGATACTGTGCTCCAAGTCGTCCATAACCGCGGACACGGCTTTCAGAAAGATTTACCCTGCAGGGGTGCACAAATAGCAACACACACACGATCAACCTCGGAAAAACCAAATCAAAACCCAACGAGGCTTTCACGACAAAGCAATCATAGGATTCATAAAAGATTTCAGGGGCCACCCCACTAAGCTACCCGCAACGAAGTTGGCCGTCTCCGAAATGGACCCAGGGTTTGTGACGATGACTGTAAACAACTGGGAACCCGAAAGTGTGACTAGGCTTGTCGATACCGCGAAAATGTGGCACGATCCAAAACAGTACAAGTGCTCCACGCACAATCTTAAATAAAGCAGTAAAGCATGGCATAAGTACAGGGTAGTAAAAAAGCCCCAAAATAGTTTGTGGCCCCAAGAAATAAGAAATGAATCAAGCTCTGGCTAAGGGGGATCCATAAGTCTCCGGTATGTGGATAGTGCGAATAGTCAAGGAACAGATATCAAGTACTCAGGGCCTACGGGACACAAGTGGACATGAAAAACCAAATAGCATATATTGCCCACCGGTGCCTCTTTCATTAGTTATCCCAGCAATTTAACAGTTGTATTTAAAGTCATGATCCTCTCCACCGTAAGGCATGTGACAACATTCCAACAACTGTGTGGTACTTCATGACACGGGATCGCACCTGAGCAAGCGACTACGACTTGCAAGACCATCTATCTACCAAACAACAGGCAATAGGATGTGTCCAAGGCAATATAGAGGCTTCAAGGTATGTAAATGGTGCATGGAAACTAAAGCATCGCAATACGAGTAGCAACATATCAACAGGAGGAAGTAAAGACTATAAATGCAAAATAGGTAGAAAGGGGGAGATTGCTCGCCTGGGAAACATTGCCGAAGGATCATATCCGGAGAACTTGTCGATACTCGCATCAACTCATCGGCCTAATCCGCGAAGAAGCAAACACTAGAAGAACCACTGGATGCAATATTTAATACTATGGCAGAAGATCCGGCATGATTATGATATGATGCAGATGCGGTGCAATGAGGCAGTATTAAGCGGAACCGGGGTCCCGACAATTAATTAATAGGTTCCAGTTATTTAGATACCCCGCAATTTAAATGTTGTCTTAACACGGTAAAACATGGTATCGGTTTGCTACACAAATTTAAATGGAGCCGATATAATTCTAAATTAGCCCGCATATGGTCTCCATATTTAATTTAGATGGATCATCGCAAAAAGCCCCAAACACCCACAATATGTATGCACGTATGACCAATTTAATATGCAACAATTTAATATCATGTTATAAAAATATAGGGGCTTAGGGTCACACATCAGATCGACAGTCTTGGGTCCGAGGGTTTGGTTCGGTCTTCGGACTCCGGAACCGGGCCTTGAGGTTCCGTGAAGGAGAGCATGAAGCCGGTGCCGGGGTTCAGGATTCGGATCCGGGATCGAGGCTTCATGCTTGGTCTTTGGATCTTCAGATCCGGGAAGGAGAACTTGGCGTCCGGGTACGAGTGCCTTCGGTCCCTTCTAGTTGTACACGACGACTTCGGGTGTGGTGTAGGAGGTCTTGTCACGCATAGGCGATCGTGTGGACGAACATGAATGCCCACGGTCGATCTTGCATGGGCGAATAGATCCTGGCAGAGGTCTTACCATCGCTCTTTGAGTAGCCATGAGTAACACCACGTAACCCTCGACCACAACTTACTGGCAGAACACACAGAGTCCCATTAGCTAGCAACATAGCAGGAAAAAAACAACAACAACAGACATAGTGCCTTCACCAGGACGGGAGGAACAACGACCTTGGGAACGCGTGGCACGGGGTGCTTGTGCTAGAGCTGCAGCAGAGGAGGTGGTCGAGGCCGACGGGTAGCCACTAGGACAAGGCATGACAACGGGAAGGTCCTTACGATGACGGCGGAGATCGACGGGGAGGCCGTCCACGGTGCTCTGATGAGGCGGCGGTGGATCTCGCAAGGGGCACACGAGGCAGGCAGAGAAGGTTCCCGACATGGACAGGCTCGCAGCAGGCGGCGGGGCCTGGTGGCGATAGGCTCGATGCGAACGGGGAGGAGCAGAGGAAGGTCGGGTGGCGCGCTGCAGAGGTGTCCGGAGGCGGCTCAGAAGAGAGGCGGGGAGGAGGCAGGCCGTGGCCGGAGCAGGGGCCGATGAAGCAGCACACAACAGGAAGGCGGGGATGGAGCAGAGAAAGGGCACCACATGGGGGTAGACGACGGCCGGTCTGAGGCGGCGAAGGGCCACGACGGTGGGCTCCGCTTGGTGGGGAGGCGGGGCGATGTTGGCCAGAGAGGCTGCCTGTGAGGTCGTTGACGAGGAGCGGGGCCGGATCCGACGGAGGGGCTGCTCGGAGGTTGACGGAGGGTCGCGCTGTGGCAGGGCCTACGCGGTGTCGGATCCCATGACTACGGTGGTGGTCGAGGGCAGGGCAAGGTCTGCGGGGCTCCGGGAGACGGGCTTGGCGGCGATAGCTTCGCGGCCAGCCTCGCTGGCGGCGGAGAGAGGCTGGCGTCGCGGCAGTGTAGGCGAGAGGCGGCGCGGACAGAGGGCACGCGGGCAGCGGTAGCTACGTGCGGACAGAAAACGAGGAGGGCGGGGATTGGTTAATCGCGAGGAGAGGGTGTCGCAGGGTGGGGCCAGGGCTTGCGTGGTCTCGCGCGACACGGAGATTGTGGTGGGCCAGGGCGACAGCGACAAGGCGAAGCGAGGGTTGCGACGCGGGGTGGACGCACAGTGGTGGGGCCAGGGGCGTAGACGGGTCGGGGGCATACGCGCAGGGTGCTTGGTTCGATGTGGGGTAGGTGGGACTTGGGAGTGTGTGCCGGAGGATCGGTCGGTGCAGGAGCGTGTTGGCGTTGCGCTGCGCGCGCGGGCTGCCCAGGGGAGTGGCGGCGGGGTCTAGTGGTGAGGGATGGGATTAGGGTTTTCTTTTTATCTGGGTTGTAGGCTAGCTGCTGGTTGGGCCTCGGGCCTGACCAGTGGCTGCCTCCCCAGTCAAAATATTTTTATCTATTTTATTTTTTAAAGGCGTTTGTAAATAGTTTTTTAGACAAACAGAAGATCTGAAATAGACCGGGTTTTGATTTGAAATAAAGACAGGAAATATTTAGAAAATAAAGATTGGCTTTTAGAAAATAGTTTTAAGCAAACCATGCATGATGACACGACGATGCTCGAATGCAATGTGGCATGATGACATGAGCATGCGGTCATGATGATGCAATGCACAAAAAACACAGCGATTTTCTAGTAGTGGTTTTAGCGGGATGCCAGAGTTTATGAAAGGAACACAGATCCAAGTGGTTTATGAAATGAACACAGATGCATTGACATCTAGTGGATCCATGTGGTTTATGAAAAGAAGACACATGCAATGACATCTAGTGGTTTATGAAAATAACACACATGCAATGCCATCTAGTTGATCCATGTGGTTTATGAAAAGAACACACATGAAATGACATCTAGTGGATCCAAGTGATTTATGAAAAGAACACACATGCAATGAAATCTAGAGGATCCAATGTGGTTTATGAAAAGAACACGCATGCAGTGACATCTAGTGGTTTATGAAAAGAACACACATACAAGTGGTTTATGAAATGAACACACATGCAATGACATCTAGTGGATCCATGTGATTTAAGAAACAAAACACACATGCAATGACATATAGTGGTTTATGAAAATAACTCACATGAAATGACATCTAGTGGATCCAGGTGGTTTATGAAAAGAACACACATGCAATGACATCTGGTGGATCCACGTGGTTTATGGAAAGAACACTCATGCAGTGACATCTAGTGGTTTACGAAAAGAACACACATCCAAGTGGTTTATGAAATGAACACACATGCACTGACATCTAGTGGATCTATGTAGTTTATGAAAACAACCAACATGCAATGAAATCTAGTGGTTTATGAAAATAACACACATGAAATGAACACTCATGAAGTGACATCTAGTGGATTGCTCCTAAAGGAAGTTTCTGACCCAGCTTTAGATGATAGAGGATTTGACAAAGAGACCTCTTCCTGCCATACTGATCGTTTTCAACAAATAGTGGAAATCATTAGTTAATTATGGACTTAATTGAATAAGTGTATTTACTTTATGAAACATAAGTTTGAAACTGGTTTGAATTGTTCAAAGGATTTCAAAAGTAAAGAAGGATATTGAAATTAACAAAGAATACAAGGTCTCTTCGATTTAATCGATGTGACTAAGGTATTCAAGTTAAATTTTAGCATTAAGAGGACTTGTGAAAGATGTGTCACAAATTATGATAGCTGGACAAATTTCAAAAAGGTGTTGCAATATATAAAACATCATAATCATTTTTTATTAGATACATATGGTATAATATTATCTCTTATCGGGGTTATAGTTGTCGTTTAGAGTTAGAGATCGAAATAAGCACACACTCGTTTGAAATACAAAGGAACATCTACAGATTCGTGGAAACAACACCATAAGAGTATGGCATGTTCAAGTTTCTAGAGATTTTGATAAATCAAAATCATGTCGAATAAACAAGTCTTTGTAGGGTATCCTTAGGCAACTATGAATACATTTTCCACAAGGGACAAACTTGCTGTTGTCCTAAGTTGATGTGTCTTGATGAAGATACATGTGGAAGAAACTAAAATATCAAAACAAATGTATTTGACCATTCCTCCGAATTGTTGAGTGGCGCAGTGGAATTTGTTTTGTGAAACTGAACTCTACAAATAGAGAAGAATCCAATGATAATGATCATAAAGTTTCAGCGAATAATTTTACTAAAGAAAGTAGGATTCAACGATATATTCTAGAATTTTATGGAATTATATTGTTGATTCACTTGTCATATTTTGAATAAGACATACCTACCAATTACAAAGAAACGTGATGGACCTAAGTGCGAGAAATAAATGAATATTAGATTTACACTAGCAATATAATGATATTGAAATCTCGTTAGTGAAATTCTCAATTTGATGGTGATCAAAGAATTTTGGAATGTCCAAGATTATCAAGAGGACCTGGATTTGAGTGTGAGCTAATCAGCTTGGCTAAATCATAATATGTAGCTGACATATTTGGAGTGGGAACTAAGTGAAATCCCTGGATCTCATATATGGATGCCATATTTTACTAGGAGCATGAAATCATTCTAAGATATGCGAACGACATATATGAATGATATGATTGGTGTTAATAAAATTTAAGTAGGTAAATATGGATGAAGTTGAACAAGTTATTAAATGATATCTATCAAGATAGATTGGTGAGTTTAATAAAAATCAAATGTCGAATGCTTCCTGGACTTGATTCTGAAAGATGTTCACAATGTCCTAAGCAAGATTCTAAAGAATTTCAGAATGGAACAAGGTAAGAAAGAAGTTCTTACTAGTGTGAAGCATTGAGTTAGTCTTAGTATTGGAACTATGGTTAAAAGAAAGAAA
Source organism: Avena eriantha (assembly GCA_910589775.1). Taxonomy (NCBI): domain Eukaryota; kingdom Viridiplantae; phylum Streptophyta; class Magnoliopsida; order Poales; family Poaceae; genus Avena; species Avena eriantha. The sequence goes on from OU342746.1 coordinate 173,973,257, forward strand.
GAGATGGGTCGCATCTCCTATGCCTCAGCCAAAGGTTCTTCCATACAACCATATTGTATACTCAACATAATGTGACCTAAGGTTCTGGTTGGTAGGACAAGTGAAGGGTTCCGCGGTAGAAAAAAATTCCTACGTTGGAACCGCCTAATAGTGCCAAGATCTATCTATGTAGGAATGCGGTAACGGCCAAGCGTATAGAATACATACCCTTGTAGACCGTACACGGTTAACATTCCGAGGGGAACATGGTTTAAGTAGTTGAACTCGTAGCCGACCTCAAGGTCGCGAAGCCCGGCTCACGACATCCAAGGTGCCTCAAGTGAGGCCCCTCGTGGTTTGATACACATACGGTGTAAGATTTCGACCTCCAACTCCTTGATCCCTGCCAGGAGTGCAGAAATAGATCTCCGGCTTGGAATCCCTGCAGCGCAACGGCTTGCTGGAGGTGCGGTGTCTCTTGCATGGATAGTCCTTACTTGGGACCGTGCCAATGCATGGAGACGAGAGAGAGAGAGGGATGGATAAAGTCAACCAAAGGACTTCTCCAAATATTGGTGTGTCAAATCCCACCCATTGGCACCCCTTTATATAGGGGGAGGACGTGTGCCCCCCTTTGGGTTTCCCATGTGGGACTAAACAAGGGAGAGAGGGGGAGGCGCCATGGCCTCATGGGCCAGTCGGCCAGGGGTGGTCCCCACCCCGCGCACAACCCTAGGCTGGCCGGTTGGGACCCCTTGAGGCGGCGAGGCCTTGGCCCTTTGGCCCTTGGCCCTTCCCTCCTTTGGTTTTCCCTCATGGGCCCTTTTTTCCTCGGAAGTTTGGCCCATTAGTGGAATACCGCTTTAAATTAGATTTGAATATTATATTTAATATTAATTACATTAATTAATATGTAAATGCATATTACAAAATCCAACTTGATCCGAAACACCTTTCGGTTCCCTTTCGATTTCCTCCGAACGACTTCAGAACTTTCCCGGAACGATTCCGGTTCTCTCACAGAACATTTCTGGTTTCTTTTCTCTTTCATATGGTGATTCCAACTTATAGAGGATCTCTAGCTCATCGTACCCTTAAGTGTATTTCCCCACTGCTCAGGAATGGCACAGACATGATCTCCATCAATGATGAATAGGGGGACCGGGATGCCCATAACGACCCCTGTGCATTCCATCTTATATCTTATATTTACTAATTGGAGGCACCGTAGGAGGTTCCATGTTAATCCTCACGAATTAAGTTTTAACAACCATCGGATGCATGTTATGTGCATGTGTACACCGTTGGTTGTGCCGAGACCTTCGTCAGCCCCCACGAAACAGTTATAATAGTTAAAAAAGGAAGTACACACAACCCTACAGTCAACCACATGTTGGGCCACGTAGAGATAAACAAAAAAAATTCCCTACGCGGTGATCCCAAGATCCAGCTCAGGTAGAAGGCCACGAGGATTACCACTAGACGCGCAGTTGCGGAATTGATGAAGCACGTCGCTTGATGCAGTGCAGTCCTCGCGATCCGTTCCGGTTCCATGGTCCACGATCCGTACTCTATTCACGATCGTCGAAGTGCTAAACGTACAGCACCTCCGCCGGTATCCACACGTATGAGGAGGAGCGCCGGCGATGGACTGCTAGATCCGGTACGGCGGCGACAGGACGGACTAGGGCTAGGGTTTCCAACACATGGAGTGACCTAACCTTGTGCTCTAAGCACCTGCGCCCCAGCTTATATAGGGGTGAAAGTGGGCTCCACTCACTTGTGGCCCATTCACTAAAAAAGCCTATATTAGCCACTGCAAGTCTCACTTGCTGACAAAGTCTATGTCTCTATTTGGGTCCAACCCAAATAGGTTTCCTGTTTGGGTCTACACCAAACTTCTCTACACCAAACTTCTCCCGCTCTTAAGTGTGTGACCCGATAGGCTCATGGTAACCCGGACACGATTCCGAGTCTCACTCGTGATCGATCAGTTGGTAGCGGCTCCTAGCAGAACGTGCCAACTCCCAAGTACCAATAAGTCATGACAACATACCTTCCAATGCGACTTTCGTCTGAGTCCCTTTTGCCTTACGATATACCTTGTCGGACTACAGGCGAATGATCGTCATCCCTTAAATAGTCCGACTCTCTTTCTCGATCCAAGATAAGTGATTCATCCGACTAACTCCTAGTCGGTTGCCTCGGTTAACACTTAATCAGAGACGCGCATGGCCATGCTTTCCGAATCATATCTTCTGAGAGGGCCCAGAGAATATCTCTCCGGATGGAGGGCAAAATCCCGTCTTGGTTATTCACATCACGCAGCTTGATTCTCAGACGACCCGAACTCCGCCTTTATAACTGCCCCATGACGGAACATCGTTTGACAGAACCTAAGTCGGAGATCCTCAACTCGGATTGTGCAATAACCTCAGGTCTAAGGATTACACTGATTGAGACATGCAAATGACGACTTGTTCGTTGCATCTCAATATGGGTCAGTCCGACTCGCTAAACTCTTTAGCCGAATCCGTGTAAGTCGGAATAGCATCTCCATGCCCATGACAAGTGGAACCTAGTCATCTGCCGACTTTCACATTGGTCTAAGTTGTGTGTCCGGCACAACCTTGATGACCAAGGACAACTAGTATGAACAACACGAATATGTAGTTCCACAATCGAATCACATATTCAATGATACATATCAGTAGTTTATACATGGACCATAACCTTATGAATACACAGGAATAACATCATACATGATTGCCTCTAGGGCATATTCCCAACACCACAGCCCCCACATCCTTGATTGTCGCGTGCCTATGTCGTTCGTCTCACCATCGGCATGTCGCGGCAGGATTATTCCGCGATGTGATTTCACCAACAGCACACCAACCTCCAAGATTGAATCATAGTGCATCCTTCTCTCGGCCAGATGCATGATGCGAAGAACCCTACCACGTCCAGCCATATGATGCAAAGAACCCTACCATGTCCAGCCAGTGTACTTGAGGATCCCGATTCATCCTCCAATTGATTCGTGATACACAGCGTGAGGTAGAGAAGGCTCACGTTGCTGGTGCTTCTTTGCGTCTTAGAAAAACAAGACTGAGAAGCGTGCATGGAACACCGTGGATTGGGTTGTCGGCTGTCTCCGCGCGTCCCGCAATATTGGAGATGCTTCAATGAGTGGTACTCTGTGCACTGCTCTGGCCAGGCTTTTAATTAGAGGTAGAAGTGATCCAGCTTTTGATTAGAGGTAGCAGAGAGCCATTGCCTGTCAATATTCTCTCATTGCTAATCTTATTTAATCTATCCGGCGGTCTCCTCTATATGAACATCATATTTGCATGTTGTATGTAGATGCGTACCATAACCTGACATAGCCAGATGGATATATACGATTATTTTTGTTAAGTTAGCATAGTTTTCTTGGAAACAGTTGTGACCTTCGGAACTAAATTTTCCATGCCTGTTCTGCAGAAGTGCTCAGGAGCTCATCCGGCTGCCATATAGGTTATGGCCTAGCAACTTTTTTCTCTTTGATTTAAGGTAATGCACGGGCATACTAAGTTCTAGAGCAGCTGAGGTCACATTATGAAACATTGCTATTCTCTGACATATTCCTAAGGTAATATTATTTGGAAGTTACTGGGTGCAACTGGTAGGCCTATGGTAATCTTTTGTAGTTATGTACACCACCATGACAAAAAGAAAAATCAAGTATTATAACGTCATTATCACTTATTTATTATATTTACTAATTAGAAGCACCTTCCAACCCTCACGAACAATATGACTTGGATTTATCTAGTTTGACATGTATTTACACAAAACGCGACTAGATACATGTGAATCTAGACAAATCCAAGTTATTACTTATTTCTAGAAAGGGGGAGTATCTAATAGGCATAGAGAGAGGCCTTGGATGAAGTTGCCGTATGCCACCTAGAAACATCTTCGTTGTTTCCGCATGTAGGTCTTGGTACGTTAGATCAGGTAAAATGTATTAGCTGCCATCACCAAGGATCCTACAAGGCCACACCCAAGAGCATCGCCGTTGCATGTTCAGATGATGGTGTTTGATAAATCGATCTTTCTTTGCCTATCCGTCAACCGTTATCGGTGAAGGTGTTTTAAGAACCGGTGATGCCTCTCCCACAAAAAAGAATGATTATTTGTCTAGAATTAAGACATGGAAGGGCTTGAGCATTTTCCATGGTGAGTTAACAGATTGAGGTATGTTTATACTTCCACTCATCGGCATTTTCATATTTCGTACGATGGATCTTACCCTAACAGCAAACCAGACAGGCGTGACATAAAACAAAGACTCTTACCTTATGTTTACTTTGTGACAAGGATGTGAGCATCTCCATCCTGCCTTCACTTATCGATTCACTCCCCTTAAAAGTGTCTGCATCATTTGGTCAGGTTTTGGTGACATGTTTCTGAAAAACAAAGATCTGCTCATATTTGTATGCATTAGGATCAAATATGTGACAAGTTAAAATTTCAGCTTCATACTTCTTAATAGCTATGTGTAATATTTAATACATCATGGCTCATTTGAGTGTTAGAATTCCAATATTCAGTTGACATCTAAACAATCCTGCCATATTGTTTCTTACATTTTGTTTCAGCTACCAGTTTAATTAGTAATGTGCCTGACTATAAGCCTTTTCAGTTTTCTTTGTAGACGTTATATACTTATGTGTGACATGACGCCTCCAATTCAGATTTCTAATCACAAGGACTATAATAGAGATATAACATCGACCGTGTTGTATTTCTTATAGATATTACTTTTATATCTTTTCCTTGCGAACTCACATAGTATTAGTTTTGACAAATCTAAATTAACTTTGTTCCTCTACATTGCATTGGAAGAAAACGCAATTGTGAAAACTACTATTTCTAATGGGCGCGGCTCCTAGATGGGCAGAAGTCAGAGTAATTCGGTTGACTTGTGTGCAGGAAGAGTTTCGTTTCATGTATTGAGGTGGGGTCTCAATAGTCTAATCGACAATAGGTTGTATTCACTAACACAACAATGCTTTAAAGATCGGGTAAATCCATAAGACAACAAGTTTGAACATCATTCCCTTCATTAAGTTAGGTTCTCTTTTGTATGGTTGATAAATATTGTTTTTAGTTCTTAGTTGATAGTGTTACTAATTTATAGCTTGAATATGTTTCACAGTAGTACTAATAGATAGCATATTGTGTATATTTTAAGTAAGTAATACATGATGTTTACCAATTAAGACGGTGCAGTACAGATCGCATCATCACCATGTGACAAATAAGCTATGAAATATATCACTCTCTATATATGAATGTTCAAAAACTATTGGCAAAGTTTTAACAAATTGGAAAAAACTTAAATGCATGCAAAATATCCCAAATCTTTAAAATAATTGAAAATGATATTTCTCACTAATCTACATACGAGTATCATCTTAAAAATTCTAGCCCGTGCAGTTGCACGGGGTAGTCGACTAGTGATGATAATGTCGTTTGAAACGTAAACAGTCATTTTCCATTCCCTTTGCAACTGGATACCTAGTTCACCCGATATTTGATCTACAGTATCTCCATATCTTCATTCGATCTCATTACCGATGAAATTGTTTTCTCATTTTCGTGTCATTGCATTCCATGACCCAGTCACATGCTTGCAAGCTTCGTTAATGCAACGTCACCGAGATGGCCGCTAATGTATCTGTCTGTTACATGGATGGGCAAATCATGTTCTTGATATGTACTCCTCTACACGCCCCTTTGGGAAACCTAAGTGGCACCTTCTCGATCACACGGTCACGGTATGATACTTGATAATCATCTAAGCTCCCTCCAGAATGGTGATTTGCATTACCTCACAGTCTAAGGATCAATTGCGAGATTTCCTTAGTTTTATCATTAATGGTGAACTTTGTAACTAGATCTCATTAAGATACAACTGGTTGGGTTGTTTGTCCATCACATCATTCAACTAATGATGTGACCTCATTGTCAATTGGCATAAATGCCCATGATCTCGAAACCCTAGATCCTCCTAATGACCAACGAACTAGTTCACGAGAGGTAACTAGAGACTTGGTTTGTTTCTATACCACACGTGTATTAACATTTCGTATTAATATAGTTATAGTATAGTATGGAACTATTACGAACTAATTGAGATATGACAATAAAAACTTATTTATTATTTGCCTCTAGGGAATATCTCCTTCAATCTCCCACTTGCACTAGAGTACAAATAATCTAGCTCGCATTTTACTCATCATAAACCATATCACATATGCGTTTATTGATCATGCATGCTTATGGAAAACGTCTTGTCCATGTTCTGTTTTACCAGATCATCATGTCTTTGCAAATTGTTAATGTCTTCCTAACTTTGACATTTATACTATTATCTCATAATGGGTTGAAGTATTCGTTTGGTGACAAAGTGAGACTTTGTTTCTAGTGTTTACAATGACGGTTGTTTTCACTGTTGTCATCTAAACTTATAAACAAACTTTGCAATCCTTTATGTATATATGGTAGTTATGGCAGCAGAACGAGGCCAGTTTCTAGGAGCCTGTAGTGACTTTAGATCAACCTTGAGGGCATTTTCATGGGCACTGTGCCCTGGGACACATCATTATATGTTAAATACGAACTAGTCTCGCCATAACATTATACATCACATCAGATGGAGCCTTTATACTTCTATATCTATGTAGATGCTAGTGATTAACTCAAGAATCACTTCAAGACATGTTCTTACAGTTAAGAGCTTGTCCTTCCAACCAGAACTTCGGGTCACATTACGTCAAGTATACAATATGATTGTATGGAAGAACCAATACTAAGGCATAGGAGATGCAACACATCTCTTTCTTCCTTTTTAACCACCGTTGTAATATAAGACAATGCTTCATATAGTAAGAACGTATTTCTTACCTTGTTCCATTCTGAACTTCTTCAGAATCTTGCTTAGGACATTCTGGACATCTTCAGAATAAAGTCCAAGAAGCATTCGACATTTGATTTTTATTAAACTTACCAATCTATCTCGATAGATCTCATTGTTTAATAACTTAAACTTCATCCTTATTTATCTACTTAAATGTTATTAATAGCAATCACATCATTCAGATATATCGTCCACGTATCCCAGAATGATTTCACACTCCCACTCAAATATGGCATCCATATTTGAGATCCAGGAATTTCACTTTGCTCCCACTTAAAATATGTCTACTACATATTAAGATTTTGCCAAGCTACTTAGCTCCCACTCAAAATATGTCTCTTACATATTAATATTTGAGCAAACTAATTAGCTCCCACTCAAATGCAGGTCCTCTCGATATCTTGGACATTCCAAAATTCTTTGATCATCATCAAATTGAGAATTTTAGCTAAGAGATTCCAATATCCATATACTGCTGGTGTAAATCCAATAGACTCAAGCATCGCTACATTGTAGTCAACTCCTTGAATTTGTCCATACTTTGTGACAAATCGAGCTTTGCGTCTCCATTAAGTTTCATTTCCATCTTATGACTTTGAAGTCATTCAAAAATATCAATAAACTTCTTTACTTAATAAGATCAAGTAACATATTACTTGCAATATTAAATGTAACTTAATATAGGATTTTATGACTCCTAGTCATTTCTCGTACTTAGGTCCATCACGCTTCCTTGTAGTTCGTAGGTATGTCTTGTTCAAATAACATGACAAGTGAATCAATAATACAATTCTGCAAACTTGCAGAATATATCATTGAATCCTATTTTCTTAGTAAAAGTATTCACAGAAACTTTATGATCGTTATCAATAGTTTCTCCTCTATTTGAAGAGTTTGGTTTCACGAAACAAATTCCGATGTGCCACTCAACAATCAGGAGGTAAGGTCAAATACCTTGTTTTGAACTTTTACTTTCTTCCACCTGTATCTTCATCAAGACACATTAACTTCGGACAATAGCATGTTTGCCCATCTGTGGAAGATCCATTCATAGCTTCCCAAGAATGCTCTACAAAGACTTGTTTATTCGTCACGACTTCAACTTATCGAAATCTCCAGAAACTCGAGTGTGCCATAACTCTTTGTTTCCATGAATCTTTAGATGTTCCTTTATATTTTAACCTAGTGTTTGCTCATTTCGATTTCTAACTCTAAACGATAATTATAACCCTGATAAGAGATAATATTATACCATATGTATCGAATACATAATGGTTATGATATTTAGAGATTTCAATACACTTTTGAAATTGCCCTATTATCATAATTTGTGAAACCTCTTTCACATGCCCTTTTATGCCAAAATTAACTTAAATACTTTATTCATGTTGATCAAATCGAAGAATCCTTTGTATTCTTGTTAATTCAATATCCTCCTTCATGTTGAAATCTTTTGAATAATTCAAAACTGTTTCAAACTTATGTTTCATTAAGTAAATACGCCTATTCACTTAAGTCCACAATTAAGTAATGATTGCCACTACCTTGTTGAAAATACGATACATCACTATGTATAAGATTCAACATTTCTGCACATATCACTGTTTTACCAGAATGCTGAGTTTTTAGTCATTTTGCCCAACGAGGCATGGTTTTGCAAAGCTCTAGATTAAGCATCTAAGACCCTGATCTTCATTTATAATGAAGAACATTCAATAACCAAAATGACTTAAACTATAGTGCCATATCATAATTAAACTTTGGATATATTTTAGCATTCTAATCCTTTATAAATTCTTAAATTATTATCATTAACATAGTGATGAGAATAACTCATTTATAATCATAATGTCACCATAAAGGTATTATTCATAAGATCAGTACAACTGGCTTGTAACTTATTCATATGAACAATCATCTTCCTAAAAGCAAGACACACAAACAAGGATTACAAAATTATATTCAAGTCCACTAATCCAAATGATAAACCTTTGAGGAAAGGGGTGATGTCAGCCATAAACTATTTTTCTTGCCATCATCATGCCACATTGCCTCAATTCCAGCAATTCTCAAGAAGACCATCCTATTTTCACAAAATGGGACAAGTATCCTATACTTATATAAACTGCAACGAGTTTTGCGAGAATTTCATTTATAACTTTGTATATCTAGCATATACTCTTTTTCATTCATGACCTTCATTGCAATCAAGACCTTATGAGAGTTCACAACTCTAATGCAAGATTGCTAAGTGTTTCTCCAAATGTTCCCTCTTTCATCCATCATGGAAGGAAACTTATCCAATGGCTCATACTTTATGTGCCTGGTCTTGCAGAATACAAGATTGTAATCCAACTCTCCATGGAATGGAGAATGTCTTGTTGGATGATTATGGAGAACACACAAACAATGTGGAGTCATCGGATTAACTCCTAATGGTCACTGTATCAAGAAGAGAAGATCACCTTTTACGAGGATATCCCTCAGGAGTTGGTATTAATCTTTGAAGTTGGACCCTTTCGCTAAGTTTCATATCAAGCAATAAATTTCCCATGGTCGCAAAGGACCTCAATGGGATAGGCCATGATCTACTAACATATTTGCAAATAGACATCTAGACTAAGTTCATAATCTGAGTTCAATCCTAATTGATCTCCAACTAAAATTGTCATCCCCTGGACGATTTTAGTGATCACATGATCCCAATCCTCTGCACCTCCCCCGATCGTCATGGCCATCAATGTAGTATCAAAGGTAGACATTCCCTAATGTCAATCACATCATCCATGTGACTCATGCTCGATCTTTCGATCTCTTGTATTCTGAGGCCATGTCTACACATGCTATGCTCGCCAAATCTAACTTGTGTGTATTTGCTATGCAACATGGCTTACACCCATTGTATGAGAATGTAGATATGTCTAGCCCCCGATCGTCATGGCCGGCTTCATAATGACAAACTTTCTTGGTGGTGCACACATAAGGGGAACACTATCATTGGAATTATTTAGGGATTATCTTATTTGCTACCGTTGAGTATCTAATACTAGAATATAATAAGATATAAAGTAGGTATCAACATCACATGTGTATTGTGATATGATATGGTCCTTTGTGCACCTTTATCTCCATCGAGCTCTCCGGCAGATCTCCATCTTTCCCATGGTTTGATGCAAAGTCCATGACGCCACCACCCGTTCGTCCATCGGGATGATGGCCATTACAACTTAATGTAGTAACATCAAAGTAAACTAGTTTTACCTTCATAACGACCAAGACCATATCATAACACAAGACCTCCTACAAAATAAAGTTAGACGCCTCTACTTTATATTTTGCAAGTTTTATGTGGTTGTTAGGGCTTTCGCAATAAGACTATTTCTAATCTACGAACTTTCCAACCACAACATGGATTCAATAGTTGTCTCTACTACACCCCTTTCGAGGCCTCCGTTGTGAGTGCTATATCAACTATTGAATGAGAGACAGAGACCCGCTAGCCACTTATACGGAACAAGCCGTATGTCGAGCGTGGAACCAGTATCGCGTACGAATACGCGTAAGGTCGGTCCAGGCCGCTTCATCAAACAATGTCGCGATATAAACAAGGACACGTTAGAGGGTAACAACTAAGGGATCAATGCTCGCACAAAACTTGTGCGTACTGGCCGTACCACACTCCTATGCATAGATTGGCTCTAATACTACTAAAGGGTTCAATAGCAGAAAACAAAAAAATTCCTACATTGGAACCGCCTAATATTGCCAAGATCTATCTATGTAGTAATGCGGTAACGCCTGAGTGTATATAAAACATACCCTTGTAGACCGTACGCGGTTACCATTCCGAGGGGAACATGGTTGAAGTAGTTGAACTCGTACCAGACCTCAAGGTCGCGAAGCTCCTCGCAGGTCACCCCTTGCTCCTTCTTCATCGTGCAGCAGCTCCGTCTCATGACATCCAAGGTGCCTCAAGTGAGGCCCCTCGTGGTTTCATACTCATACGGTGTATGATAACGACCTCCGACTCCTTGATCCCTGCAGGGAGTACAGAAGTAGATCTCTGTCTTGGAATCCCTGCAGCGCAATAGCGTGTTGCAGGTGCGGTGTCTCTTGCATGGTCAATCCTTACTTGGGACCGTGCCAACTCATGGAGACGAGAGAGAGAGGGAAGGCTAAAGTCAACCAAAGTACTTCTCCAAATATTGGTGTGTCAAATCCCACCCATGGGCACCCCTTAATATAGGGGGAGGAGGTGTGCCCTCCCCTTTGGGTTTCCCATGTGGGACCAAACAAGGGAGAGAGTGGGGAGGCGCCATGGGCCTCATGGGCTAGCCAGGAAGGGGCGGTCCCCACCCCGTGCACAGACCTAGGTTGTCCGGGTGGGCCCCCTTTAGGTGGCTAGGCCTTGGCCCTTCCCTCCTTTGGTTTTCCCTCATGGGCCTTGTTCCCTAGGAAGTTTGGCCAATTAGTGGAATACCCCTTCAAATTAGATTTTAATATTATATTTAGTATTAATTACATTAATTAACATGTAAATACATATGTTTCAAAAAAACATGTAAATACATATTACAAAATCCAACTTGACCCGAAACACCTTTCGGTTCCCTTTCGATTTCCTCCGAATGACTTTCCCGGAACGATTCTGGTTGTCTCACGGAACTTTTCTGTATTCCTTTTCTCTTTCATATGGTGATTCGGACTAACAAAGGATCTCTAGCTAATCATACCCTTAAGTGTATTTCCCCACGACTCAAGAATGGCACAGAAATGATCTCCATCAATGACCAATAGCGGGACAGATTGCCCATAATGACCCCTGTGCATTCCGTGATGATAATGTTGTTTGAACCGTAAACAGTCATTTCCCATTCCCTTTTCCCCTTGATACCTAGTTCAACCGAGTTTGATCTATGGTATCTCCACACCTTCGATCGATCTCGCTACCAATGAACTTGTTTTCTCGTTTCCGTGTCATTGCATTCCGTGACCCAGTCACATGCTTGCAAGCTTCGTTAATGCAACGTCACCGAGATGGCCACTAATGTATCTGTCCATTACATGGATGGGAAAATCCTGGTCTTGATATTTACTCCTCTACATGCCCCTTTGGGAAACCTGAGTGGAACCTTTTCGGTCACCCAATTACGGTATGATACTTGATAACCATCTAAGCTCCCTCTAGAACGGTGATTTGCATTACCTCACAGTCTAACGATCAGGTTGCGAGGTTTTGTTAGTTTTATCATTAATGGTGAACTTTGTAACTAGATCTCATTAAGATACGACTGGTTGGGTTGTTTGTCTATCACATCATTCAACTAATGACGTGACCTCATTGTTAATTCGCATAAATGCCCATGATCTCGAAACCCTAGATTATCCTCATGACCAATGAACTAGTTCGCTAGAGGTAACTAGAGACTTGGTTTGTTTACATACCACACGCGTATAAAAGTTTCGTATTAATACAGTTATAGCAAACTATTACGAACTAATTGAGATATGACAATAAAAACCTATTTATTATTTGCCTCTAGGGCATATCTCTTTCAATAAACTCTTAATTGTAAGAACATGTCTTTAAGTGATTCCTGAGTTGATCACTGAACCAGAATCAAGTTTTTCCTTAAGTGGCAAGAAGTAAAGTAAGGTGCATAGCTGAATTTCATGCACTAGGATCTACATAGATATAGAAGTATACATGCTCCATCCGATGTGATGTATATTTTTGTGGCGGGACTAGTTCGTGTTTACGCAGAGAGTGTGTCCTAGGGCACAGTGCCCATGAGGCAAATAATAAATAGGTTTTTACTTTCATATCTTAATTAGTTTATAATAGTTTCATATTGTGCTATAACTGTATCAAGTGGAAACATTGGTATAGGTGTGGTATGAAACAAACCAAGTCCCTAGTAGCCTCTATTCATACTAGTTCGTTGGCCATGAGGATGATCTGGGTTTCAATATCATGGGCATGTATACCAATTGACAATGAGGTCATATTATTGGTGAATGGTGAGATGGACATTCATCGGAAGATTGTGACACAATCCAGTCACATAGTTCATTGTTGGAATAGCTAAAATCTAGTCTCCTTCTCCTTAGACCGTGAGTTGATATTACTCACTGATTCCCCAGGCTGCTTTGACTGCATCAAACATCATCTGGTAATACGGTGATCATAAAGGTGTACGTTGGGTATTCCAGAGAAATAGTAGATGACATGTGACACATGAGAGGGATTTGTTCACTCATGTGATGGGTAAGATACATACGGCCGGTTGGTGAGATTACATCCATAAATGTTGCAACATGTGACTAGGTCACGGGGATGTAATATCACGGTAACAAGTAAAATAGAACTTCTCACTATTAAACAGGGTATGTGATACCAATGATCGGATCTCGGACAAGTCATATCAAAGAAACAAAAGGAAATTGGACTCTAAATTTTATGGTTCAAACAACATTGTCATCATGGAATGCATAGGGGTCACATGGGTATCCCTGATTCCACTTTTGATCATTAATATGGATCATGTCTAGAGCATTCACGAGCCGTGAGGGGATATACTTAAGGGTACGATGAGAGAGATCATCCGCAAGATGGAATCACAGTAGAGAAAGAGAAAGCCAGAATTATTCCGTGGAGAGATCCGTAGATGTTCGGAGAAGGAATAAAGGAAAGGGCCGGAAAAGTGTTTTCGGATAAATGGGAATTTAAATATGCGTTTATTATATGTTAATTGTGAATTAATATATTCTAAATAATACTTAAATTAAGATTTATAAAAGTAACTTTTATATTAGGCCAAATCCCGGGAGGGAAATAGACTAGAGAAAAGGCTGCAGGAAAAAAAGAAAAGGAAAAGAGCCCAGCCCACGTGGGTGGCGGATAACAGCTGTCGCACGTTGCGTACTGCAGCCACTGGCTGTCCCTGTAGCGGGCCACTCGACCCCGGCCCAGCGGGCGCACGAGGGAGAGGGATGCAGCTGGCCGCCAGCCCATCCGGGTAGGCTGGCACCAGGCCCACCCAAGGTGGGACGCGCGGGCACTGGTGGCTGGTGGGCCGACACGCGCCAGGCCGGCCCATCCGGGTCGCCGCCACCAAAGGAAGTTGGTGGGGCATGGGGTGGGCCGCGATCAAAGGCCCACCCGCCTGGTGTAGCCTTTATTTGGCTAAGATGCTAGCCTATCCGGCTATTAGCCCGAATTTCCTGATTTTTCCTTTGCCTTTTAGTCCCACATGGCTAACCAATGTAGAGGGCATGCCCCCCTCCGCCTATATAAAGGGGTGCCCATGGGTGGGATTAAACACAAAATTTGGAGAAGTCTTTTGGTTGACTTTCTCGCCCTCTCTCTCTATATACCTTGTGACCATGGCCATAAGTTTGGGCTGTGCGAACAAGATGCACCTGTATCATGCAGTTGCGCTGCAGGGATTCCTAGCTGGATATAAACTTCTGTACTCCCGTTGGGATCAGGGAGACGGAGGTCTCATTATACACCGGATGTGTCTGAATCCACTAGGTGCAACACTTGGGGCACTTAAATGTCGTGAGCCGGAGCTACTACACGATGAAGAAAGGGGTGACCTGGGAGGAGCATCGCGACCTTGAGGTCAACCAGGGGTTTGTCTACTTCAACCATGTTCCTCTCAGAACGTTAACTGTGTATGGTCTACAAGGGTATGTATTATATACACTCTATCGTTACTGCATTTCAACATAGATAGATCTTGGGCGTTAGGTAGTTCGATCGTAGGAAATTTTTTGTTTTTCTGCTGCGGAACCCTTAAATTTCTTCCTTTTGCACTTCTTTCTTTCTATATTTCTTTAGATTATTTTCTTTGCTGAACCTTTTCCTCCAGTACGAATTTTTTCCTGCTCATAATCCTTCCAAGAGACCCCTTCTCTACAATTGACAAACATATCTTCCCTATGACGCTATTCCCTCTAAAGGACTTTGCAACCATGTATTACCTATGGGACATATGTCAAGACAAGGAGGATCGCTATGGATCTTCCTCAAGGATCACAGAAGATGGCAAGGTGGTATCCACAACACAAAAGAAATAGTATGAAGCAATATATGATTAGGTAGAAGCCGAGGATGGATTCAATATGATGGATACGATCAAGGATGGGCGTAAGTTGTTTAGCCTCAGTGTGGGTAAAGAAGGTGACTTCGAAGAGGTTCAAATTGATCTAAAGGAAAACGGAGAATCTTACCTAAAGAGGGTGGAGAAATAGGGAGAAGACATCCAAGCCTCCCTTGACAAACTTGATTGCCGCATCAAGAAAGTTGAGGTAAAATCTCCAGGGGCTTCCAAACATATTAAACTGTTGCGTCGCTATATGGACCAGATGGACTTGAAGATAATGAAGGGGTTAGAAGCCAACCTCTACATTAGCCTTTGGTCCATCAATGCACATAAGCAGACGATTGAGATGTATAAGGCACTCGTGGAGCAATTGGAGAAGATTTGTGAGCAGCGCCGGATTCGCATCTTGATCTTGGAAGCAACAAACAAGACAGTTCGTGCAAGCCTTCACAATCTCAGAACTTCCCCTCCCGCAATTGAAGATGTACCACGGTATTGAATAATCGCAAGGGATTATTTGATCCACCTGGCTTGATTCCAAGCTTGTGGGATCTATGAGAACCTTGTAATCTATCTTACAGTTTTACCATGTTTATTTTCCCGCACGCTTTTATTTCTAGATTTTTCATTAGTTGCATCAACTTTGAGCTCCCTTTTGTTCAAGTGAATATTTATATCCGTTGAGTTACGAGACTTTATGATATTTGAAGTTATCTTTTGATTCATGATTATTATAATAGATGATTGAACTATGTTGAGTGTTGTGATACTTGTACAGCTGTCATGATTTTAGGGACTTCCACACCAATAAGAGTATTGATTAAATTATGGGAAGAATCATTTTGGTAGCATATTATAGTCATGAGTTCTAAAAAACTTTACAAGTAGTAATCATGATCAAGTGGATGTACAAAAAAGGTGAAAGAGAAAGAAAGAAAAAGAACAGAAAAAGAAGAGAAAAATAAAAATAGAGAAGAAAAAAAGAACAGCTATCAAAAGAACCTCAAGAAAAGACAAGATACAAGAAAAAGAATGATCATGAACCGTCATTAGTAAAATAAAGTGATCAATCAGTCTAACTCTATGATTATATGATATGTTGAATCACTAAAAGCTTCATATAACTTCATTGATACTAAAAAGGGTGTGGAAGCCTCTAAGTCATGTGATGTGTAAGGGTATGATAATCCACTTTCATGAAAAATGAAAAGGGAAAATATTTTTGTAATTTTGAGGATGGGGATTAGAGAATAGAAAATAACTTGCGACCAAGAAGGGAACTAAGAAAAGAAAAACAAAGGAAAAAAAATGAAAGATAAAGCAAAGTGTTGGAACAAACCAACACGAGTGTTTCAAATCTCACAAGGAGCTGCAGTACAACCTCATCATTACACAAATAAAATTGCAGGGGGACATATCCCCAAGCACAGGCTTTTGCAATCCCTTTTGTTACTGATTGTGGTGGTGGATAATCCCCCACGTTCCATTGGCTGCTCCAATCATGGAACTGGGTGGCGAGGTTAGTAGTAGCGTCTCGAAGGTTGATGCATAGGTGGGAGATTAATTATCTTCGAGAGCATAATTATCTTCATAGGTGGTGTAGAAATTTGGTGTCTCCACATCTTGTTCAGGTCCTTCTAGTTCTAGTTCTTCACCTTATCATTCCTCTTCTATGGGAACTTCTTGTTGGGGTAGACTTGCCTCAACCTGCGCGTCATAACACAGATGTCCCTCCTCGATAGACAATATGAAGGGAATATGCATGAGAGGCAATAATAAAGTTGTTATTATCGTATTCCAAGTATATGATAGATATTTATTTTGCATGCTATAATTGAGTTAATTGGAAACGTTAATAAACGTGTGTTTAATAAACAAATAAAGAGTTCCTAGTTATGCCTCTCATATAAGCTAGCTCGTTGATTAACAATATGATCAAGGTTTCCTGATAATGCACTTTGGATGTTGTTAATAACGAGGTCACAAAATTGGTGGAATGATGTGATGAACATTCATCCAAATTATAGCAATATGATCAAAGTCGTTGTGTTTAAATTGCTATAATATCATACGAAGTAACTTTAGTCCTTAGACCATGAGATCATATCAATCACTAACACCGAAAGAGTAACTTGATAATATGAAACGTCACACCATCACAGGGTGGCAATAAAGGTGGGTTCAGATACTCCGAAAGTGTTATGTATAGTCTCATGGGTCAAGAGTGGGATTTGTCCATCCCGATGACGCAGAGATATAATCTAGTCCCTCTCGGTGATATCACATTGATGTAGCTTGCAAGAAAGTGATAAGATCATTAGAATGTTACATCACGGGAGCAAGAAAGGAGTACTTGTCGGTAATGAGATCAAACTAGGTATGTGGATACCGATCATAGAATATTGGACATGTAATATATCACAAGAAAAATGGATTTAGTTACAAACATTAAAGGTTCTCATGATCACTGAAGTCATCATTGAACGTGTGGGAGTCAGTATGGATCTCTAGGTCCCACTGCTGGTTATGGATCCGAGAGGGGTCTCGGTCATGTCTAAAATATTCATGAACCATAGGGTGACACACTTAAGGGATACCAACGCCATTTTGATAAAATGTGTTTCAGATAAAGATTATGAAAATGCTAGAATCATTTCGATGGACACCCGAATTGTTTCGGTGAAATTGCTGAAATTGGTTCTGCATTTGATACTGAAATTTTGTAGGGGGTTATTTGAATGCTTGTTAATTAAAGTAATTAAAAAATTCTAAATAAAATAAATAAAAGAGTTTTATTAAATGAGAGTTGTATTAAATTTGGTGGAAACTTAATGCATGTGAGTGGAACTATGAGTGGAGGGGTGTTTATGTGAGTGGGAGCTCCACCCATATGAATGATGGAACATGTGGGGGCACCTCCATGGCTGTTGGCCATGGGCGGGGACTTCTCACCTCTCCCCTATAAAAAGCCCCCTCATCCTCGCCTCACTTCACAGTTCCTCGTGAAGGATCTCTCTCCCCCTCTAGTTTATTCCCCCATCGCTTCGGATTAGCGAAGTACATGTTCCCGGTGGCTTTGAATGAAAAGAGTTGCTGCTTCCGCTGCATCCCTGGAGTGACGATGCGGAGGTTGTTAGATGACTAGACGTGTGTGCGATCATGGGTGTGCCACTGAGTTGCAGTGCTGGACTTCCTCACGATCTTGAGATCAGCAAGCGAATGACTACATCATCCACGAGTCCAACCTTGTAACACTTTGTCCCTCTTGAAGGGCATGTTCTCTATGGATGTATATCCACCCATTGATTCTATCTATATAGATAGATCTTGGTGCCTATATGTTCACATCATAGGAAATTTATTGTTTTCTATGTTGCGAACCCAACAGTGGTATCAGAGCCTGATCTATGCATAGATGCTTTGCATGGGTAGAACACATAAGAGTATGTGGGTGCTGATGATCATGTTATTGCATCTTATATGTATTTTGGATATTGGTGGCATAGTGGGATGAAGCAGCCTAGACTAACTTTACATGTCCTCGCACATGAGACATGTTCCACACTTGACATGCAACTAGTTTTGCATAAGTGGCAAGAGGGTGTCTGTCTCTCCTAGTATTATCAATATCTGATTTACAACAAGTTGCGAATAATTTCATTATCATTATTTTGGTTTCATGTTTGTAGGTATGAATGGTTCTATCTTCGAAATCCCTAAGCCACGTAAAAACATGCAAAAGATAAATTAGAATCGTCTAGTTTTTGGTTTTGCTAGGCGAGTGTCATGATATGGTAATGTTATAATTTGTAGTATGGATTGATACTCTTGTAAATTATAACATACCAAATTGTAAGTTCCGTAGACCTTGGCCTTACACATATATGTGGTATCCCCCGGATGAATCCTCCGAGAATCCCTGTTATGCATACACCACGATCCCATGATCAGTATGTCGTGGCACATAACCGAAAAGTATCAAAGTAAACATCCAAATACTTAAGAGGATACATGTAATACCTTATTTTCCATTATGGCTACTTAACTCAACACCAACGGAAATTCACCAAGCGTAGAGCCCGAGCCATGCCTTAACCTACATGCAACTGATAGGGAGAGCATCCTGGCTCGCATAGTTGTCAACATCACCTTCATCTTCTCCTTACTTCTCGAATCTAACCAAGTTTATAGCCAGGAACAATGCTAGTGAGTACTTTGAATGTACTCGCAAACCACCTTAAGAGAATAATAATAACAAGAGGATATGCAGTATGGCGGGGGTAGTAGGAGGGCTCTAGGAGAGGTTCTTTTCTAAAATATGTTCTCTTGTAGATATAACATCTACGTATCTTTGTTGAAAAGTCTTGTAAAACATTTTGAAAGTCTTTTGAATTTTTTTGGAAACACTAGAATTGGGTCACCCATTTGTTTCTTCCTTCCGGTCATCCCATGACCAAATTCCTTTCCTTCCTTTCCGGCCATCCCATGGTGAAAACATTTCTAAAGCCTTTGCTTTTCCGAAATCCTTTTTGAAATCAAAACTAGCACTGCTCTACAGTAGTTTGTCCAACCCGTCCATAACCACGGACATGGCTATTCGAATAGATTTACACTCTATAGAGGTTGTACACTTTACCCACACTATCCGGGTACCCTACCATGATCCCGCACAGATCGAGGGTCAAGTAAGCGGTAAAGACCCTCAGGATGCCCACTCCAATACAAGAGTGTACCATATGAGTCATTCCCCTCAACACTGGGACGTCGGGTACCAAGGACCAACCGGAGCACGTTTTTCACTTCACAAAGTGTGCGCTTTTAATGAGAGGATCATACTAACGCATGGCTGCCTGCAAACCGTTCGTTTCTTCACCTGGTCGATGCTTCGTGGACCATTACAAAAGAAGACCCAGCCTCTAGAGATCGACATCCGTTGTAGTAGTTGTGAGGCAACTCATACTAGAGAAAACAAACTTCGAGTCCACCCCTTCCCATATAGGAGTAATGTGGTTGCACGGGTTAAGTTGTTATAGCTAAAGCTGCAAAGAACCGGCTGCATTTTCATTAAAAAAATTCTCCTCTTTCTTTCAGAAGTTTGTAAAACAAAACCTTTTTCCTTTCTCAAAGTTCTTATGGTAGGTCAAACCTCACCAAGGTTTCATCATAAAACATTTTGTAAACTTTTTCGGGTCTTCCCATCCTATGGTTCTGCTTCAGCTAAAACGGGGTCTCCAAAGGGGTTCTTATTATACCATCTACCATACTAGGGACAAGTAGGTATCGTCAAGGGGGGTTGTACTTAGTAGCGCAAATGTGTAATGTCTTAGAGGAGCCAAGCCACTACCCGATATAGATGATCATAATATAAAACAATGTAGTTTGCATAAACAGTAGATAAGCCATGCATAAGTAAATGGTAGGACAAGGCTTATGAGCAAGAAGGTGGCTTGCCTACGATCAGCCTTCTGGCAATATATGTCCCTGGACTTCTTCTAAGGATACCATAATAATCAAATAATGATAACCATCTTCTTCGGGTCTTTGATATAATCGCAACTATCATTGTCAAGGAGCACACATGCATACAAACAAAGGCCACCATCAACACAAGGAAATACAAGCACCAGTACACTACAGCAA
Source organism: Avena eriantha (assembly GCA_910589775.1). NCBI lineage: Eukaryota > Viridiplantae > Streptophyta > Magnoliopsida > Poales > Poaceae > Avena > Avena eriantha. The sequence goes on from OU342746.1 coordinate 173,993,957, forward strand.
ACAAACCTACACCACATTATTCACTTCAGTAGGTTTTGACATATTGAGTTTGTTGCAATTGGAAATAATGGAAAAGCACTTGTGGAATTTCCTTGATGATTTCTTTGCCAAAACCACTTAATAAAGGGTTTGGAACTAAGGCTTGGGTCTATATGATACCAATGTACAAAAATGAAATCAAAAGCTAGGTATTGGAAATAACAAGGCCACCAAAAGTGGTTTCATGATGTTATCAATTTTCCTTAATTAGCTATGATTATTTTAGTGAAAATAACCCTAGTTTAGGTGAATAATTCACCAGAATATATCTGGATCTCAATTAAATTTCTCCTTAGAGGGTTTTGTATATATTTTAGTTTGAGATTTTTGACGGTTGGAATCACCTCAAAATAATTGCCAGAATGCCCATGGAAATTTCCGAAATCACTTCTGCCTGAAATTTCTAACCCTAGACAGAGAGATTTAATTCACCATAATTCAACAAAGGCTTGATACATAGTAAGCTCCTAAGTTTTAAGAGATCGGGATGTACCTTCTTACTAAGAGTTGGAATCAACTCAAAATAGGTTATGGTTTGGCCTAGGGATTTTTCTAAATCCATATTTAAGTAGATTTTGTTTTTTGTCCTATAGGAAAAATACAGCTCCACTTGGCTTGAGACGAATGTGCAGGATAGGACACTAGAGTACCTACAATACAAAAGGTAGGTTTACTCTAATTGGTTATGTATTACTACCATAGAAATTTATCTACTTAAAATGACACTATGTGGTAGATTAATTCTCAGAAATTGTACCAGTAATATTTTTCCAAGGTTCTGGTACTGCATGTTAGATAAAACAAGGTATATTAATCTAAGATTTATATCTCGGTGATTCAGGTAGTTTTTCATTTTCAAAATGAATTAAACCAAGCAGGTAATAAACAGATCAGAGGGAATATTAAAAAGAAAAGGGATGGGGGCATCCTGGGCTAGATCTGGCCCGCTGTGGGCTGCACAGCGCTCATTCGTCCTACTTGCACGAGATGTTGGGGACCATTGGATCATGTTACGACGGACGACCCTAGGTCGTCTTCCTTCTTCGACTCAAGGCGCAAGGAGGGAACCCTAGGGATCTTCGGTGGGGACGGGGAGTCTTACCTCGAGCGTGTCGGTGGTAGGGAAGCGGCAGCAGAGACACAGAGCATGGAGGCGACCCTAGGGATGGGCGACACGGTGGGGTTCTGTTTAGATCTCTGTCGCGTGTAGGTCTGCGGCAGTTGTAGCTCGGGTGCTCGCTGGAGTACGTGCCGGATGGTTTCCTGAGCCATGAGGAAGGAGGGGTTAGGTAGTGGTCGTTGCAGGAGCAACATGTAATCAAAAAATACAGAGAGGAAGTGGCCAGGAGAAACGGTAGGCTCTCATCCTTCCTTGCGGTACAGTGAGGTGGTTTTCGCATCTCCCCGGTGATGGAGAGCTGGGGATATGGTCTGGAGTCTGGAGGATGGTAGTTGGGGGAGGAGGGAGTGTAATGAGAGTGGTTGGAGGAGCTAAGGCAGCCTCGGTGCTTATAACCAAAGAGGTGGGGGCGTATGGTGAACAAGGTCTATAGGGTAAGGGAGGAGAGGGGAGGGCGTTGGTTGGTCAAGTGGGGCAGTGGGAGGTCGAGGGTATGGAGTGTGGGACACCCCTGGACTGCTAGTAGCGCGACAAGGGGCAGAGAGTGTGGAGAGGCCTCTCTCCTTTGCTTCGGGAAAAATAAACAAAAGGCTAGAGAGAGGGCTAGGGTTAGCTATAGGAGTGGTCTAGTGAGAGGTAGGGAGGGTGGTGGGACCTGGTACACGACCATAGAGAGGGGTGAGGCATGTTGCAGCAGCTGTGTGATACATTGCAAATGTATCTATAAGTTTTGATGTTCCATGCTTGGTTTTATCAACTTTCTTGTGTTTTGTCCACACTTTGGAGTACTTTTCATATGATTTATTGGAGTAACCTATTAACAAGAGCCACAGTGCCAGCTGCATGTTTTCTACTATTTTTGGTTTCAGGAAAGTCAGAAAATGAATATTCTCGGAACTGGACGGGACAAAAGCCAAAGTCATTATTTTACCAAGGGACACCTGAGCCAGAATACGAGACAGAGAGGGGCTGGGGCCCGGCCACACCACCTGGCCGCGCGGCCATGCCTGGCCCGTGCCAGGGGGTGGTATGGCCGCCCTAGGCACCCCCTCGGCCTCTCCTTCCGCCTATATATTTCCTCTGATACGGAAACCCTAAGTACCCGATCAAAATTCCACGAAAGACTCTGTAGCTTCCATCATCTCCATCCCAAGATCGGGAGGGATCTGAAGCTCTTCCCGACACCCTGCCGGAGAGGGGAATTCACCCTGGAGGCCTTCTTCATCATCATGCAAGCCTCTGGTGTGATGCATGAGTAGTTCATCTCTAGACTACCGGTCCATCTAGTAGCTAGATGAATGGTTCTCCTCCTTTTTGCTTTCACATTTAGATCTTGTGAGCTCCGTTCATGATCAAGATCATCTATTTGTAATTCTGCATGTTGTGTTTGCGGGGATCCGATGGATATTGAGATGATATTTCAAATTGATTATTGAGATGATGTCTTTTTTATTTGTGATCTTGCTTGCTTTCCATTGTTAGTAGCTATCTTAGCCAAGTAGATGCTAGCAACTCCAAGAGTTAGTATTTATGCTCGATAGTGGGTTCATGCGTCTGGTAATCTGGGGGAGTGACAGAAATCTTTAAGGTACTAGATGTGCTATTGCTACTAGGGAGAAAACAACAATCCTTTATTCATAGAACAATCGTATTGTTTATGTTAAACGCAATTTGTAATGCAATTATCGGTTGCTTGCAACTTAATACTGGAGGGGTTCAGATGATAGCCTGAAGGTGGATTATTAGTCATAGATGCAGTTGGATGGCGGTCTATGTATAATGTTGTAATCCCCAATCAAGTCTCAAAGGAGTCAAGATGATTAGTATATGCTTGTATGCTTTCTCGATGTTTGTCAATTTCCCTGCTGTAATTTGTTCACCCAACATGTTATCTATCTTAAGGAGAGCCACCTCTAGTGAACTATGGACCCCGGTCCTTTCTTTTACTTTCAATTTACAATCAACTGTTTACTACTTTGTGTTTACTTTCTCCAAACTATTACTTCCTTCCATTCGATACATTTAATCCTCTGTTTTCAGCAAAACCGGTGAGATTGACAACCTCATCGGAAGTTGGGGACATAGTTCTGTGGTTGTGTTGTGCAGGTCTCCACGTTGCTACTAGCACCGATAGTGCGCACTGCCAAGGCTGAGCTAGAAACACCTTTGGGGTGTTTCCTTGCTCCTACTAGATTGATAACCTTGGTTTCGTACTGAGGGAAAACTTGCTGTTATGCTCATCATACCTTCCTCTTGGGGTTCCCCAACGAGCTCGATATATTTTGGGCCATCACTGTGGCATTTATTTCCCAAGATATGCATGATATTGTCTCTCTCTCACCTGCTTGCCCTAAGAGCTAAAGGACAGGTTGAAGGGTCTCTCTCACCTGCTTGCCCTAAGAGCTAAAGGACAGGTTGAAGGGTTTGGTGCAAGGACTGCTACAGTGTAGCTCGACCAGAGGTGATGTACTGGTGATGTTGTGATCAAAGGTGGTGGTTTGGAGAGAGTTTGAGGGAGTATTAACCCAAGGTTGTTAATTATCTAAGTTTTTCCATTTTTTATGCTTATCAAGAAACTCTTGACTTTTTATTTTGGCAAGATAGGGCAATGATATAGTTAGATGGATAGGGCCAAGGTACACCTCCATGAATTATTTGAGATTTATTGAATGAATTTTGGTCCACTTTATATCAAGTATTCAAATAGTGCAGAAATGGTTTTTAGGTTTTGATGTTATATTTTTGAATTGTAGAAGGATGGTTTTTGGCTTGGGATGGTCCTAAATATGAGTTCACACATTGGAGAATGTTCCCAAGATTTATTGGGGCAGAAAAGTATTTAAAATAATTATTTTCTTGTTTCTACCATTTAGGAAAGAGGAAAAAAATTGATATATAGGCCTCAAATGTGACCTAATTTGGAGAAGTGTTTTGGAAAAAACCAAACTTTCCTTTATGGAGGGAGTTTTGGAAGTTTTGTTCATTAAGGGAATTTAATAGGTTTTGGGCCCTAATAATTATGAATAGTATTTAAATCTTTAAATCCAAGGTAGATGATGTCCATATGATTCATCAATCATTTGCAACCTTGGGTTTTGAGAATCCAACTTGATTTTGGGAGAAACATGAAATGGGGCTAGAAGGATGATGTTAGGGGATAATATTTTAATGCCACCAAAACCTTGTTGGATCTTGGAGCTCATATTTCCCCTTGGGTCATGGGGCAGGTGGATGGATAGACCAAGTGATGTAGATCACCAAGTTATAGAGGTTTTATGTTGATCATTATTGTGCTCTCCAAGAATTGATGCCAAACTTTGAATAAAATAGGGATTTCTATTTTCATGCCCCTGATTCGTTAGTTGTACTCAGCTTTCCCTAGCCGCTTAGTTTTTTATCACTTTTCCCCTCCCTCTATTCCGAAACCCTCGCAGGCGCTCGCATGGGGGATACCGTCAGGTCAAAGGCTTGACTGTTACATACTGACAGGTGGGACCGCGTTGGGACGGGTCCTGCGTTGAGCGTGTGGCCAGTTTGTTGGGAACGCGTTATGGGGGACATGGTGTGGGACCATGTGGGGCGCGTTTGGTGGTTACATGCGCCCTGTTGCCTAAATTGGAAGTTCTATTTTTTGTTATTTTTATGATTGGCCTTTTTAAGAGCGCCTTTTCCCCTATCTCTCGCTAACAGTTGTGTTTTCCCCCAAAATGGTAGCGAATCTAGAGTAGCTTCTATCTTCATTCATTGTTACTTTTGGCCCTTGTTTTTCCCAATCTGGTAGCAAATCTAGAGCAGCATATCTAACGAGCAACATAAATACATTCAGTAAACAGATCAGATGTTGATAAAGCAGCTAATATAGAATATATATAGTAGCTAATATAGGATATATATAGTACGGTACTTAATGAGGTTTGACAATTAGGCTGCTCAGCAGCAACAACAGACAAGTTCAACACTGACAATACAAAAGAAGCTGCTTTACAGCAGCAACACAAGATCAGTGGCCCCTCATGGCCTCTGCCAGGAGGGCCTTTGCCTCCTCCCTCTGACGCCTCCTCCACTTCTTGCTGCCCATTCCCTTGACCTTGGGCGCCTTGGGCTTGATCAGGGGCATGCGACCCTCCTCGATGGCCACCTTCTGGAGGTTGTGGAGGTGAAGACCGAGCTCCTGGTGATTGTCTCTGAAGCTGTGGATGTTCACGGACTCGTTGCAGGTCCACACATCCTTGACATGCTTCACGAGGGAGTTGAAGCCAGCGGCACAGAGCCTCCTGGTGGTACATAATGGGCACCTGTAGACGTCACCCGCGAAGAAGTTGTCATACTGGCCGGACTTCAGCCTCCTCAGCATGTGACGAGTCTTGGTGTCCTTGGACTCATCATCGCTGCAGACGTCGCTGCTATCCCCCTGTTGGAAAAAACAGTAGAGTGTAATAAGGACATGATTGAGATACCGTGATTATCAGGATTCATTATTTGCATAAATCAACGAATTGAGATCCCTTGATTATTCCCCAATCCCCATATCTCAAATCAAATCGAATACTGATCCCAACTACAGATCAGCGCTAGTACTAACTAGGGGAACCCTTAACTGCAACTCGGAGGACAAATAAAATAAGATTTAAATACGAATAGGGGGATTCATCAAAATATGAGATCTAACACAAGAGGATTAGCTACTATAAAAAATAGCTAGCATCCAACGACTGAAAATACGAATAGACGAACCATAATAACATACAATCTAGCATCCAATGATGGGAATGGGTGAAGAACAAAGGAATGGGAGAAAACCCTAGTTACCTCCGGCCATGGGTCGGCAATGCTAGTGTCTTAGGGGTTCTCCAGCCTGATGTAATCATCATCCTCATAGGGGTCCTAGCCGAGCGGGACCTGTACGGGGGGCTCCTCGCTAGCGGGGGCCTCCTTGTCGGCAGCTACGGTGCAAGCGGGGACGGGGGTCTAGACGGGGACGACGGATGCCATCGATGCCTCGATAGGGGCCTGTACGGGGACGAGAGCCTCCTCGCCGGCTGCCTTGGAGGCGACAATGGCCACCATGCCATTCTTCTCTATCGCCAGCATGGTTGGGGTTTTCTTGGGGGTTTCCAGAAGGTGATGGAACAGTGGAGACGCTTGGGTGAGTTAGTGAGTGATTGATGAGTGAGAGTGAGGAGGCCTCTATAAAGGTGAAGGGAAGGGACATTTCTTTGCACCACCGTGCACCGCGTATGCTACTACACCGTGCACAGCCACGCTTCCGATACCGCCCCGTGCACCGTGACACGCGTACCGTGCGTCACGGTTTTTCCCTCGTGTCTAACCCCGGCGAGTTAGTTGTGCTTAGTTATACCCCTCGAGTGTAACACTGGCAGTTTGGTTGCACTCAGTTTTTCCCTCTGGTACTAACACTGTCGTGTGCAATATACTTAGTTTTACCCTCTAGTGGTTGGTCTATAGATATTCAACGAATGGGTTTTAGCTAGCTAATTGAGTCATTTTTATGCACAACAAATACAAAAAGATCAAAACCTAGTGGAATGTACTCAAGGAGTCTTATTATGTGACATTCCACCATAAGAAATGTATATTAATCAAGTTTTAACCAAAATCAGCACTTCTCAAATCACCTACTATCTATGAAAGTTTATGGCTTTCTACTCAAGCCTCTTCCCAAAACATCCCTCCCCAAACATAGTTTGTCTGAACGAGGCAATAATTGTCAAACTGATGTATATTTGAATTGCAAATAGTTTGATGTCTGCTAAGATTTATTTTATTGTATAAAATAAGCATTTCCATTTTTAAATCTCTTTCTATTTTCTATTTGAATCCCTTTGTCAGTTTTGCCCTTGGTTTTTAAGTTCTACTCAGTTTTGCCCTTGGTTTTTAAGTACTACTCCGTTTTCCCCTCTCTCTTTAGTCCCAAACTATCAAACCTATGCTCATCTTGGCTATATGCTCAGATTGACAGTTGTCATGCAGATCGTTCCCACCAACTGTTGATCCTATGTGATCAAGCGGACAGGATACCCCATATAGCTGTCGGGGGCACCCCTCTATCTATGCAAAATAATGAGTTTGCCACCGGTACTTTAACTCCATAAACAAATGATTTCGAATATAATTTAAAAGGAAATTGTTCAAAGGTTCATAATTTTGGTATACGCAAGTGCATGAATTATATTTCACTCCATGAAAATTATAATCTCTCAAGATTTTCTTAGCAGAACATTATCATGTCCTAAGTGCGATCTCAAAGAGTTTAAAGGTGTATAATTTTTGTATATGCAAGTTTATACATTACATTTCACTATATGAAAATGATGATCTCTCAAGATTTTATCACGTATTAAGTGCGACTTCAAAGAGTTCAAAGGTGTATAATTGTCGTATATGCAAGTTCATGCATTACATTCACTATATGAAAATGATAACCTCTCAAGATTTTCTTAGCAGAACATTATCACATATTAAGTGCAATTTCAAAGAGTTCAAAGGTGTATAATTGTCGTATATGCATGTTCATGTATTACATTCACTATATGAAAATGATAATATCTCAATATTTTAGTTTAGGGATCACTTTTCATGCTCTAAAAATGGTAAAATCAAGATATTCTAAGGACAACATTATCATGTCCAAATTGTAATTTGAAAGTGTTCAATAGTTGTGTCAATTATAAACACTCTTTTACATTAAGAGTTATATAATTTTTTTAATATGAAAGTGTTCAAGTGTCACGTCATTTTATTTCTTATACATCCATCTCCCTAGACATCAAAGTTTGACTTTCACCTCATAGATTCACTTGATTGCAGCCGAGACATTAACTCGATAAACCAATTCAATCATCGTAACGGCTCGCAGGTCGCATTATCCACAGTAAGCGTGTGCCCAATTGAGCTCCCGAGTTGCGCCAATTTATTGTCCGCAGCATGTGCCCCAATTTAATCGGAACATTTTGGCACGAGATCTAACCTTCCTTGTGCACGGTTGCCATTGCCATCCTTCATACAGGTCAACGGGACGACACCGTACTAAGGCTAGGACGAACGTGTGGCCGAAGTGAAGCTAGATAAATGCCCGCCGTCACCGGAGAAGAATAATAAAGGGGAGACAACAGCATAGGCGTGGGCGCGGGTCTGGCTCGGGGTCCCATCTTGCAATGCCAACCTGGGTAAGCTGTGGGTCCGACGCTCACATGGATAAGCTGTGGGTCCATGCTGATCTGGGTAAGTGGAGAGAGGTGTCTACTACGAGAATCGACTGAAGATGGACCCACTTGTCAACATGTAACAGCAAGGGTCCACTACGGGACCCGACAGAACACGACCCTAGTTGTCAAGACGTAACGGCGAGGGTCCACTATGGGACCTGACTGAAGACAGGCCCAATTGTCAGCACGTAACGACAAGACTGACGGACAACGAGATTTCAGACCATGTGAGAGTTTCGTACAATTAGATGGGAAAAAGGGAGGAAAAGCTAAGCGGCTAGGGAATACTAAGTACAACTAACGAACGAGGGTACAAAAATAGAAATCCCAATAAACTAAGGGTGCAAAAACATATTATCGAATAGCCTTCAAAACCATGTGGGTTTTAGGAGCTCAAGGATCCAAATGAAACAAGTGAAGTAGGGATTGATAGACCTTTATTATTAGAGAACAAATATGCCAAGGGTTGGTCAAAAGGATATACCATGGAGATGTGAACTTCTACCAAAGTAGGCTTTTTATAAGATTCACAGAAATGATTATTTTCTTGCCTTCAAAACCATTAATATCAAGTGGGTTTAAAGATGATCTAGCCAAGGGAAATAATGGTCATTGGTAGTCCTTAAAATGGTCTACAAGATGGTTCAAGTGCATTTTCAATAATTCACTAGGGATGGAAATGAGGGAGACTCAAAGATGTGATCTTGATAACCTCTTTTTTCAGACTTAGGCAAATTTGGAAGATTTGGGGATTTGACTAGAATACAAGAGAGGATGGTTTTGATATGACGCAAGGTTCCAAATCATCCTCAAGTGGATGATGATGAAGTTTTGATTGAGTAGGATAGATCTAGGCTTGACATTGATCATCATTGACTTGGAATCTTCTAGAAGGGGATAATTTTAGAAGTGATCTGGTTAAGGGTTTTAGATGATCACCTAGTGGCTGCTAACCAGATCGAGCTTGGTTAAATTGCTTAAGGTTGATATTCTTGGATTATCTAGATGTTATATGATGATCTCCTAGGGTAGCTCATACTACTTCCTAAGGAAACAAGTCAAACAACACATCAAGGAGAATCATCTTAGTAAGCAACTCAACTACTACTATGGTTACCATCAAGCCTATCTTGAGGGAAGGATGAATAGTTTGAAAGGTTTGAGTTTTGAAGAAGGTAATATTTCTTGGTACATCTACCAATATTAGAATTCAAAATCTTTATAAAAAGGTTTTGGAAAACCTAGAGGTAAGAATAGTTGAAAGTTCTGTCTTGAAAACATAAGGAGATTATATCTTATTGATCTCTATAATTTTGTCAATATAATATATTAAAATTGTTAGGGTTGCAAGGGAATCTTGGCTGAGGTATTGAAATGCCAGAACATTTGATAATATGGGAAAATAAGCCAAGACAATTTTGTTAAGTAGTTTTTGTAAACTGAGGTGAAGGTAGAGGAGTATAACATATACTACACAATAAGATGCATGAGCACATACAAACAACAAGCAAACACTATCTCATTAGACAAGAAAAGTTTTTGTTCCCCTGATTTTTGCATTCTAGACAACTAACCAGGGTTGCTAGAATTGGGATGTTACAATATAGGAATGATAAAGATCATACCACAATGCACAATATAATGATCAAGTGCAAGAACTATATCATATCACTTTTTGCATATGATGTTTGTTTGCATCTTATATTGCTTGTATGGCTCTTTAGTAGCATTATAAGATGATACCTCATTTAAGTATCAAGATAAAAATGTGCTCTTCCTTAAGTATGCACCATTAACAAAGTTTGTCGTTTCGAGACACGACGTGATGATCGGGTGTGATAGACTCTACATTCACATACAATGGGTGTAAGAAAGTTTTACATAGGCGAATACTAAGGTTCTTACTTGGTGAGCATAGCATGTACAGACATGGCCTCGGAACACGAACCGAAAGGTAAAGCATGAGTCATATGGTCGATATGATGAACATCTAGATGCTCGCCTTTGAAGCTATACCAACTCACATGATGGTCGATCTTCGTGTAGTGGATATGGTTCACGTAATTACCAAAAAGATACGAGGGATGTTGTTTTTGAGTGGGAGTTCATTTGTAATTTGAATTAGTTGAACTCAATATATCATAAACTTAGTCTAAATAAACTTTGCAAATTCTATTGTAGACGGCACCACCTGCTTTTAATTTCAATGAGTTCTTGGAGAAAGAGAAACTTGCAACGAATGGTAGCAACTTTACCAATTGGGCCTTAAACTTGATGATTCTACTCATTGATGCACAAAAGCAATATGTGATAGAAGCACCGCTAGGCCCCCCACCTACTAATGATGCCCCTGACAAAGTAAAGAATGTTTACTTAAGTCGTAAAGAGGACCACAATATGATTCATTTTGGCATATTGTATGGGCTAGAGCCAGAACTCCGAAAGCTTTTCAAGAATGGCAATGACTTTGATACCATGGTTGAATTGAAAATGATTTTCCATACCCATGCTACCATAGAGAGTTATGATGCTTCAGAAAAGTTCTTTAGCTGCATGATGGAGGAGAATAGCTCCGTAAGTGAGCACGTACTCAAAATGTCTGAGAACGCCGATAAGCTTGTGTCCTTGGGAATAAAAATTCCCATTGACTTAGGCATACATCGTGTTCTCCAATCTTTGCCACCAAGGTACAAGAGCTTGGTGATGAACTATCACATGTAGGGCATGAAGAAGACTCTCCCTGAGCTTCTGTCAATGCTTAAGACTACTAAAGTAGAGATTAGGAAAGAACATCAAGTGTTGATGATCAATAGGACCACCGGTTTCAAGAAAAACAAGAAGGGTAAACAGAAGGGTAACTTCAAGAAGGGCGGCAAATATGTTTCTACACCTGATAAGAAGACGCGGGCTGGCCCTAAGTATGATATCGGGTGCTACTATTGTAACGGGACTGGCCACTAGAAGCCCAACTGCCCCAAATATCTGGCAGATAAGAAGGCCAGCAAGTTGAACAAAGGTATATTTGATATACATGTTATTGATGTGTGATAAACCACAAGTATAGGGGATCGTGTGTAGTCTTTTCGATAAGTAAGAGTGTCGAACCCAACGAGGAGCTAAATGTAGGATAAATATTCTCTCAAGTTCTATCAACCACTGATACAACTCTACGCACACTAAACGTTTGCATTATCTGGGAAATAAAACTAGGGCAACAATACAAGTAATAGAGATAGCTTTGCATTATAATAAATAAGAAGAAAGTAAAGCTAGTTGTTGCAGCAATAAAATACACTAAACTAACAGAACCATGAGTGTGGAATAGTGGTGGTAATTGTGCTGGCATTGTCCAAGTTTAAATAGTGAATAGATCAGGTTCATTGTCTTTGATGCAGTTTTCTATGTGGGAGAGGCTAAATATATATGCGCTTCACTACTTGAAATTACATATACTATATGATTGAATTGTTAGCAAACATCCGTAAGTACTAATCAGTGCATTAAGGTTTCTCCAACCATAGCCTTAAGTTTAATGGTCCTCTTACTCCCATACGTGCAACATTCTGGTTCGCGTCCTCAGTTTTCTAGCACTCTAGCAGAACTCCCCCTTCCTTTTACACATACTACAAACCCTATGATGTTTAATCCATACGCGCACAAATATAATGGACACCAAAGGACTGTACCATATCAACATACAACTCTAATGAGCCAAAGACGTTCAACCATTCAATCTAAGAACAAAGAAACTACGCAAACATGACATATATCATAGGATTATAACTTATAGCATCAAACACCATGTTTACATTGGACAGTAAAGAGGTGTGTGGGAGGATAAACCACTGCATACTAGGAATATTAGGTGATGGAGATGGTAGTGAAGATGGTGAAGAGGGCGGCGGCGGTGCCGACGACGGCGCGGAGGACTCCTTCCCCATCGCCGGTATCATGGGGGAGCACCGCCCCTTAGCCCCCTTCCTTCATGGCTTATTGGGAGCCCTCCCCCATGGAGATGGGATCCATGGGGGAGGCAAAAAAGGTGGCTTTGGCTGCTGATTCGTGGGTGGAGATGTCCTCGGCGAATTAGGTTTCCTCCCTTTACATAACTTCTCGGATTCCTGTCACCGCATCTTAGGCTGCAGTAAATCGGGCCTAGCGGACCCGTTCGGACTCGGAATCAGCTAAATTTTATGCATAGAACGTTTGTCACGAAATTTCCAACAAGTTTGTAGTTGAAGACTTTTTCGTTTGACGCCGTCTTCGACCTAAAACGTGAGCATCTTCAAAAAGAGTTCTGAGACAGATTTCTGGAAAATTCCCAATTTGACTCCAACAAGGTTTCCACTTGTATTTTTGGTAATTCCTACACATCAAACTGTAAAACAAGAACATTGTGCACTTTTGCAACTATTAGTAGGTTAGTCCAAAAAATCATAAACTATATACAAAAAGGAGTGTCAAAAGCATATTATTAGCATAAAACCATCAAAAATTACAAGAAGGAAGCATGGATTTAAGTCTCATAAAGAGCTTACAAAAATTATGGTACTTATTAGCTTTCAGCTCTCATTGCCCCTATCAGAAGCATCTTGAAGTGATTAACGTTAAAGTGAACAAACTATAGAGTCTACACTTGACAAAGTATAAGTTGGCAATCTCATGTCCATTGAATATGAGGGCCGCTCCTCATGCTACTCAAGTTAAGTTGCCGGTAAGTTCTTGTCATAGTAAGTACATGTGTATCATAGAAAACCGCCAACAGGGTACCCCTTGCCTGATGATACGGAAGAATCCCCATATAAAAATGACAAGGCAAGGTGACAACGAGCATCTCAGCAGTCTTCTTATTTACCATGGGAAAATGGTGCTTTTTTCTCTCTTTCTTCTTTTCTCATCTTTTTTTTCTTTTTCTCTTTTTCTCAATCTCTATCTTTTTTATAAGAAGAATACTTCATAGATTGCTCATTATGGTTACGCTGCAGGTTTCCACCATGATTAGGCATGGATTAGACCAGCGGCCCAGGCGTTTCTCTAACACACATATATAACTCCATGGACTTACAAGCTCCCCTTTCATTTCACACTGACGACATCCATAGACAAAAGAGCATCATATCAACAATGTACAAGTGCAATGTTGAAAGCTTTCCCCATGATAGCATGGTTCTGCTAATCCCAAACATATAAGTGCAAGCATATATAACATAGACATCAGAATGGTTCAAGTTTATTATGGGCATGAAAAGTAAAGTGTGCCATCAAGTTTGTGAGAGCTTTAATCACTAGTTTCATCATAACAAGTTTTATTCGGAAGGTAGATAAAAAATGAATATACTGGGAATAGCAAATGCTAATAAGTAGGTATGGTGGACTCTTTGAAATAACTTGGTTTTATTTGGAGTTGGATGCATGAGTGGAACTCATACTTGGTTATGGAGGCTAGCAAAAGACTGGGAGCGACCAACTAAGAGAGTAATAATGTCCATAATCATGCAAAGCGACAAAACATCATTAATTAAAGCATAAAGTGATATTACATGTCGAAAACTAAAGGATCATAGAGGCTATGGTGACTTGGGATAGTCTTAACATGGTGTGAGAATGTGCCAAGTCAACCCAAATAAAGCATCAAAGGAGAATACCACAATATTATGCTATAATATGCTAAAACAACGCATGATTCTTTCAAGGAACATTAAGCAATCTCAATTGTTTGTAACATGTCATCCTACAACAAAAATCACTAAGCATAAAGCCAAAACAATACCAAGCATGACATGACAAAGCATAGGCCACAGTCAAAACAAGCTCCTTTTACCACTTAAGCATGAACTTTTCCTACTATTTTCCAATCCAAACCAATCTTATTTGAAAACTAATGTATGAATGAGAGGGTCCAACCAATTTATTCAAGAAAACTAAGCAAACCAAGCAAATGAAAACCAAAAACAAAAACGAAGACACTCCAAGAACAACACACCTGTGCATGAAACAATAAAAATGAACTATTTGGAAGAACCTCAGATTTTTATTGGTGAAGAAGGGGATGCCTTGGGCATCCCCAAGCTTTGACGCTTGTAATTCTTGGATATTTCATGGCGTGACATGGGGTGGCATTCCCAAGCTTGAGATTTAGTCCATTCTTCATCTCATTACATCATTCTTTCCTTAACACCTGAAATTTTTCCTTCAAACAAAACTTCACATAATCTTCATTAGCAACATTAGTGTACTCAAGATAATAAGTATTTTGGTTCAGTTTCAATACCAATAAAACTTCCAATAAAACACAAGGTACTGTTGCACTTCCTCTTAAAAAGCTCAATTCCCCAAAGAGAACCCAAAAAGGAATCAACAAGAAGCAAATGCAAATAATGGCAGAAATCTATCAAAACAGACCAGCAGATAGAAAACAATTTTTTCGAAGACTTTCTGTTGCTCAAATCGAAAAGTATTGAACTAACGAAAGTTGGATAACAACCGGGGGCAGAAGCACAAAAAATTACAGCTCAAACCGACGCACAGAGATTTTACACGAATTTTTACAGCGAAGCACAAAAATCTGTTTCAGGACAGCAATTTTCCCAAGCATTAATTCTCTCTCATTAGAGGTTACTATTGGCACAAAAAGCAAATAAAAAGGAACAAGGAGCGATTGCTACAGAGGTAACAACTTTCAAGACTCAAAGAAAACAAATGTAATTGGTGTTTGATGCTAAGACAAATAAATAAAAAGATACAAACGCTCCAAATTTATTCAAGTTTCTATGGTGCTCAAAAAACAAAGTTTAAATGTTTGCAAACCGAGGGTTTGTTGAAGAAACTTTTGGCCATTCTTCAATTTCTCTATTTGTTATTCCTTATTCTCTGTGAAAAAACTTCAACACAAAAACTTTCCCGTTCTTTCCTGCGGTTTTAACTGAAAAGCTTCCATGGGAAGATTTGTTTTGGTTTCATAGGCCTGAACTCAAGTGTTCAAGGTTGACCCCCACTTAACCATTACTCATCTTTCCAATCACTTTCCTTTTTGAAAACGTTTTTAGGTAACAAGTACAACTAATTTTTTTGTAATTCGCATTCCCTATCCATACTAAGATAGAGAACAACTTAAAACTGAAAGAAAAAACTACTTAGAGATAAAACAAACAAGTGCACACAAGAATATTCACCCACACGCTATTGCTCCCCGGCAATGGCGCCAGAAAAGGTCTTGATAACCCACAAGTATAGGGGATCGTGTGTAGCATTTTCGATAAGTAAGAGTGTCGAACCCAACGAGGAGCTAAAGGCAGAATAAATATTCTCCCAAGTTCTATCAACCACTGATACAACTCTACGCACACTAAACGTTTGCATTATCTAGCAAATAAAACTAGAGCAAAAATACAAGTAATAGACATAGCTTTGCATGATAATAAATAACAAGAAAGTACAGCTAGTTGCTGCAGTAATAAAATACACTAAACTAACAAAACCATGAGTGTGGAATAGTGGTGGTAATTGTGCTGGCTTTGTCCAAGTTTAAATAGCGAATAGATCAGGTTCATTGTCTTCGATGCAGTTTTCTATGTGGGAGAGGCTAAATATACATATGCTTCACTACTTGAAATTACATGTACTATATGATTGGATTGTTAGCAAACATCCGTAAGTACTAATCAATGCATTAAGGTTTCCCCAACCATAGCCTTAAGTTTAATGGTCCTCTTACTCCCATATGTGCAACGTTCCGGTTCGGGTCCTCAGGTTTCTGTCACTCCGGCAGAACTACCCCTTCCATTTACACATACTACAAACCCTATAATGTTTAATCCATATGCGCACAAATATAATGGACACCAAAGGACTGTACCATATCAACATACAACTCTAATGAAGCAAAGACGTTCAACCATTCAATCTAAGAACAAAGAAAGTACGCAAACATGACATATATCATAGGATTATAACTTATAGCATCAAACACTATGTTTACATAGGACGGTATAGAGGTGTGTGGGAGGATGAACCACTGCATACTAGGAGGATTAGGTGATGGAGATGGAGAAGAGGGCGGCGGTGGCGCGGGCGGTGGCGCGGGGGACTCCTTCCCCGCCGCCGGTATCTTGAGGGAGCACCGCCCCTTAGCCCCCTTCCTTCATGGCTTATTGGGAGCCCTCCCCCATGGAGATGGGATCCATGGGGGAGGCAAAAACGTGGCTTTGGAGGCTGCAAATTCGTGGGTGGAGATGTCCTCGGCGAATTAGGTTTCCTCTCTTTGGATTCCCGTCACCCCATCTTGGGCTGCAGTAAATTGGGCCTAGCTGGCCCGTTCGGACTCGGAATCAGCTAAATTTTATGTCTAGAACGTTTTTCGTGAAATTTCCAACAACTTTGTAGTTGAAGAGTTTTCCGTTTGACACCGGCTTCGACCCGAAACGTGAGCATCTTGAAAAAGAGTTCTGAGACAGATTTCTGGAAAAATCTCAATTTGACTCCAGCAAGGTTTCCACTTGTATTCTTGGTAATTACTACACATCAAAGCGTAAAACAAGAACATTGTGCACTTTTGCAACTATTAGTAGGTTAGTCCAAATAAATCATAAACTTTATATAAAAAAGAGTGTCAAAAGCATATTATTAGCATAAAACCATCAAAAAATATAGATACGTTATGGACGTATCAATGCGTACTTGGCTAGTACTCACTGTAGAACTTGGGTATTTTCTACTAGATAAGTTGCTAATATATGTAACTCGAATCAGGGGCTACGGAACAAGCGACGTCTAGCAAAGGATGAGGTCATGATGCATGTCGGCAATGGATCAAAAGTTGATGTGATCACCGCCGGAACTTTGCCCCTCCATCTACCATCTGAACTAGTTTTAAACAAAAATAATTGTTATTTGGTAACGGCGCTGAGCCTGAACATTGTATCCGGATTGTGTTTGTTGCAAAGCGTTTATTCGTTTAAATATGAAAACAATGGTTGCTCATTTTATATGAATAATATTTTTTATGGTAATGCACCCGTGATGAATGGTTTTTTCTTTTGAATCTCGATAGTAGTGATACACATATTCATAATGTTGATCCCAAAAGGATTGAACTTGATAATGATATATCTGTATATATGTGGCACTTCCGTCTAGATCATATTGGCGTACAACACATGAAAAATCTCTATTCTAATGGACTTTTAGAATCACTTTATTTTGAATCATTTGATACATGTGAGCCATGCATTATGGGCAAGATGACTAGAACTCTATTTTCCGGTACAATGGAGCGGGCGATGGATTTATTGGAGATCATACATACTAATGTATGTGATCCAATGAGTGTGTCGGCACAAGGTTGATGTCGTTATTTTGTTAATTTCACAGATGATTTGAGAAGATATGGGTATATATATTTGATGAAACACAAGTCTTAAACCTTTGAAAAGTTCAAGGAATTTCATAGTGATGTGGAAAATCATTGTAATAGAAAGATTAAATTTTTGTGATCTGATCGTGGAGGTGAATATCTAAGTTACGAGTTTGGCACACACATGAGATAGTGTGGAATAGTTTCAAAACTCACGCATGCCGGAACACCATAGCATAATGATGTATCAGAGCATCGTAATCGTACCTTATTAGATATGGTTCGATCTATGATGTCTCTAACTGACTTGCCACTTCTATTTTGGGGTTATGCACTAGAAAACGCTAAATTCACTCTAAATAGGGCACCGTCAAAATCCGTTGAAATGACACCATATGAATTATGGTTTGGAAATAAACCTAAGCTATCATTTTTTAAAGTTTGGGGGTGTGATGTTTATGTGAAGAAACTTCAACCTAATAATATTGGACCCAAAGAAGAAAAAGTGTGTCTTCATAGGATACCCTAAAGAAACAACTGGGTATTCCTTCTATCACAAATCCAAGGGCAAGGTTTTCATTGCCAAGAATGGATCCTTTCTAGAGAAAGAGTTTCTCGTGAAAGGCGTGAGTAGTCGGAAGGTAGAAATCGAAGAGGTTATTGAACCTTCTCTTCATGAAACAACGAGTCGCGCAGTGCCGAAAATTGTTCTAGAGTAGAATTCACCGAATAAAGAAGGAACTAATGATAAAGATCATGAAACTCCGAAAGAGGACACTACCGAACCTCGTAGGTCAAGTAGGACACATGCAACTCCTAAACTTTACAGAAATCCTGTCATGAATCTTGTGATGATGAGCCCGGATTCTAACAAATGGCTAGAAGCCATGCAATCCAAGATGGGATCCATGTACGAAAACCTGGTTTGGACCTTGGTGAACTTACCTCACGACCGAAAGGCCATTGAGAATAAATGGATTTTCAAGAAGAAAACTGACGCTGATGGTAATGTGACCATCTATAAAGCTCGACTTGCCAAAAAGGGGTTTCGATAATTTCAAGGGGTTGACTATGATGATACTTTCTCTCCCGTAGTGATGATAAAGTCGGTTAGTATTATGTTAGCAATTCTAAATATTTAGATTATGAAATTTCACAAATGGATGTCAAAACTACGTTCCTGAATGGTAATATTGAAGAAGAGTTGTATATGAAACAACCGGAGGGTTTTGTTGATCCTAAGGATGCTAACAAGGTATGCAAACTTCAGAGATCCATCTAGGGACTAAAGCAAGCATCCCGGAGTTGGAATCTCCACTTTGATGAGGTGATCAAAGAGTTTGGATTTGTCCAAACTTATGGAGAAGCTTGTATTTACAAAGAAGTGAGTGGGAGATCTATGGCATTTATAATATTATATGTGGATGACATATTATTGATTGGAAATGATATAGATATTTTAAATAGTGTTAAAGGTTATCTAAACAGTAAATTTTCGATGAAGGACCTTGGTGAAGCATCATACATACTAGGCATTAAAATCTATAAAGATAGATCAAGACGCCTAATTGGGCCATCACAAAGTACATACCTTGATAATATTTTAAAGAAGTTTAAAATGGACGGAAGTAAGAAAGGGTTCTTACCTATGTTACAAGGCCAGACATTGAGTAAGACTCAAAGTCCAGCTACGGTAGAAGAAAGAGAGATAATGGATAAGATCGCCTATGCCTCAGCCATAGGCTGTATAATGTATTCCATGCTATCTACAAGACCGAATGTGGCACATGGTATTAGTTTGAATAGCATGTACCAATCCTGTAAGGGCCCCTGGATTAATCCTCCGAGAATTCCTATTATGCATACACCATGATCCCATGATCAGTTAGTCGAGGCACATAACCGACAAGTATCAAAATAAACACCCAATACTTAAGCGGATACCTCTCATACCTTACATGCCATTATGGCTACATCAATATTCATCAGCAGAATTTCATCAAGCGTAGAGCCCGAGCCATGCCATAACCTACAGGCAACTAACTGGGAGAACGTCCTAGCTTGCATAGACGTTGCCTCCATCATCTTCTTGACATCTGACCAAGTTAATAGCCAGGGACAATGCCAGTGACTACTTTGAATGTACTTGCAAACCACCTTAAGAGAACAATAATAACAAGAGGATATGCAATATGATTGTGGTAGTAGGAGGGCTCCAAGAGAGGTTCTTTTATTAATTAGTTTCTCTTGTAGATATAGCATTTGCAGATCTTTGTTGAAAACCTGTGCAAACATTTTGGAAACTTTTTTGAAAAGTTTTGGAAAACATTAGGACTGGGTCACCCATTTGTTCCTCCTTCCGGTCATCCCATGACCAAACTCCTTTCCTTCCTTTTTCGACCATCCCATGGTCAAAACATCTATTCCTTCCGACCATCCCAAGGTCAAAACATTTCCAAAGCCATTGCTTTTTCGAAATCCTTTTTGAAATCAAAATCAGCACCGCTCTACAGTAGTTTGTCCAACCCATCCATAACCGCGGACATGGCTATTTGAATAGATTTGCACTCTGCAGAGGTTGTACACTTTACCCACACCATCCGGGTACCCTACCCTGATCTACACCGATCGTAGGTCGAGTAACCGATCAAGACTCTCCGGATGCCCACTCCAATATAAGTTCCTACCTTATGAGTGTTTTTCCCCTCAACACCGAGATGCCCTATATAGTTCACGAGCCAACCAGAGTGCCTTTTGCACTGCACAAAGTGTGCTCTTTCAATGATGGGCTCATAGTAACGCGTGGAGGCCCGTAGACCCTTCGTTCCTTCTCTAGGTCGATGTCTCACATGGACCTTTACAGGAGAAGGCCCACCCTCCAGGATTTTTAAATCCCCTGTAGTAGTTGTAGGAAGCTTTTATCAGAGTAAACAAACATCAAGCCCAGCCTTGTCCCATTCCAGAGTAATGTGGTTACACGGATAAGTTGTTATAGCTAAAGCTGCAAAGAACTGGGTGGGTTTTCGTGAACATTTTACCTCCTCTTTCCTTTAGCATATTTTGTAAAATGAAAACCTTTTTTTCTTAGAATTCTCTTGGTAGGTCAAACCTCACCAAGGTTTTATCATAAAACTCTTTGTAAAACTTTTCCGGGGCCTTCCCATCCTATAACTTTGGTTCGGCTAAAATAGGGTCTTCAAAAGGGTTATGGTGTTATGCACCATCTATTCTACTAGGGGAGAGTAGGTGTCATCAAGGGGGGTGTACATAATAGTACAAAAGTGTAATGGTTTGGAGGATCCAAGCCACTACCAGACATAGATCATCATAGTATAAAACAATACAGTTTCATAAAAAGTAGGTAAAACATGCATAAGTAAAATAGTAGGATAAGGCTTATGAGCAAGAAGGTGGCTTGCCTGGAATCAGCAATCCGACAATATATGTCCCTGGACTTCCTCTTAGAATACCATAATAACCAATATAAATAATCATCTTCTTCTATCTCCGATATAACCGCAACTATCGGCGTCGAGGGGGATTCATGCAAGCAAACAGAACCACAATCAACACATGGAATACAAGCATCTTTACAAAACAGCAAACAAACATACAACACATCATTCAATTCAGTAAGTTTTGATAGTTTGAGTTTGTTGCATTTGGAAGTAATGGAAAAACACTTGTGGAATTTCCCTTACGATTTAATTGCCAAAACAAACTTAATAAAGGGGTTTGTAACTATGGCTTTGATCTGGATGATACCAATGTAGAAAAATGATACCATCAGATAGGTATTGATAAAATGAAACCATCAAAGTGGTTTCACTATTTTATCAATTTCTAGTGATTTATAATAAATTTTCTAGTGATAGAAACTCTAGTTTTAGAAAACAATTCATCAGAAAAGTTCTAGGGCTCCAAAAAATATTTCCTTGGATGGTTAAATAGGGTTTGAAGGACTGGTTTAGTGAGAGTTTAAATAACTTAGAAATATTAACCAGAATGCCCTTGGGAAAATCCCAAAGTTAGTTCTGCATAGGATTTGTCTTTTTAACCAGAATTATTTTACAGGTCCAAACAGTATGAGGTCAAGGTAACTGGATAGTTATAGCAATTATATTCCATAACAAATTGGAATCATCAATTTTGGAGTTACAAGCTTCTGGAATGATTTTCCTAGTGGAAATGCCACATGTAGAAGAGTTTAAATCATTGCAAAAACTCATAAGCTCAAAAATTCTTGATCTCCTATGATAAGATATATCTTGATGTCCCACATCAGTGAGAGTTGGAATGAGGTCAATGCAAAACATGGTTTGGCCTAGGGAATTTTAATAAGGTAGATATGGGTGGGTTTTGTTAGTTTGGCTATAGTAAGAATAGTGCTTAACTTGGCATGAACCCAAGTCTAGATATTAGTCCTCTGAAGTAGGAAACAGAAAATTTGGATTTACCCCATTTGGTTTTACCAGTTCACCAGAAAGATTTATTTAGTGAAAAGGACACCCCCTTGTATTTTAATTATTAAAGAAAACATAGATAATGTTTTGACGCAAAATTTTTTCTGCATGTTAGGAAAGACATGGGATTACATGGATAAATTTTGTTCTGGGCATGATATGGTGTTTTCCATTTTTTTTGGATTTATTTTGGGCAGGTATATAATCAGATCTGCCAAAAAGAAAAAGGAAAAAAGGGGGTGCCTGGGCTTGATCTAGAAGGGGATGGGCCGGACTACGCGGTTTCGGCCTAGACTACCAACGGTAGCGCGCGGGGGTTTGTTTGAACGCTGCACAGCAGGGCCCACTCGTCATCAATACAAAGAAGCGAACAGGTACGGAGTATTCCCGACCATCCGATTAGGGACCGATCGACAGCCTACGTTCGTCGTCCACCTCACAATGGCGCCAGCGGGCAGAAACCCTAGGTGGAGAACGGTGGGGTCTTGGGGGCTCACCTGAGGCCTCCTCACCGACGGGGGAATGACGAAGGCAACGCGGTACTAGTCGATGAGCTCGGCGAGGGGCGCCATGGGGGTTCTTGTCACTAGGAGGGTTCCCACGAATGAGCACCGACGGCATACGTTAGGGAGTGATGACCCACAAGTATAGGACGTGTATCGTAGTATTTTCGATAAGTAAGAGTGTCGAACCCAACGATGAGTAGAAGGTGTTGGCAAATGGCTTGGAGAAGGAATTCTCTGTAAATACTTAGCAAACGGATTTTTAGGGGTTTTTGATAATGCAAGTAAATAAAGTACGAGCAAATAAAATACAAAAAGAATAAATGCAGCAAGTGGCCCAATCCTTTCTTTAGCAAAGGACAAGCCGGTTGTATTACTTAAGATGACCAAACGTTCTCGAGGACACATGGGAATATCATCAAGTTCTTTCGCTTCATATAGTTGATTAATCTTCTTTAGTTTGCTAAGTGTTGTGTGGGTGAACCTCTGCTAATGTACCGACCTTCCTCGGACTAATACATACTTGTGATTATACCCCTTGCAAGCATCCGCAAGTACAAGGAAGTAATTAAGGTAGAAACCTAACCACACCTTTAAACACTAAGACCCTGACGTCCCTTGTGCAATGGTTTCCTAACGGGGGTTCAGGTTTCTGTCACTCCGGCAACCCCTACGATTAGTAGACAAATACACAATGCATTCCCCTATGCCCATATAGGTGAAGTGTCATATAGTCGACGTTCACATGACACCACTAGAAGAAGTACACCACAACTTAAATATCAAACTATTGAATCTTTCTCAACACAATTCCACTACTAACAACATGACTTCTCCCATGTCCTCAAGAACAAAACGAACTACTCACAAGACATCATATGGATCATGATCAGAGATGAAATAATGATGTATAAGAATCTGAACATAAACAATAATTCAACGATTCACTCAATAGCTTCCACTACAAGGAGTAATCAACACAGGGAAAGTTTCCCCTAAGAACTATGCAAGATTCAACCCAATTGTTACAGCGGTATGGAGGTGGTGATGATGGTGCTGGTGGATATGATGGTGGTGGTGATGATGATGATCATCCCGATGAAGTCCAGCTTGATGGTGGTATTGATGGCGACGATCTCCCCTCTCCGGGAAGGAATTCCCCCGACAGAATTCTGTCTACCAGAGAGATCTTTCTCTCTCGGTGTTTTTTGCCCCGCAGAGACGGCAGAATTTTTCTGTGGTCGCTCCCCGAGTCTTAGGGTTTAGGAGGATAATATACGCCAGAGGGGAGAGCCAGGGGTGGACCAGGGTGGCCACACGACCTGGTGGCGCGGCCTAGGGTGGCCCATGTTAGGGGGTGGTGTGGGCCCCCTGTGGTCCATCTCTGCTTCCCCTTCTGGCTTTCTTCGTCTTCTGGAAAAATAGGATTTTCCATGTATTTTCCCGGATTTTCTGATCTTCGCGAATTTTGCCTCCAAGCAGCACCTTTTCCACCAGAATCCTGACTGCAGTGATCCATACTCCAAAATTCATCAACCATGCAAAAACAGATGAAATAACATAAGTATCATCTCTAACTATGCAATATATCAGTGAATAACAGTAAATTATGATATAGAATAGTGATGCAAAATGGACGTATCAGGGAGCTCGTCGGGGATGCCCTAGGACATGCTGCATGTCGAGGGGGAAGCTTGGAACGCGGAGTGACAGCGCTCCACGGTCTCGGGAGGTTCATTGTGCGACAGAGGACGCTTGGGGCCAGTAGTTCCGTCAGTCGAGCTCCACCACGGCCATCTCGGGATGGCGGTTGCTCTGCTGGTCCTGGGAAAGAAAATAAGTACAGAGAGGTAGGTCAGAGGAAGAGGAGTCCATAGATCTAAACAGTGGGGAGTGGGATGGTCTGGTTCGCTAGCATGCTTGCCTTCTTAGTGCACAACTGAGAGGGAAGCTTTCTCTCTTTCCTTGGTGTGGGAGGATAGAGGAGTGGGAGCTCGTGGGCTGGTGTGGTGGTGTCCAAGGAGTGAAATGAGTCCGAGAGAGGAGCTTCAAGAGGCTTTGGCCTAATAAACAAAGAGGGGGAGGTGTATGGTGGTCTAGGTCCATAGGGGGGCAAGAGAGAGAGGTGAGGGGCAGGCATTGGCTGCTGGGGGGTGGAGAGGTGAGTGGTGGGCTTTGAGTTGAGCACTGAGTGGAGAGGGATGGATAGTGGCTGCTACTGCCTTAAAAGCAAGATTTTAAAATGAGTGTTCTTTCTCTCCTCTTCCAAGGGACATAGGGAGGTGTTGCTGCTACAGTGGTATGGCTATAGTACCCTGTTGACCAGAGCTGAGTGTTGGTGTTGGTGGAGGTTGACGGAGGTGCGTTGCTGAGGTTTTGAGTTGACTTAGATCAAGTGTTTTGCTAGTTTACCAAATTGATCAAAAAGATAGTTATGAAGGAAGTTTGAGAAATTGCATGTGGCAAGGTGAGAAGATGGTACTGGTAGGTATATTAGGTCAAGGTACCTCTCTAGGATTTGTTTATAATTTTTCTAAGGATTTAAAGTCCACTTAAAACTATTTATTCAAAAAGTGCTGAAATGGTGCCTAGAAGCTATTTTGATATTTTTTACATTGGGCAGGGTTGGTTTCTGATGTGAGATTGTCCCAAATATGATGTCACACTTTGGATAATTTTCCCAAGATTTATTGGGGCAAAAAAGTATTTAAAACATTTATTTTATTGTTTCTTCCATTTAGGAAAAAGGGAAAAAATATTTATTAAAGCTCTTCAAAAATATTTATTTTTGAAGTGATAAGATAGGTTATGATATATAGGACTCACCTGTGCTAAAATATGGGGATGTTATTTGGAGAAAAACCAACTTTCCCTTATAGCAGGAGTTTTGGAGTTTCTGCTTAATAAGAAAATTAAATTGGTTTTGGGCCATAATAATTTTGGATAATATTTTATAAATACTGATATTCAAGGTAGATGATGTCCACATGATGTATCAATCATATGTAATCTTGGATTTTGGAAATCCAACTTGATTTGGAAGGAAAGCAAGAGATATGGGATCTTAGGCATTATTATTTTTATACCTTCAAAACATGGTTGGATCTTGGAGCTCAATTCTCCCCTTGGGGCATGGGATATATGGATGGATATACCAAGTTTAGTAGATCACCATGGTACAAGAATTTGAGCTTGTTCCTGCTTGAGTGCTCTAGGAATTGATTTCAAATTTTGAATAAAATAAGTGTGCCAAAGCAGATTATCAAATAGCCTTCAAAACCTTGTGGGTTTTTGAAGCACAAGGATCCATTTGGAACAACTGAAGTAGTTATTGCTATAACTTTATGACTATAACATAACCATGCAAAGATTTGGTCCAAAGAAGGTAGGATAAAGATGTGAGCTTCTGACCACGTAGGCTAGTTGATAAGATTTGCAGAAAAAGTTAATTTCTTGCCTGCAAAACCATCAAGAACAAGTGGGTTAAAATGTGATCTAGCCAAGGGAAGGAGTGGGACTTGGTAGTCTTTATGATGTTCTACAAGATGTTGCAAGTGCATTTCCAAAAATGCACAAGTCTTGAGAAAGAGAGGCACTCAAAGAAGGGATGTTGAAAAAGTTTCTAGACTTTGTCAAAATTTTGCAGTTTTGAGAGTGGGGATGTTTTTGATGGGTTTCAAGGTACAAAATAATCATCAAGTGGATGATGTTGAAGTGTAGATTGAGTAGAACATATCCATGCTGGATATTGGTCTTCATTGACTTGGAAGCTTTTAGAAAGATTTAGTTCTGAAAGGAGATGATTAAGGGTTTTGGAGGATCACCTAGTGGCTAGAGATTAGACCCAGCTTTTTTGACTTTCTTAGGGTTGATAGGATTAGTTAGATTCTAGAGGATGAGCACTTAGGGTAGCTCTTTTAGTTCCTAAGCAAACAATTCAAACAGCAGATCAAGGCAATTCATCTTAGCAGATCAAGACAACTCATCTTACAAGCAAAACAATCTACTACTAGGGTTACCACCATGCCTAGCTTGAGGTAAGGATGGGTAGGTTGAAAGGTTTGATTTTGAATAATATGAGAGTTCATGGTGTCTCCACCAAGAGGAGTTCAAAAGCTTTATGAAAAGGTTTTGGAAAAACCTAGGGGTAAGAGTAGTTGAAAGTTCTGTCTTGAAAACATAAGGAGATTATGTTATATAGCTCTCAATAGTTTGTTCAATATAATCAACTGAAATAGTTAAGGTTTACAAAAGAACCTTGGCTCAGGTTTTGAAATGCCAGAACATTTGAGAATATATAAAATGAGCCAGGATAGTTTTGTTAAAAACCTTTTGTCAACTGATGTTGAGGTAAGGAGTACATGCTATACTATACATTAAGATGCATAAGCACAGACAACAACAAATAAGCACTGCATCATTGAACAAGAAAAAGTTTTTGTTCCCCCTAATTTTTGCATTCTGGATAACTAATCAGGGTTTCTGAAATTGGGATGTTACAAATCTTATCCAGGTACAGAACACTAGATAGCTGTCAGGAATATCCTTGAGTACTTGAGAAGGACTAAGGATATGTGTCTCGTGTATAGAGGTGAAAAAGAGCTCGCCGCTAAGTATTATGTCGATGTTAGCTTTGACACCGATCCAGATGACTCTAAGTCTCAATCTGGATACGTATTTCTCATGAATGGAGCAACAGTTAGTTGGAGGAGCTCCAAACAACCTGTGGTAGAGGGATCAACAACTGAGGCGAAATATGTTGCTGCTTCAGAAGCGGCGCAGGAAGCGGTTTGGATGAAGGAGCTCATAACTGAGCTAGGTGTGGTTCCTAGTGCATTTGACCCAACGGTGATCTATTGTGACAACAATGGAGCCATAGCCAATGCCAAGGAACCAAGGTCTCACAACAATTCCAAGCATATCAACCGCCGGTTTCACTCCATCCGCGAGCATGTCAAGGATGGAGATATAAAGATTTGTAAAGTACATACGGATCTGAATGTAGCAGATCTGTTGACTAAAACTCTCGCTAGGGAGAAAATATGATCAACACCAGAACTCCGTGGGTGTTAAATTTATCACTATGTAAACTAGATTATTGTCTCTAGTGCAAGTGGGAGACTAAAGGGAATATGCCCGAGAGGCAATAACAAAATTGTTATTATCATATTCCAAGTATATGATAGATGTTTGTTTTTCATGACATCATTGTGTTAATTGGAAACCTTAATACATGTGTGTTTAAAAAACAAATAAAGAGTTCCTAGTTATGCCTCTCATATAAGCTAGCTCGTTGATTAACAGTATGATCAAGGCTCCTTGCTCATGGACATTGGATGTTGTTAATAACGAGGTCACAACATTGACGGAATGATGTGATGAACATTCATCTGAAGTATAGCAACACTATCAAATTCACCGTGTTTAAATTGCTACAACATCATACGAAGTTACTTTAGTCCTTAGACCATGAGATCATGTCAATCACTAACACCAGAAGAGTAACTTGATAACATCAAATATCACATCGTAAAAGGGCTTTTATAAGGTGGGTTTAGATATCCGAAAGTGTTATGTAGAGGCTCATGGATCAAGAGTGGTATTTTACCATCCTGATGATGGAGAGATATACTCTGGGCTCTTTCGGTGATATCACATTGATGTAGCTTGCAAGCAAGTGATAACATCACTAGAATGTTATATCACGGGAACAAGAAAATAGTACTTGTTGGTAACGAGATCAAACAAGGTATGGGGATACCGATGATCGAATCTAAGACATGTAATATATCGCAAGACAAAGGGATTGAAGCGATCCAACCCATTATAGATTGGATCATGTGTTTACTGTGCTAGTCCCTTGGATCGATTAGCTAGCACACACAGTTTTGATGAATAAAAGAGTATCAATGCGTTACATTATTACAATGATTGATCCAGGAATATAAATATTAAAAAGTTGCATAGCTCATGGCTAGCTCAAATAACATAGTTCGGCAAGTAAACAAATAATAAAGGCTCGATCATGCACATGCAACATACTGAGTGGAGATTCGCAACCTAAACAAAAACCTTACTCGTCATTGAGTAACCTACAACATGAAAAGTTGCAGCCATGAATGGTCAATAAATTTGAATTGTATTGGCAAGATGTCACTCTTATGTGGACACAATTTTCAGCCTATCATATACATGCACACTTTGGCTAGTGGAGTTTAGGCTATTTGCATAAAAGCGATATAACTTTCCCCTACTTTTGAAAATACATATATTTCTTTAAATCAATTCTTCTAAGTACATACCAGCATAAACCCATGTAGACACAACATAGTTTAGCTTACTATGCTCCTAAACCCATGTTCATCCATCAAGTTTTATTAGAGAAATTGGAATGAATGAGACTTTTCAACTGCGTCAAGAGAAGTTACTCATAATTGTCCATTACTAGGGACACGACTAACTACTTAGTTCTTAAACCATATACAAAGGCTAGTACACTTTACCAACAAGACCCAATCAACTCCTTTTGAGAGAAGACCGGACAAGACCTTTCGGAAATAGAATCATGAGCCTATCCCCGGACCGTACCATCCTATACACACCTACATCTGCTAGTCACGGTAGGACATGATAACATAACTTACTCAGTCAAGGCAGAGCCCATAGAACATGTGGTTATACATGGAAGTTACTAATCAAGACCGTCTGTTATCTCTTTGAAGCCTGGGTGGCAGTCCCCACCCTAAACCACACTCGATGACCCAATCACTAGCATTGCACCTAGGTGATTCAATGATTAAGTGGTTTTCATTCTAGCAAAACATAATACCTCTCATACACATGTGTATCATGAAAACCACCAACACAACTAACATGGCAAAAGATCTACAATACGATGGCTATTAATGAATCAAACTAGGGTTTATGAAAGTTCTATTGGTACTCACACCATAGCATATAAGATAAAAAAAATTGATACATGCAAGGCTACTGAAATCTAATGCATAAGAGAACAATAGGTAATTTATGATAGTGATGCTTGCCTTTAGTTGTAGTTCTCGTTCAAATAGTCATCACACTCACAATAATCGCAATCCGGGAAATATATCATGGAAAAGAAATAAATGCTATCAACATATATCAGCACAAACAAAACAAAACAATATGCATGCATGCTAGAAAAGAAAACACGATCAGAATCTTTCATTAATATTTTCTATTAAACAAATAGGATTTTAATAGGTATTATTGGAAACAGAATGCATTCAGTATTATTCAGAAAAATATGAGAACCATGCCACTATATATACAAAGTTCATAGCTTTCATTTTCCACTGGTGTGTCACCTTCAAGTGATTTATAGAATAAAAGTTATAGCCAAAATACTTAAATGAGTGCTTTAATCATAGATAATTATTTTATTATGGGACACAGTCAACTAATGGTACCGTGAGGTCGCGTACAATTTTCTGAATCCATAGACTAAATTTGCCAATTTTGGAGTTGTGGATATTTTTCTATGAATTAAATACCATTAATTAGATTTAAATATTCCATAAAATATTTATTCAGCAAGGTGCAAGTTTTATTGCAGAATAAAATTCAACACATTATTTTTAATCTAGGGATATATTATTTGCATTTTTTGACCAATATTATATTTTCTATGAATTTTACAATGTCTACATATATTCTGGCTATTTAAAAGATCGAGTTACATAGTCAGTAGACAACTTGCCACGCGGCGCGCTATGGCTGGGCGAGCAGGCTGACTGGGCGTTGACCAGTCGTGTTGATGCGAAGACCAAGTGGCGGCGCACCATTGGCCGGTACCTCTTCGCGGCCTTGGTCTAATCTGAGCCATTTGCGGGCGATCGGAGGGTCGGGGAGATGCTCATCCTAGAGCTCACCATGGGCGGCGGCGGCTTGGGAGGTGGCTATGGAAGGTGCTCCGGGGGTCTTCGTCGGTGAGCAGATGTTCAACAGCGTGCGGGAGGCTGTAGTGAGTGTCTTGGTGACCTCGGCATGTTGACTTGCTTCCCAAGGCAATGACAGCGGGCGGCTGGCCTGCTCGGCTCCATCCGATCTCCTGTGAGAAATTGTCGGTGTTCTGGTGCTCTTGCGAGGGGGAAAGATGGGTGAGGTGACGGAGTAGATCAAGGGGGAATATCCGAGGGATAGCAGTGCAAGGGGATGGTCATAACTGACAGGAGATCGACCTCTCGAAGCTACTGTCAATGGCCGCGGCGGATGAGATCTGTGCGAGGTCGAACTGGTGGCTAGGGTTCTAATACTAGGGTTCTAATACGGCGAAAAAATCGCGTAGAGAAAGATGGGGGAATATTTATAGGGAGTTTTGTGCGCGGGGGCAAATGGAATCGAACGAAATCTCCTGGATTCAGTGGGGTGA
Organism: Avena eriantha; assembly: GCA_910589775.1. NCBI lineage: Eukaryota > Viridiplantae > Streptophyta > Magnoliopsida > Poales > Poaceae > Avena > Avena eriantha. The sequence goes on from OU342746.1 coordinate 174,025,070, forward strand.
TCAATCGGATCGATCTTGCACTGCTCGGTCTTCGGCTGAGGAAGGAAGACGATCAGGCGGGGTCGCATGTCGGTGTCACGTTGTAGACTGGCGCACATGCCTGGCTAGTTAGGAAAAAATTAAAAGGTAAGGAGAGAGGGACGACACAGGCTGTTGCTGCTTAGGGTGGGCTGCCACTGGGTCGTGGTTGTCCTTCACGCTGCACGAGCGCGAATACGGGCGTTAGCGGGTAGTGGGTTGGGCTAGTCCGGCTAGACAGGATAGGGTTTTTTATATTTATATTTATTCTTTTTCTTTGATCTAGTTTCTTCCAAATGTTTCATACTAGCTCCAAATGGAGTCAAAAAATTTCCTAAAAGTTTCTAAAATTCAAAATATCAATATGCTCTACTAGGAAATATATTCCTGTCCAATAAAAATATACAAACATATACTTTTCAAGCGATACCTAATAGATGCATTCAAAGGATTTTCAAATATCAATTTGACAAAAGGCTTTTGGAAAAAGTTTTTGCATGAATGCCATTATGCCATGCCATGAATCCTACGAACTTTCCCATTCTAAAATCTGGGATATTACAGACTAAGCCCCTTAAGTTGTATCTTGTCCTCGAGATTCCGAATGGGTAGCAAATAGGTTCAAGTGGTGTTCTCAAAGATCCTTCTTCCAGCTTCCACGTAACTCCATACTACGAGTTTATTCATCAAGCTAACCCCCTTAAGAGAATTAGACTTGGCATCTGCAAACTTAATTGTTGGACTATATATGACCCTCATTACTTAAGTATCCATGGTGTAAACCTTGTGAATCCAATGTAGTAAGCTTAGTAGGAAATATTGTGTGCTCCAACCTCTAAGATTCAATTGTGGAATCTTGTACTAGCTATCAACTTCTCCTCCTATGAGTTCACTTTAATAGATCCTCTTAGTAACTCCATATGTGACTAATCTCGTCCTTGAATGCCTTCATATGATGGAATGTGATGCACCGGTATGGAAAAGGTATGAGTGTGATGCATAAATTAACCAGAAAACTTATCATTCACAAAGTCTGGCTTGTTGTATACTTCACATTCATGTGGTTCACAGTTGACCTTTCAGTTGATTTTTACTTGGTCCCATCTTCTGGACAACTATAGGCGTAGTGTCCCAACTTCCTACACTTGTAGCATTCCACATTGCTGAGATCGATTTCCATTGTGGTGTTGGCCATTGACTCTAGAACTGTGTCCATTTCGTCCTCCATGGTGTTGACACCCATTTCCACCACGGTGATTGTGTCCATTGCCTCCATTATTGTGGCCATTACCATTGTGGTCATTACCTCCATTGTTGTGGCCATTACCTTCATGTGTGTGGCGCTCATAATTTCTATTACCATCATGGAGGGTATGGTTTTTTTATGCGGTCCCGAGTTGTGGTTTCCATTGTGCTTCCTCTTGCGCCTCTCGGCTTGGCCTTGTTTCACTTCAAGAATTCTAGCTTTATCCATTAGAGTCTAGAAATCAGGGGCATGAACAATAGAGAGATGGACTGAGAGTTCGTCATTCAGGCCATCCAGGAATATTTGCCCTATTTTAGCATTAGTATCCACATCATCTAGCGCATAACAGGATAGATTGGAGAACTCCTCTATGTATTCAGACACATTGTAGTGATCCTGGCGCAGGCTACAGAACTCCCTTCGTTTCAAGCTCATAACTCTAGTTGAGACATGGTGAGTCTTAAATCCTTCTTCAAACATCTCCTAGGTAACAATAGCAATGGGGTGGGTGATCTGGAAAGTATCCCACTAGGAAGCAGCTGGTCCTTCCCGTAGGTGCGAAGTGAAACCCGCCTTCTCAGCATCAGTGCACCCAACAATTAGCATGTCCTTATTCACCGAGCATAGCCAGTCTAGTGCAATCATCGGCTCGAGTGCAATAGAGAACTTGACTGGCCTCAACCTCAAAAATCGAGCAAGAGAATCCACATGCGGGGCTGGATTGTTGTTGCCATTGTTACTGTTGTTCCCATTTTTGTTGCCATTATTGTTGTTCATCTGTTGGGTCAGGGCTTGCATCAACTGGGTATGTGCCTCCAATAGCTACTGCATGCCAAGTGGCATGTCATAGGCACGTCTCGGCGACATCTGCGGTTCATCATAGGACAGTTTAGAAAGAAGAGGCTAAAGAAGTAGTCCTACCCATGCAACAAGCACACACAACAATCATACAACATTCAACCAACACATAAGAAAACACTTGCATACCAACATTACATGGGTTTAACCCTAGCAGTATATAACCACAAAATAGTTTAAAAACATTGGGAACAATACTAAAGTAAAATAGAGCAACATATAAGCAATAAACAAAATCTTTTAAAATAGTACATCAAGTTTCATGATTTTTTTGACCAACTTAAGCTCGTAAGGAATTTTATCCAGTTTTTGTGCAGGTACTACAGGTAATTACACTCCAGATCCTATTTTAGCAGATTTTTTTGAGTTACAAGTAAAATATGTAAGATCATGTAGTAAACAGCGACGTGCAAAATACTACACCTTCACACACATAACTTTTATCCAAAAGCATTTATTAAAACCTTGTAAAAGCTCCACGAAAATTTTGGAACATTTAGATTTTCAAAACAATAGATTCAAAACAATGGATCACACAATGTGGTTTAATACAATCAAGAAAACAATTAATATTTTCATACCATATAAGTTGGTAAGATCAATGTGCTAGCACGATAGCGATGATCTCTTAAAAAGATAAAATGTGGTGGTCCATATCTACTCAAACTTTGTGAGATATTCATTTGTCTCATCTTATTTGTTCTTTTACCTATAGTACAAACCTTATATTGGGATTTGCTTTATAGAAAACTTCTAATAATATCTTCCAATTCTTATAGTTTCCATGGTAGATCATCCCTTCTACTAGTCAAATGGATAGACATCTATGGTTTTGAATCAAGAAGAGATTCTGGAAAATATAGGCAAGGATCACAAGAATTCTAATAAGTAGAAATATAATACTTCTCCTAATAGAGGTCTCCTATTTCTACTCCATTCCTAAGGTCATAAACATACAGTCAACACAAAGCTCTGATACCATCTGAAGCGATCCAACTCGTTATAGTTTGGATCTTGTGTTTACCGTGTTAGTCCCTTGGATCGATTAGCTAGCACACATAGTTTCGATGAATAAAAGAGTATCAATGTGTCACATTAATACAACGATTGATCCAAGAATATAAATATTACAAAGTTGCATAGCTCATGACTAGCTCAAATAACATAGTTCAAAAAGTAAACAAATAATAAAGTCTCCATCATGCCACCGGAAACACGCTGAGTGGAGTTTCAAAACCTAAACGAAAACCTTACTCGTTGTCGAGTAACCTGCAACATGAAAAGTCACAGCCATGAATGGTCAATACATTTGAATTGTATTTACAATATGTCACTATTATGTGGACACAATTGGCAACCTATCATATACATGCACACTTTCGCTAGTGGAGTTTAGGCTATTTGCATAAAAGCGATATAACTTTCCCCTACTTTTAAAAATACATATATTTCTTTAAACAACTCTTCTAAGTACATACCAACATAAACCCATGTTGACACAAGACAGTTTAGCTTAGTATGCTCCTAAACCCATGTTCACCGATAAGGTTTTATTAGGGAAATTAGAATGAATGAGACTTTTCAACTGTGTCAAGTTAAGTTACTCGTAATTGTCCATTACCGGGGACACGGTTAAGTACTTATTTCTTAACCCATCTGCAGAGGCTAGTACGCTTTACCCACAAGACCCAATCAACCCCTTTTGAGAGAAGACCGGGATGAGACCTTTGGGAAATAGAATCATGAGTCTAGACCTAGACCATACCATCCTATACACACCTACATCTGCTAGTCACAGTAGGACATCATCCCATAACTTAGACAGTCAAGTCAGAGCCCATATGACATGTGGTTGTACATGGAAGTTATTAATAAAGACTGTCTATTATATCTTTCAAGCCTGGGTGGCAATCCCCACTAGAAACCACAGTCGATGACCCAATCACTGCCATTCCATCCATGTGATTCATTAATTAAGAGGTTTTTGTTCCAGCAAAACATAATACCTCTCATACACATGTGTATCATAAAAACCACCCACACAACTAATAGCATGGCTAAGCATCTACAATATGATGGCTATCAATGAATCAAACTCGGGTGTATGATAGTTCTATTAGGTAGTCACACCATATCATAGAATATAAGATAAAACATTTCCTATAAATGCAAGGCTACTGAAACCTAATGCATAAGAAAACAATAGGGAATTTATGACAGTGGATACGGGCCGGATCTCACGTGTTGGGGCATGATGCGGCCGTTTGGCACCATGGCAGGGCTGGTTCGCCTCCGCGTTGTGGTCATCAGATCTCCAGCAAGCGGCAGCCTATGGATGAAGCGGCGACACGGCAGAAGGTGTGGTGTGCGGGCTAGTGGCGGCCGATCTCCGGCGTGTTGATGGCGGTGGTGAGGCAGCTGCAAGTAGGGCTAACGGCGGGCCAATCTGGCCCCTATGGGCTCAGATGGGTTGCCTACGCCTGCTGCATCTTGACAACTCCGACAACGACACCATAGTGGTTGGGGTCAGTCTAGAGGCACGAGGAAGATGGTGGTGGCAGCCTTCTTTTCCGTCGAAGGTGGTCGGCTAGAGGCTGGTTGGTGGATCTCGTGATCCATCATCTAATCCCGGATGCGAGGTAGGAAGACCTAGGTGCCGGTGAAAACCGGGCGGATTGGCGGGCGATGGCGGCGCTACCACGTCATGACCTTGATGAAGGCATTGCCGGGAAACTAGTGTCGACCTCACTCGTGCTGCTCCGGGGAAACCCTAAGATCTTCGGGTCGGGCGATGGTGGTGCCGTGGTGTCGGTATCATGTTCTCTCCTGGGAGCATCGCCTGTGGAGCAGCGTTGGATGGAAGAGGTAGGACGAGTGGAGCGGCTAGCACGCGGGGGGTGGTGCTGCTTGGCACCAAGGTGATGTCGGTGGCTGGTGTGGCGAGAGTCTGCGCATCGATCTATATGCTGACGACGGGTTGGCCGAAGATTATGATGGCGCCGATATCCGGAGCGGGTGCATGGGCACCGTCCGTGGATATGCTATGCGGTTCTTGGGATCCTTTTGCTTGAGTTCGAGCCACCGCGCGAAGGCACTCTAGCTTCTCTTGGCGAGTGGCAACAGTGTGGGTGACCATGGGGCAGGGTCGAAACAGGTAGATAGGTGTTTCATAGATCTCGTTGGGGAGTCGGTGACATGGTTATCATTTTTGCTCAGTGTTTTATTTTGGCGGTTCCGGTTTGTATGATCTTTGTAATAGCCTTTTCCAAACAGTGTGGTTCTAATAATAAATAAAGGTTGTGTGCATCGCTCGATGCAGAGGCCAGGGCTCCGCTCCCCATTCCGAAAAAAAATCGAGGAAAAGAAATAAATGCCATCAACATATAGCAGCACAAACAAAACAAAACAATATGCATGCATGCATTCTAGAAAAACAAAACAAGATCAAAAGCTTTCATAAAAAAATCTATTAAACAAATAGGCTTTTAATAGGTATTATTGGAAACTATGCACTCAGTATTATTCAGAAAAATATGAGAAACATGCCACTATATAGACAAAATTCATTGCTTTCATTTTTCCACTGGTTTCACCTTAAAGTGATTTATAGAATAAAAGTCATAGTCAAAATACTCAAATAAGTGCTTTAATCATAGATAATTATTTTCTACGATGACAAAGTCAACTAATTGTGCGGTGACGTAGAGTACAATTTTCTGAATCCATAGACACTAAATTTGCTAATTTTGGAGTTATGGATATTTTTCTATGAATTAAAGCCATTAATTAGATTAAAATATTCCAGAAAATATTTATTCAACAAGGTGCAAGTTTTATTGCAAAATAAAATTATACACATTATTTTGAATCTAGGGATATATTATTTGCATTATTCTGACCAATATTATACTTTCTATGAATTTTACAATGTTTTCATATATTATGGCTATTTAAAAAAGTCGAGTTACATAGTTAACAGACAACTTGCCATGGGGCGCGCTGTGACTAGGCGAGTAGGTTGACTGGGCGTTGACGCAGGCGTGCTGACACGGGGAGCAGGTGGCAGCACACCATTGGCTAGTACCTCTTCGCGGCCTCGGTCTAATCTGAGCCATCCGCAGGCGATCGGAGGGTCGAGGAGTTGATCATCCTGGAGCTTACAGTGGGCAGCGGCGGGCGGTGGCTCTGGAGGTGGTGGTGGAAGGTGCTCTATGGGTCTTCGGCGACAACTAGATGTTCAACGATGTGCGGGAGGCTGCGGCGGGTGTCTTGGTGACCTTGGCGCATTGCATTGCTTTCCGAGAAACGGCAGTATGTGGCTAGCCTGCTCGACTCCATCTGAGCTTCGATGCTCCTACGAGGGGGAAGATGCGACAGAGTAGATAAAGGGGGACATCCGAGGGATACGAGGGCAAGGGGATGGTCATAACATGGCGTTGGTCAGATGGCGGTGGCGGACGAGATCCGTGGGAGCTCGAACTGGCGGCTAGGGTTCTTATACGGCGAAATAATCACGCAGATAAAGATGGGAGAATATTTGTTAGAAATAATGGGCTAAGACATTATACCCATGTGTGATTTCGGATTTTCCGTAAATCTCAAAGACCATGTGTGTGTGTGGAAGCTCATGTGTGATTTCTCCCAATTTGGTGGCATCTCACATGTGAGTGGTGTGGGAGCTAAAGTTTAGTCCCACATGGAAAGTTGGATGAGAGTTACCCCACCTTATAAGGTGGATTGTATCAAAACTTAGTAAAGTGAGTGAGAAGAGGAGAACTACACACGCGCTCCTCTGACGATGATGCCATAGCTCACACACACTCATGCACCACCCGCCCGCTCGTCACGACCCGTGCACCGCTGGTTGCGGGAATCTAGCCGAGCTGACATTTATTTTTGCTGCTTGGGAAAACTGTTGCGGTTTTGACAATCATGTCAATGTTAGTAGATTCGGGTCGCTCCCGGATTGACATAGGTACAATTACTCAGATGCATATGATTTGCTTCCCTATGCTGGGTAAAAGGATTACGACCCATGAAGATTCCAGATGATGTCCCAAGGAAGAAACCGACAAAGACTTTGATTGTATTAGGAAAGAGACCATGAACCGACACTATGTTGGTATTGTAATTACACGTGTATGAAATCTACCCGCGTACAGTTTTGAGACCCGCCTATTATATATAGGGCGGGAGAAGCCCAAGCGAGGGTACCGGAATCTAGAAGTCAACTTTTAATAGTGCGATTTTCCCAATATTCAGGCGACGTTGACTTCATTGTTTTCCGAGATCCGACGAAATCCCCAACGTTCTCTTTTCTGCGAAACCCTAAGTCCATAACCATGGGCATTGCCGAGGTTCCCCTCGTCAATTAGCGCAATCTGTGGGAAACCTGAACGCTAGAATCACGGATTCGGCAGACCGCTCTCCACCAAGCATCAATCTGACGAAAGTTGTTCCACACCCGCCCACCACCGTATGGTACCCGCTGATTTCAACGGCGGATCCGATCTAATCGTTGGAAGCTTTCACAGCCAAGTAGAAGACCCGCAAGAATCACACCCTTTGGCCCTGATCATGTCAGAACCGTCAGTGGAAAAATTTACGCCTATGGCGGTATCAGAATCTTCCGTCGGTTCCTCCATGGACGCCACAACACAGATCGAAGCAGGCAAAGAAAGCGAGCAAATCGAGATGGATCTGGGAGACCTTGATGGTCTTTACGACAATCTCTCCTTCGGATCAGACCCATAGCTAATCCTACCATGCGAAGCAAGCCCGGCAAATTTCGAACCCGAAGAAAGCAGCGAAAGCATCGACTTTAGAATTAGGATGGCAGAAATCTACCCAGAACAAAAACTGATGGACTTCACTAGTTCACTCAACAGTGTCCCCCTCAGTTCAGACAACGACGCCACTAGTCCATGTATCACTCAACACCAAGTATGCGTGATCATTGGAGACGTCTCGACCCATCAAGAGTCCAACGGTAACCCAATTTTTAACCCCGATGATATTCTTTCAAGCCATAATGCACGAGATCATGGCAATGAAGGAAGCCAAGGAGACGGAGGAGACCCAACAGTCAACCGTGTAAATCGAGAAGAAGAACAACCGCGCGGAGGTGAGAGGCAAATTCTCAGCTTACCAGCCAGTGCATGGGAGAAGGCAAGGGCAGTAATTTTGGGTGCCATTCCAATGACAACTAACGCCACTCACGAAGATATATTGCCATACCAATATCTGATTCATCACAAAAAGAGAGACCTACTCAGGATGCAGAGGTAACCCGACGAAAGGAAAAGGTTAGCCGAATGAATCTAGCCTACGACGAGCGCAGTTAAGCTCCACTTGAGGATCAAGGAGTGTGACAGGAGGAGCATCGCCAAGTAGAGGAATGTCTAGGTTGCGGGATAGCCCCGAAGAAGAGAGGAGCGGGCTAATTCGAGACCTTGATCTGTCATTCATGTCCATAGACCAAGCTAGAAATATCAAGGCAAAAACAGCCTAGGCAGCCATTGTGCCCGCACAAACATATCTAATTACAAAAAATCCCACACCCGACGATCCTCGCGTGGCTCTTCACCGCTCCGCCCTGATGAATCTTGAGGACAAATTTATCAGGAACTTCCAATCCACATTCAAGCGACCCACGTCTCTGGAACAATTGCGGGCCTGCAAGCAAAAGCCAGGAGAATCAATACGGGCTTTCGTCCAACGATGGAATGTCATAAAAAATTCGGTTGAAGCAATATCTGACAAAAGAGCAATCGACGCCTTCAATGATGGACTTCATCGACAGGAGTTTATTGAAGAACTAGGACGAACCAAGCCAAAGTCAATTTCACAGTTGATGGACATAGCCAATCGTTGAGCTGATGGAGAGGACGCAGTGCACAACAAAAGAGTATGCTCACCCGAAGACGATAGGGACAGGAGCAATAACGATCAGAGACGGCGAACCAACAATGGGTACCATACACCAAGTTAGGTTGTAGCAAGTTCCTCTGGTGGGGACAACCTACGAAGCGACGATTACAATAGCGGATACCATGGCAATAGGGACAATATTAATGGAGGCTAGTCACAGCAACGATACTAGCCGATGAATTGAGAACCACCTATGTCAGCAGAACAAATGTTGGAAGGACCCTGCAATATGCACTAGTACGTCAAATCAACGGGGAAAAGGAGATCAAATCATCTCCTAAAGGACTATCGAACATTCTTAAAAATGCAAGAACTATGCAACGCAAGGGCAACCAACGCAGAAAACCGAGGCTACGGCACCGCACCTGGCGCTTTGGCCATCGGCGCGCCATCGCCACCACAGGTGCATCCGCCAGCAGAGCAGCCGCAAAGCACAATACACCAAGACGACGAATATCCCAGGCTAAAAGGAGCAATGCCAATGATCCAGAAGGGACCACCCTCTAACAGAACATAGAAGTTGATCACTAGACAAGTAAACTTGGTGGTAACAAAGCCACGTCCTGCACCGGAGAACCTCCATTGGTCAGAACAAGAAATTACCTTTAGTAGAGCTGATCATCCATTACGGGTCCCTCAACCAGGCCAGTCAGCACAAATGTTAGAAGCACAAATCGGTGGGTTCAACATGAGCGAGGTTTTCTTGGATGCAGGAAGCAGCATGAACCTGATTTACGCCAAAACTCTATGGGCTATGAATTGGTCCATGACGAATCTAGCATCTACAGACACAACTTTCCACGGGATAGTTCTAGGAAAAGCCAAAATTCCATTGGGCAAAGTCCATCTCGACGTAGTCTTTGGGTCAAAAAATAACTTCAGGCGAGAAAATCTAGAAGTCGAAGTCATGGACTGGCCATCTCAGTACCACGCGATCCTGGGATGACCAGCTTTCACTAGGTTCATGGTAGTACCTCACTACGCATATCTAGTGCTAAAAATGCCACCCCCCAATGGGGTCATAAGAATCAAAGGAAGCTTCAGTCGCGCGGACAGCTGTGATCGGGAATTCAACAAAATCTCAGAATCTTTCGGGATGGAGACAGAACTTGGACAGCTGAAAATAGCAGATGAGGAGTCGCTACACGAAGGGCGCACCCGCAAAAAGCAAACATCAGAAGAGCAAGGGCGCAACGGTCCCGGAAAAGCAACCTATGTTGCCTCCAATATAAGTCCCGCATAGGAAAACCCAATGATCGACAAAATGACAGCACCACGACACAGAGAAGAACCCCAAGAATAGAAGCCGAAGGTCCTAAATAAAATCTTCACTTACACACACTTTATATTCAATAAAAGGCCAACGGCCAGGCGATCATGCCCTCACAATGTATTTCCATCCATGCTTATCAATAAATAAAGAAAGTGTTCCACGAGACACAAATTTCTATGACAAACGAACATTAGTTCGTCGGGTCCTCAACAAGATAATATATCATACAATCAAAATCTTGTATAAAAGATACAACCTTTTTGATAGAATATAAGAAAAATCTATACAATATTTCGTATATGAAGTACAAGGCTGCATAATCCTAATGTTGGGTCTATGAGCAGCGGCATAAAGAGGTGCCGTTTAAACAAGGTCGCCATCGGAAGGGGAAGGCAGACCCGAAGATACAACATCCAGATCTAACTACGGATGATGCGCATGTACCCATGAGAGCGAGAACTTGGCACCCGCCACAAGTTGAAGCTTCACGTCATGATGAATCCTTTCACCTTGTCGAAACATTGCAATTAAATCCACCAAGGTCTGAGGCTGAGTATCCCTAGGAAACATGGCATTATAAAAAATGGCCAGGGATCTGCGGCAGCACTCGACAAATTTCTCCAACTTTGATAGGCCATCTTGAAGCAATGCCATAGTATAGGAATGGCAATGATCGGTCCAAAAATCCGTTCTAGAACTTCGGGAGGCAGACACAAGAGCTTGCATCCGGTTGCGCAGACCTTGGGTTTCCTCCCTCCCACATAATTGAATGCCTACAAATCAGGGAGAAAATATTGACTTCCTAAAAGGCCAGAAGGAGAAATAGGAAAAAGAGGAAAAAAACTTACATAATAGCTTCTCACTTGCCCTGGAAATTTCCTCCAAGAATAAGGCTTCGTGATCAAGAGCTTGGAGTGTCTTAGATTGGGCAACATCAACCATTGACTGAACAACCCAAAGTTTTCCTTCAAGTTTTATCACCTTTTCAATCTTTTCAGCATACAACAGCGGGTCCACTGTACGCACGATGGCGGTACTAGTCGCACCTACTACAGATGAGGACGGAACAACATCCGATAGTTGGGCAGATCTAGAAGGAGACGAAGATTCATTCAAAATCTGACAAGACAAGAAAGGTATGAAACATTCAGCATATAAAAGCAAGCTCATACGCATACCTTCAAAAATTGCTTTCTTGTAAAAAGAAGCAAGAGGAAGCCGGATAAGTCAAAGGTTCATTACAATAATAGCAAGGGAAATGCGATAAAGATTACAAAACAAAGCCTATGAATCCATCTCTTTTAAAGACAAAGTAGCACTAGCAGAAGGGACACTAGCTACGGGAGCAGCAGGAGTAGCCGAAGAAGGATCAGCCGTCAAAGAAAAGGCAACTGGCTTCTCCGAGCCTAAAACTAGGCCCAGAAGCAGCCGAGAGTACTTTCTATCCCTCTTAATATGAGGCTTCAAGTCAATTTTTTGGCTACTGGAGGTGACTGGGACAGAGGAGATAACCTTCTCCCAGTCGACCTTCTCGCCGTGTGCCATCGCTAGTGCCATCGAAGTCTCAGCACCACTCTTCGACTTCGTCAAGCTATAACCAACAAGGGGGCTGGGATCGGCACTAAAGATAGTGAAAATACCGTTCAAGTTGTTCGGCACCTCCTTGGTTGGAAGTACTTTGGCATAAAGGCTCTTGACAACACGACGGGAGCGGATAAGAATGTTGCGTCCGCAAACGCTGTTGGCCTCCAAGGTGCTAACAGCATCCAACAAAGGATAAACCTTCTTACCCTCGTGCAGTACCAGGTTCTGGCCAGTTAGCTCTGAAAATAAAAAAGGGAGGAAAGGATTGATAACCAAAGGAAAGAAATAAAATAAAGGCACCTCGGACAAAAATTTATGGGTCAACGAATCATTAGGGCCTCCAGGTGCTATCGAAGATTTTCATCCCGAATAGTGGATTGCTTGGCCACTTTTTTGGCATCAGCTTTCGCTTTCTGCTTGGCCTCCTCCAAAGCCTCCTCAACAGCTCGTAGTATAACCTCAAGATCATTGGCACGCTTCATCGTCTCATCCCGAATAACTCCTGATTCCTTGGCAGTAGCTGCGCGAATAAATCATGAAAAAATGAAGAAGAAAAATTCACAAAGAGATTCCGAAGATGAACAGAACATACCTTTCAGTTCTTCGGATTCATCACGGATAAAGCTAGAGGCCATATCGACCATCTCGCGCATCAAAGGCTGAAGAAGAACATCACAACAAAGGATATCAGGGCAAAAATAAAAGAGGCTACAGGTAGAAAAATTCTGAAATACAGAGTGAAATAGGCTTTTCTGATATCACCACCCCTTTACCCGCTGTTTTCTTCCTTTTTTGTGGTGGCGGTTTTGATGAAGTGGCAGCATCTTTCTGGATGATCTTCTCCACATAAGACATGAGCTTTTCCTTCGGTTCCATCGATGGAGGAGGAGATTTCTTTGCAGAGCAGCCCACAGATGTGTGAAGAGGAGATGCCGGAGGATCTTCGTTATCATCACTGCAAGAGATAAGAACAAAAAATTGGGAAAAGCATCAGCAGTAAAACTACCCGATAAAGTAGTAAAAGAAGCAGTCAAACACTTACGAAGACACATCCTGCGCAAAGCGGAACAAATTCATCTGGGTGAAAGTCAAACACTTACGAAGACACTGATACTGGAGCAGCATCGAGGGGCTTGGAAGCGGTCGAGTCATCCGAGTCTTCGACTCTTTCCAGAGCATAAGGGCCCTTCCTCTTTTCACCAGCATGCTCCACGTGAAAATCTCCGGAGCAGGCCGACGGAAGAGATTGTGTCTTTGATGAAGAACCAGATGCAGAGAAATCCATCTCCTCATCCGTGGAGGTCCCAGTCACAGGGAGATCGTCGGATGCGGAAGGATGGACATGGGGCTCATAGCTCCTAGGGATAAGAGGAAGTGAGTTCTAGTGATCAAAATCCTACACAAGCAGAAGACATGGATAAAGCGCCAGTCATTGATAAATTAAAAGTTCATCTGCAAATAAAAGAAAGGAAAGATGAAGGCAAAGGAAAGTTACCTTGGGGAGCTGGTTTTTCTTTCCATAGGGCTCCAACAGACAGCTTGAAGGAACCTAGCTTTTCTTGGTAAGAGTGGTGAATCTTCAAACCCTTTTCTCATACACCTTGAGGGTAAGATCTTCCGAGAAATCCTCATCGGGTCCTTCCTCCTGGTGTACGCCCACATGCCAGAAAACCGGGATTGAAGTGGTCGGACACAAATCCGCAAAAAGTATGCTAGGATCTGGAGACCCGACAATTCATTGCCAACTTCATGCTGCAGTTTCGAAATGCGATCAATATAGGGCTGGATTTCCGCCATTTGTTCGGGAGAAGGACGATGATCGTAGGAGTCAAGTTTGCGGCAAGGTTTCTTAGGGTCAAAGGGGATAAACCAAAAGATTGGCCCTCAAGTGGTTGATCCTTGATATAAACCATTTGGATTTCTAGCCTTGGAGAGAATCAGTGATTTTAAAATCAAAGTAATCAACGTCGGATCCGACAGAGAAAATGGCGCCGCCAACATCATGGACAATGGTGTAAGTTGAGTTACGACGAACATAGTAGAAATGCTTCCGAAGGGCCCAATGGGGATGAATCTCGAGAAAGCACTCACCAAGAGGGGCGAAACAAGCAACATGAAGAATAGAGTTAGGCGTTAGCAGATACAGCTGCATGCCATAAACAAACAGAAGACCATGAAGAAATTCGTGGACCGGAAGAGAAAGGCCACAAAAAAGAAAGGAGAGGAACATTACTCTACAGCTAGGCTCATGGATGGGAGCAACTTCATCTCCAGGAAGCTTGAAGGTACCCTCTGCTAGATGGCCAGAGTTCCATGCCTCATGGAGTTCCCGCGCCATGCACTTGGTAGGGGCCCATCCAACGGACCTCTTCCTGGTGGCCTTCGCGGCGGCAGTGGAAGTCCCAACTTTGCTTTTTTCCCATGGCGGCAAAAGAGGAGAACGAGCATAGAGCATGAGTTCGCAAGGGGGCAAGAGCGCAAGGAAGAAGATGGAGCAGAGGAAGGTGAGGTAAAACAGTAAAACACATCTCCTTTCCCTTATTAAGAGCAAAGACGTGACGTCCAAATCGTTTAATGCAGAATCGATCCGGCAGAAAATCACATGATTGTGACACGTGTTACAAGCATTCTATAGAGGATGAAGTTATGGCCGCGGTAAAAATGGTGGACAGTGCATGACGCCTCGATTTTCCTGCGGAGAGGGGACGTGCCGTCAAGAATCTCCGATGAATACGCTATCACGTTTCATCATTACTGCCGCATGGCCCCACGTTCGACACGTCTAGAGGAGGACATGTCTTCTGAAAATCAACAGCATAAGATACATCATCACTGACATCACAGTGGAGGCGTTGTATAAATTGTGACCTGAAGAAATTACAACTGGAGTCGAAGCAAATTCCTCCATGGGAAAATTTGAGACTAGAATCAATATATAATATCACGACTATAGCCTCGGGGGCTACTACTATCGGGAGCACTGGTCATGCACCCAGCAAAAACTACAGAAGCACTGGCGCCATAAACTTACGTTTTCGAGCCTATGTTTTGAAACTTATATCCAAACATAGCCTCCGGGGCTACTCCTATCAGGAGCGCTGGCACGCACCTGATAAAGATAGACAAAGGAAAAATTTGTCGACAAATAATCCTATCGAGAGCAGTTACAAAAAACAAAAAGTTCAGCAGCCATTACAAGTCAAAAAACTCTCGGATCGCACCCATCGCGACAAAAATCCGAATGCCATGTTCAGAAACATGAAGGTAAGACCCCATGATTCATTCTGTGTGGCCTGGTAACCGCATAAGAATGCGCACTGCCAGTAAAATATCTGTATCAATGATACGATGAAAAATCCCGATGGACGCGTTGGGTACCCGATAAAAATAGAAACAGGAATTCAGTATTCGATAAGACCTCAGTGGCTCGAACTGAATTATGCCAGTAGCAAATTCCAGATTCGACCCTGGGGACTTGAATTTGATATAGGACAACCTTGTTTTTTCCCAGGAGCCATTAACTGATTCCCGATCCGTCGAAAGCATCAGACTCGTTGTACCAAAATCCCTACAAAAATAAAAATCAAGGAACATAAATAAAAAGAAAGGAAAAAGAAACTTTGAGACTCAACCTGAAACCACGGTTCAGATAGAGTTTCAGGGGCTACCGACATAGGTACGATTACTCAGATGCTTATGATTTGCTACCCTATGCTAGGCAAAAGGATTACGGCCCATGAAGATTCTCGATGATGGCCCAAGGAAGCAACTGACAAAGACTTTGATTGTATTAGGAATGAGATTATGAACCAACACTATGTTGGTATTGTAATTACACATGTATGAAACCTAACCGGATACATGTTTGAGACCCGGCCTATTATATATAGGGCGGGAGAAGCCCAAGCGAGGGTACTGAAATCTAGAAGGCAACTTGTAATAGTGTGATTTCCACAATATTCAGGCGACTTTGACTTCATTGTTTTCCTGAGATCCGATGAAATCCCCAACGTTATCTTTTCCGCGAAACCCTAAGTCCATCACCATGGGCATTGCCGAGATTACCCCACGTCACGGATCGTTGGTTATATGTAACTGACCCGAACCTGCGTAACGTGGGCTTGGTCCATGATGTTCCCTGTGCAGGTTTCTCGATCCGCTCTATATAAACGTCTATGCGGCTTCCACCACGGAAACACCGAACCAAATCTAGGGTTTTGTCAGCCTCTCTTCTTGCGCCTCCACCGTAGTCTACTCCATCATTCTTGTTGGCGTGCACCGGTGGACGGGATAGCAGGTCTTCGGAACCACTCGCCTTTGTAATCCTGTATGGGAGAGGTTGAATAAGGTTTTTGGGAAGCGCTCCGCACGACTGCTCAAGTTCATCATCATGACGCGTCTTCCTAGGCCATCTCCTGGTCCACAGGCGACTCATCTTCAACATCGTCTCCTACGAGAAGCTGATCTTGCCACTGCACCAATGACGACTTCATCGACAACTGATTAGTACGTACACCATGATCCGATATGTTGTCATACTATGGCTCATTTTGTAATTGCACTTCTGATGTTCCTATTGATTAAATCATCTAGTATGTTAGAGGTTAACATGATCGTAGCTGTTGTAGTCATGATCTATATTCTGGAATTAATTGTGGAAATTCTGCCTAATAATCGAACAATCCAAAAACCTTATTATAGGTAATTTCCTGAGTTAAACATGGGACACTTGGCCGAAGCAATGAAGCTAGAAAATTTTACCGGTGTTCATTTTAAGAGGTGGCAGCATAAGACCACTATGTGGCTGCAAGCTCTGAAAGTATTCGAGGCTAGCGAGGGTTTTCCTGGAGGAACTATATCTGAGTAGGCTCAGAACAAGTTCAAGGAAACCAATCTTGCCTTTGTGTGTGTTCTGAGTGTTCTTGACAATAAGAAGTTTGATGTGTACATGCACATCAAAGATGGCAAAGAGCTATGGGAGGCACTAAACGCTATGTTCGGTGTAGCAGATGTTGGTAGTGAAATGTACATCATGGAGAATTTTCATGATTACAGGATGGTTAACAACCGTTCTGTAGTCAAACAAGCTCATGAGATACATTGCTTTTCCAAGGATCTTGAAATCCTTAAGTGTAACTTACTCGAAAAGTTTGTGGTTGGGTGTATTATTGCAAAGTTGCCTTCTTCATGGAGGAACTTTGCCATAACTCTCAAGCATAAGAGACAAGAGATATCGGTTGAAAACCTGATAGTGTCTCCTGATGCTGAGGATAATGCTCATGCTAAGGACACTGCTAAGAAAGGAGGCAAGGGTCAGTCTAGCACCAACATGGTGTAAAAGAGGACCTTCGGCATGAACAAAGGGAACTATAATCCCTCCTTCAACAAGCCAGAAAAGACTACAACCTTCAATAAGAAGAAGAGGAAGACGAACAAGACTCATCTAGGTAGCTATACTTGTGGAGAGCTCGGCCACTTTTCCAAGGATTTCCCAGAACATGCAGACCATAGAGGGAAAAAATGGGAAGACTGTCAATGTCATGATCGCTAGCAACAGGGATGGTACAATAATTTATTTAATGTTCTTTTGGTGTTTCAATCACCATGTTGGTGGATTGATACGTGTGCCAATGTTCATGTGTGTGGTGACATATCAATGTTCACTTCATATCAGGTCGGTCGGGATTCCTCCGTCATAATGGGGAATGGGTCACATGCTCATGTTCATGGTGTTGGCACTGTGGATCTGAAGTTCACTTCCGAAAAGATCGTGCAGCTAAAGAATGTGCAGCATGTCCCTTCCATGAACAAGAATCTCGTTAGCGTCTCCCTTCTATGCAGAGATGGGTTTAAGGTTGTTTTTGAGTCTAATATGTGTCGAGACATGGACAATATATTGGTAAAGGATATGAGTTTGGAGGCTTGTTCCGTTTCTCTCTTTCAAAGTTTTGTAATAAATCCGTGGATCATATTTGTGGCGGTGTTAATGATGATACCAGTGTTTGGCATTCTCATTTATGTCACATTAATTTTGGTTTGATATCTCCGATGTCCAACATGAGTTTAATTTTGAATTTCACTATTGCCAAAGGTTCTAAGTGTCATAGTTGTGTGCAATCAAAGAAACCTTGAAAGCCTCACAAGGCTGCCGAGGAGAGAAACTTGGCACCTCTAGAACTCATACATTCTGATATATGCAAGATGAATGGTGACGAGGGTTCAACTCGTCAATGCCCATTGCTATGAACTTGGGTTTTGGAGAAGGAGGGAGCGTAGGAGGCATCAATCGGCTAGCAAACAAGCACACAAGGACACAAGTTTTACCCAAGTTCAGGCCTCGTAGAGGTCCCTACTCCTTCTTGTCTGCTCTTGGAATTAACGAAGGAATCGAAGATTACAGGGGCGCGCAGATGCAATCTGGCGAGAGTTGTGGAAAGTAGGGTTGTGATTGTCCTCCTCGCCGCCCCTCCTAGCCTTTATATAGATAGGCTAGGTCTCGGGTAGCAGGTCGAGTCAGTTACAGATTAGGGTTTTCCATTTAAACTTTCTATCTTAAGCTTCTTCTTGTCTCGCAAGCAATCGAGAGTCCGTGGGCCACTCGAATTCTTCACTAGGCCTTGGCAACACCGAGGGCTTCTGCCATATCTGGACAGTATAGGCCAAACTCGAGTACCTGTAGGGTATACCCATTTCAGTAGCCCCCGACTGTCCAGTGGAATTGTAGATTCGACTAGAGACTTTATGAAGCCTTTCGAGTGCATGACTGAGCATTTTTTTTCGAGTGTTATGTTTGTATCATAGGGATCGTTGATATACATACCTAATTTACCCGATGTATCGGTATCAGTTAACTTCCTTAGGGCAAGACAACACAATCTACTCAAACTCGAGTCCCTGGACTCGAATTTGGAAAAATGCTGGCATAATTCGACTTAGGCTGCGGAGGTCTTACAGGAGTCAAATTCCAGTGTATAAGTGTGAGCACTCGACGCGTCCATCAAGGCATGTTCATTGTACCTGCAGGTACAGATATATTTCTGGTAGTGCGTAGCAGATGCGTTGCCAGGCCATATTCAGGTCTTATCTTCACGCTGTAAGTGCGGCATCTGAATTTTTGTCATCATGGAGATGATTCGGGTGTCCCAGGAGACATAATCTCTTTGTAGGGAAAATATGAGGCAGAGTCTCCATAGCATTCGACTGTGGTTGTTATCAACACACAGTACGATGTACAAGGAAAAAATAATCATATGGTGCGCGACCAGCGCTCCCTATGGGAGTAGCCCCCGAGTGCCTATTTGAGTCATAGACTCGAGTGGGGACTAAAAAAATTTGCGACTGCTGTCGTCTTTGGTTGCTTGTTTTAGGCGAATATGCTTTTGGCGCTCCCTATGGGAGTAACCCGTAATTCACAATCGAATCATTGATTCGAGTGATGGGTTTGTCTTGAATATTCATATACCTACATAAAAATTCTTTCGAGAGCATAGCCAGTGCTCCTGTTAGGAGTAGCCCCCGAGTGCTTAGTTGAGTTGAAACTTGAGCAAGGACTAAAGTAGTCAAAATCTTCTGCTTCTAGAATTGATGACGTCAGTGATGACGATGTGATGACCTTAGTTGCCCGCGTGAGCGGCTTTGACAGGACGTGACGAGTGATGGGTCCCACTTTCTGACTCTGATTTGACTGGGCGTGCATAATCTTCTGTTTTAACTGCGTCTCCTCGATTTCCACGCGTAATGGAGGTAGTGGGGGACGGTTCGTGGTTCACCCGCGCCAAGTGTCGATGGCGATGTGCACCACGCGTCCAGTAGGGTTTCTGCTGCCGTTGGATGGCATCCGCGAGGAGGTTAAGTAGCAGCGCAGCTGTGGTAATTTTCCCCATCTCTCTTCTTGCTCATGGCTCCTTCGCCATCATTGCTCTCTCTGATTCCCTGCGCTCTTTGTTTTCGCGGCACTGGACCAGCTCCATGTCTTCCCCAGTTACTTTCTCTGTTCGCACCGCCATCAAAAGATGGGAAAGAAGAACGAAGGCGCTACCGCTAGATCTGCGACCACCATTGCTGCCACCAAGAAGAAGGACGGTACCACCAACATGGGCACCAGCGCCGCTGGTGCTGGGAAGAAGAAGGGTGTGGGCACTCGCGTCACCAGCGGCACCTGGCGGGCGTCAATCATCAAGCCCTCCGAGTTGCATCTCCATTGTAAAGATGGAGCTCTTCCGCATGTGGAAGATGACTCGCGAGTGCCCGGTAACGAGGTAATCCCTTGTCCTCCTCCGGGTTTGCGGGTGATGTTCCGTGCATTCATCATCCGAGGTCTCTCTCTCCCCCTACATCCTTTCTTCAAGGGTCTCCTTTGTTTCTACGGGCTCCAACTGCATCAGCTGTCCCCAAATTCTATTCTCCACATCGCGTGCTTCATCAAGCTTTGCGAGTGCTGGCTCGGAATCGAGCCACACTTTGGCCTCTTTAAGAGGATTTTTAAGCTGAAATGCCAGTCAGCATCCGGTTCGGTAGTCTACGACGTAGGAGGCTGCGGGATCCATGTTGACTCCTCTATCATCTACTTCGACATCAATCTCATTGTGTCTGTCCTAGGGTGGAGAGAAGAGTGGTTCTACATCCGTGACCAGAAGGCTGACAAGGAGCACTACGGACTCGCGCCCTTCGATCCCGTGGCGTCTTGCAAGAGGAGGCGCTCCTAGAAGAATGTCGTTATTACTAGTGAGTCCGGGGAAACGGCAGTGCTTTATAAGCACGTCTACGACCTCGAAAGTCGCATAGGCAAAGAACAGGGTGGCACCACTCTCATTCGCACATGGTTGTGCCACCGCGTCCAGCCTTTGCAGGCCAGATTGCACCCTATGTTCCGCTGGACTGGTGATGACGATGTCACTCGCATATCTGCCGAGGGAATTTCTACAGGTGAGGTAGACAGGAGATTGCGATTGGTGACCAAGCACACTGCCAAGGAGGTTCTCCCAGGCGGACTAGTCGTGCCTCCCTTCGACACCTCTAACCCTCCTCCCGAGGTAGAGCTGTACTGTGATGTAGTTTTCCTTTTTTTGACTGCCATTATGATGCTTGATATATAATGATGTTTCTTTTGAATGCAAGACTGGAAGGTGTCTCCCAATTTGCCCCTCATCCTGAAGGGGTTATTCCTTGCGAAGTGGATGAAGAAGACGAGTCAGAGTCGACCGTCCCAATTGAAGAGGAGGGGGGAGCCCCTGAGTCCAGCGACCAGGACACTCGCGAGGATTTTGGGAGCTTGCCGACCATGTCGAGTACCCATTGCATGAAGGGCCAAGCCAATGGTATTGGTCGGAGTTCCGCGCCAGGTGAGTGAGGTTTGTCTGCAAATCGCTGGCAATCGGTGTAGTGCTAGACGATGTCCTTGGCGTCGTGCATGGCCGTGGGCTAGTAGAATCCAGGTCTTAGAGCTTTAGCAACGAGGGCGCGACTGCTAGCATGGTGCCCGCAAGTGCCTTCGTGGATGTTGAGGAGGAGGGCCCTTCTATCTCCGTTGGAGACGCACCATTGAAGTACTCCCGTGATGCTGCGCTTGTACAATTCCCCGTTGATGATGGCGAATGACTTGGATCGTTGCGCGATGTGTCGCGCGTTAGTCGGATCATCTGGCAGCCTCTTGCTGAGTAGATATGTGATGTAGGGTTATGTCCAAGATGGCTCAATCATCATGACGCCCATTGGTCCTTCGAGTCCTATATCAAGCTCCAGGTCGTCGAGT
This sequence comes from Avena eriantha, assembly GCA_910589775.1. Taxonomy (NCBI): domain Eukaryota; kingdom Viridiplantae; phylum Streptophyta; class Magnoliopsida; order Poales; family Poaceae; genus Avena; species Avena eriantha. Next base: position 174,046,730 of record OU342746.1, read on the forward strand.
GCAATTGGCTCATTGGGTGGCATAGCCCCCGAGTCCGTTGATGCACTTGATTTCTTCTCTAGAGCCTTGGGCTTGATGGAGTGTTTGCAGATGCGCTCGAGAAATACCCAAGTGTTATGGGGGCGTAGCTGGAGCCAGTATTGGCGAGTAGATCCGCCTTTTCATTGCTTTCGTGGCCCACATGTCGTAGCTCACATCCATCATAGTCTCCTCGAGTGTGTCCTAGAGGTCGCAATAGGCGATCATGTTGTCGCTCAGTGCATCGCACTTGTGCATCATTTGGTTGACCACTAGTTTGGAGTCGCCATAGATGATGAGCCTTTTGGCGCCGCATGCTTTCGCCATCCGCATCCCATGGATTAGGGCTTCGTACTCAGCTTCATTATTAGAGGCGGTGAACTGCATTCGCATAATGTATTTCATCTTGTCTCCTTGGGGCAATGTCAGTATGACACCTGCGCCAGCTCCATCCTTTCGCTTGGACCCGTTGAAGTGCATTGTCCAGAGGTAGGACATATCTGGCTTGTCGGGGAGCTGGTTCTTCATCCACTGTACGAGAAAGTCTAGGAGAACTTGCGACTTGATCGCGTCGCGCTTTTCATATGTGATGTCTCGTGGAGATAATTCGATTCACCAGAGCGCGACTCACCCTGTGGCGTCAGGGTTATTGAGTATATGCCCGAGTGGGGCATCGTTTACCACAACGATTGGGTGCTCCTAGAAGTAGTGGCGTAGTCACCTGGCTATCATGAAGATGAAGGGAATATGCCCGAGAGGCAATATTAAAGTGGTTATTATCTTATTCCATATTTATGATAAATGTTTTTTTTGCATGCTATAATTGTATTAATTAGAAACATTTATACATGTGTGTTTAATAAACAAAATACAAAGTTCCTAGTACTGCCTCTCATATAAACTAGCTTGTTGATTAACAATATGATCAAGGTTTCCTGATCATGGACATTGGATGTTGTTAATAACGAGGTCACAACATTGGGGGAATGATGTGATGAATATTCATCCGAAGTATAGCATTACGATCAGAGTCATTATGTTTATATTGCTATAACATCATACGAAGTAATCTTAGTCCTTAGACCATGAGATCATGTTAATTGCTAACACCGGAAGAGTATCTTGATAACATCAAACGTCACACCGTAACAGGGTGACTATAAAGGTGGGTTCAGTGCTGCGAGGGTGTTATATTGAGGCTCATGGATCAAGAGTGGGATTTGTCTATCCTGATGACGGATAGATATACTCTAGGCCCTGTCGGTGATATCACATTGAAATAGCTTGCAAGCAAGTGATGTGATCACTAGAATGTTATATCACGAGAACAAGAAAAAAGCACATTTGGGTAACGAGATCAAACTAGGTATGGATATACCGATGATCGAATCCCGGACATGTAATATATCGCGAGACAAAGGGATTTAGTTACTAGCATTATAGGTTCTCACGATCATAGAAGTCATCGTTGAATGTGTAGGAGTCAATATGGATCTCCAGGTCCTGCTTCTGATTATTGATCTGAGAGGGGTCTCGGTTATGTCTGCATTATTCGTGAACCATAGGGTGTCACACTTAAGGGATACCGACACCATTTTTAGCAAATATGTTTCAGATAAAGATTTAAGAAAGCGCTGGAATTATTTCAATAGACACCGAAACTGTTTCGGGTGAAATTGCTGGTTCTGCATGTAATATTGAAATGTTGAAGGGGGTTTTATGTGAATGTTTATTAATTAAAGTAATTAAGAAAATTCTGAATAAAAATAATAAAAGAGTTTTATTAAATGAGAGAGCATTAAATTTGGAGAAATTTAATGCATTTAAAGTGGAGACTTTAAAAGAGAATGTGAAGGGGCATTTTAATGTGGAGGGGTTACCACCACATGAATGAGGAGGTGAGTCACCCCCCATGGGGCGCCCCCTCCTCCTATAAAAGGCCACCCCTCTCACCCTTCTTCCTCACACCTCCTCGTGAAGGATCTCTCTCCCCCTCTAGTATTTCCCCCCCGTGGTCTCGGATTAGTGAGATACATATTCTCAGTGGCTTTATCTGGAAAGGGGTTGCTCCTTCCACTGCTTTGCTAGAGCGAGGGACGGAGGTTGTCGGGGTATCGGACGTGTGTGCGATCACGGATGCACCGCTGCTTTGCGGTGCTGGACTTGCTGGAGCTGGATCTGAAGGACGTGCTGGATCCGGACCTGCTGGACTTCATCACGATCTTGAGATCCGCAAGTGTACGACTACATCATCCATGAGTTCTATCTCGTTAACAAAGATTTGTTGTCTTCGAGGGTAAGTTCTCCATGGATGTATATCCACCTGTTGCTTGTATCTAGTAGATAGATCTTGGCGTATAGTTCCCACCGTAAGAATTTTTTTGTTTTCTATGCTGCAAACCCTTCAGTGGTATCAGAGCCTGATCTATGCGTAGATGCTTTGCATGGGTAGTACACATATGTTTATACGTGGGCGATGATGATCATGCTATTGCATCTTTCATGTATTTTGGATATTGGTGGTATAGTGGGATGAAGCGGCCCGGACCAACCTTACATGTCATCGCACATGAGACCAGTTCGACGCTGACATGCAACTAGTTTTGCATAAGTGGCTGGCGGGTGTCTTTCTCTCCTACTATAGTCAATATCTGATTTACAACGAGTTGCTAATGATTTGGTTATCCTCGTTGTGGTTCCATGTTTGTAGGTAAGAGCGGTTCTATCTCCGAAAGCCCTAAGCCACGTAAAACTTGCAATGGATAAATTAGAGGCGTCTAGTTTAGATCGTTGCTGGGCTAGTGCCATGGTATAGTAATGTTGTAAGTAGATGTATAATAGATACTTTTACAACACACTTAACGTGTAAGTTCCATAGACCTTGGCCTTACACACAAATGAATGATAGAGATCATACCACGATGCACATGATGATGATCAAATGCATGGACCATATCATTCCACTTTACACATATGTTGTTTGCATCTTATATTGCTAGTTTTGCGTTTTAGTAGCATTTTAAGATGATCCCTCATTTAGATATCAAGATAAAAATATGTTCTTCCTTAAGTATGCACCGTTCTATGGATCGTGTTTCGAGACATCACGTGATGATCGGGTGTACTCGACTCCGTGCTTTCATACAACGGGTGTAAGAAAATTTTACACACGCGGATACTAAGGTTCTTACTTGACAAGCCTACCATGTATAGACATGGCCTCAGAACACGAATCGAGAGGTTAAGCATGAGTCATATAGTTGATGTGATGCCCATATTGATGCTCGCCTTTGAAGCTACACTGACTCATGTGATGATCGGACTTGGTGTAGTGGATTTGGTTCATGTAATCACCAAAAAGGCACGAGGGATGTCGTTTTTGAGTGGGACTTCATTTCTAATTTGGATTAGTCAAACTAAATTTGTCATAAACTAAATCAAAGTGAATTTGCATAATTTGTTGTAGTCATTGGCGTCTGTTCGCTACCTTATGCTTAGTTTTGAGATAATAGAACTATAGAATTCTGGATATTTACTTTACGAACTAGTATCGTATTGTTTTGAATGTCAATTTAAAGTTTAGAAGTCCTATTACAAACTTTCAGCAAACTCTATTTACTCCATGAAGTTTAATAAGTAGTATTAAGTCAAGAGTAAGAATTCCAATGTTAGTATCTTAAGTATCATGCTTGCCTCCATGATTCTTGATATTCAAAAGTTGTTTTAATATCGAGGTTATCTAGGAGCTGAAATAATTGTTTCAGAAATCATCATGTGATATCTGAAACAATGTTTTTGGTTTCATTATGATAGAGTATAATTTACCAAAATACATGTTCTCATATTGTATGAGAATTTGTGAAGGATCGGGATGGTTGCCATCCGAATCTCCCAAAAGGTTTCGGGAACTAAAATTATACTCGTCATTCTTCCTTATAGGCTATAGTAGCTTGATCATGAAATTTGTCATGATAAGGATGAATACAAGATGTAAGTAAACTGTTTATTCCACTAAAAGATTACTAAAGAATGGATTTCTAAAAGAATGCCAAACATTTGATGATGGTGATCCACTTCAAAGTGCAAGTCCAAAGGTATTAGTATTTGACTATAGACAAGATTTGTACAATGTGTCATGTGAATGACACCACTATTGATGTTGATAGATTCTTTTAAAGAAAAGGAATTGCTGAAAGAGAATCTATAAAATATTTGGCAGAAAATAAAAGGTTGGAGATGTCCAACTTAGGTATATAGAAGATATACATGTTATGGCTATATTCCTTGCTTGTTAAACAATGTGGTTCTTAGGTATTGGATACCGGTATTGGATACCGAATTGGTTGGTATGAAGTGTCATACAGGACAACGCAATTCATGAACTGCAATGGCCTAAGTAACTAGCAAGAGAATAAGTGATGATGTTCATTGAAAACAAATAAAGTGTTATTGTGTTTTTCGTTGTCGTCAAACCTAGCCTTCAAGATTTGTTTTAATAATTGTTATTTTGTTCCGGTATACGAGAACAATGGTTGTTCAAATAATTACCGTATTCCATAAATGATGGGTGAACTTTTACAAGTCTAGTGGGAGAAATCACATCCATAAACATTATTGCTAAAATTTCGCAAGACAAATGATTAAAAGATCACTTATGAAGTGACATCGCTGTTTTAAATTATATTGGAAAGAAAACATGAAGAAACTCCATGTTAATGGAATTTTGGAGTCTTTGATTTTGATCAATTGACGCATGTGAGCCTTTCCTCGAGATAATTGAAACTCCGTTCATAGGCCAAAGAGGAACGGATGACTAGCTTATTGGAAATTGTGCATGCTTATGTGCATAGTCCATTATGTGTAGCCATATGCGATGGATCTTTGTGCTTCATATGCTTTCTCCAGAAACTTGAGTGAATATATCTATATATTTACTTAATAAGGAAGAAGTATGAAACATTTGAAAATTGTTCAAAGACTTTCAAGATGAAGTGAAAAATAATTGTAACAAGAAAATAAAAGAGTTTATGATTTGATCATAAAGGAAGATATTTGAGTTACATGTTTAGCAAAACACTTAAGATTGAGGAATTGTTCCATGATTTGTGTTTCTCGGTAAACCATAGGAGTATGGCATATTCGAGAGATGAAAGCAAACCATGTTTGACATGGTAAGATCAAAGGTGACATTTATAAAACTGCCATTATGTTTTAAGGATTGAAGCTTTAGAGACTACCACTTTTACACTGAAAAGAGCACCATCGTGATCCGTTGAAATGACACCATATAAGTTATGGTTTGGGATAAAACTCGAATTGTCTTTTCTTAAATTTTGGTATGCTATGCATAAGTAAAATGTTTACAACCAAAGTCGGATAACCATGTCTTTGTAGGTTATTCCAAAATAATTTGTTGGGAATTCCTCCATAACACCGAGGACAAAAGAGTTTTTTACTTGGAACGCCAAGTTTCTTCAGAAGGAACTTTTCGTGAAAAGTTAAGTGGGAGGACAATAGAACTTTGATAAGGTTGTTGAACCTTAGCTATATGTGCTAAGTAGCACAGCGTCGAAAAGTGTCTCGGAGGCGGCTAAAATGCTCATGGCTCCCGTGATTACAAAGGTTGTGATCTCGAAGATTAGAGTTCCTATTGAACCGTGTGGGTCGGTAAGAATCAAATAGTGAGATTTGATAAACAAGTCGTTATTGTTTTGACAATGATGAACCGACTACATGCAAAGAAGCGATGATGGGCCCTGACTCCATAAAATGACTAGAAGTCATAGAATTCGTGATAGTATCCATACACGAGAAATCAAGTTTCTGAACTTGGAAGACCCTCTGAAAAGGCGTAAAGCCTATCGGTCGTGTTTGGATCTATAAAGAAATAGACATGGATGTTTAACACCTATGAAATAGTCGACATGTGAGAAAGAAGTTTACGACAATGTTCAAGGAGTTGACTATGACAAGATTTGATCTTTCATAGCGATATTTAGTCTTGACGGATTAATGTAGCAACCACTACATATAATTTGATGTATGGTAGTTGAACAAACAAAACAATGTTCTTCTAATAGAATGGTTACCTAGGACGTGTACAAGACACGGTCCGAAGGGTTTTTTTAATTCAAAGGGTGCTAAAAGGGCATGCAAACTTCAATAGTTGAAGTAAGCATAGCGGAGTTGGAATCTTCACCATGATGAAACTGTTAAAAGAGTTTAAATTCATCGAAGATGATGAAGATGCTTGCATTTGCAAGAAATTAAGTGGGAGCATTGAGACATATTTCTAATACATTATGTAGAGAACATATTGTTTATTGGAAATGATGTATCTTGTATTGACACAAGTTAATAATTTCATTAAAATAAGATTTCGATGAAAGACTTGGGCAAACCCGGAATATTTAGCATCAATATCTATATGGATAGATTGAGGTGCTAATATGGTTGTGCCAGACATACATATATGAGATATTGAAAGGGTTCAATATGGAAACAACAAGAAAGGTTCTTGCTGCATGGAAAGGATTGTATCAAGATTCAAGTGTTTCAACACTTGGTGAGTAAAATCAGATGAAGATTTTGATCGATTATACCATGATATGTATATATCCATAATGTCCTATGCTCTAAATGTTATGAGCACATACCAGAATGATTCATAAGATGATCATTGGACAATAGTAAATATATTCTTATGAGCTTTGGAAGAACTAAGAATATATCATGTATAAGTGACAAATAGTTAAAGGTAGTTCATTGTAAAGTGTTACATTGATACTAGTTTTGTCACAAGATACAAATTAAATTTATCTCAATTTAGACTATGGGTGGCACAATGTAATGGAATGGATGTTCCATGATGGATTTGGATAAGTTCCAAATTTGAAACATTATGACGGATACTACAACAAAAGGCTAAGTATATGACTGCTATAGTAGCACCAAAGGAGGGCATTTGTGTTAAGAAGTTTGCTATCAAACTAGGTGTGGTTCAAAGTGGGCTCATACTATAAAGATATATTGTATGACAATAATATCAACATATTTTAACCCGAATGAACTAAAGGTCTCACCAAAGGACCAAATTTATACAATGCCATCTCATTTGAGAATGAGTGATGCGTAGAGACATAAATACATGCAAATACACACGGACCTGAAAGTGCCAGATCCAGAGATTATGTTAACCACTAGCAAACGCATATATTCAACACATAGGTGTTGTATATAAAAGTTTACAAACTAGATTATTGACTCTAGTGCAAGTGGGAGACTGAAGGGAATATGCCCGAGAGGCAATAATAAAGTGGTTAATCTTATTCCATGTTTATGTTAAATGTTTATTTTGCATGCTATAATTATATTAATTGGAAACGTTAATACATGTGTGTTTAATAAACATAATACAACGTTCCTAGTACTGCCTCTCATATAAACTAGCTTGTTCATTAACAAGATGATCAAGGTTTCCTGATCATGGACATTGGATGTTGTTAATAACGAGGTCACAACATTGGTGGAATGATGTGATGAACATTCATCCGAAGTATAGCATTACGATCAGAGTCATTATGTTTATATTTCTATAACATCATACGAAGTAATCTTAGTCCTTAGACCATGAGATCATGTTAATTGCTAACACTGGAAGAGTATCTTGATAACATCAAACATCACACCGTAACAGGGTGACTATAAAGGTGGGTTTAGTGTTGCGAAGGAGTTATGTTGAGGCTCATCGATCAAGAGTGGGATTTGTCCATCCTGATGACAGATAGATATACTCTGGGCCCTCTTGGTGAAATCACATTGAAATAGCTTGCAAGCAAGTGATGTGATCACTAGTATGTTATATCACGGGAACAAGAAAAGAGTACATGTCGGTAACGAGATCAAACTAGGTATGGAGATACCGATGATCGAATCTCGGACGTGTAATATATCGCGAGACAAAGGGATTTAGTTACTAGCGTTAAAGGTTCTCACGATCACAGAAGTCATCGTTGAATGTGTAGGAGTCAGTATGGATCTCCTGGTCCTGCTTCTGATTATTGATCTGAGAGGGGTCTCGGTCATGTCTGTATTATTCACAAACCGTTGGGTGACACACTTAAGGGATACCGACATCATTTGGAGCAAATATGTTTTAGATAAAGATTTAAGAAAGTGCTAGGATTATTTCAATACACATCGGAAATGTTTCGGGTGAAATTGCTGAAATTGGTTCTGCATGTAATATTGAAATGTTGCAGGGGATTTTATGTGAATGTTTGTTAATCAAAGTAATTAACAAAATTCTGAATAAAAATAACAAAAGAGTTTTATTAAATGAGAGAGCATTAAATTTGGAGAAATTTAATGCATTTAAAGCGGAGACTTTAAAAGAGAATGTGAAGGGGCATTTTAATGTGGAGGGGTTACCACCACATGAATGGGGAGTTGAGGAGTCACCCCCCATGGGGCGCCGGCCATGGGGAGGGGTACCCCCTCCTCCTATAAAAGGCCACCCCTATCACCCTTCTTCCTCACACCTCCTCGTGAAGGATCTCTCTCCCCCTCTAGTATTTTCCCCCCATGGTCCCGGATTAGCAAGATACATGTTCCCGGTGGCTTTATCTGGAAAGGAGTTGCTGCTTCCGCTGCTTTGTTGGAGCGAGGGACGGAGATTGTCGGGGTACCGGACGTGTGTGCGATCACGGATGCACCGCTACTTTGCGGTGCTGGACTTGGTGGTGCTGGACTTGCTGGAGTTGGATCTGAAGGACGTGCTGGAGCCGGACCTACTGGACTTCATCACGCTCTTGAGATCGGAAAGTGTACGACTACATCATCCACGAGTTCCATCTCGTTAACAAAGCTTTGTTGTCTTCGAGGGTAAGTTCTCCATGGATGTCTATCCACCCGTTGCTTCTATCTAGTAGATAGATCTTGGCGTATAGTTCCCATCGTAGGAATTTTTTTGTTTTCTATGCTGTGAACCCTTCAGAAGACGCCATACGCCATCTTCTGGTAGTGTGGGTACCACTGCTTTGTTGGTGTGATCACCTTGCTGAGGTAGTATACTGGGCGCTGGACCCCATGGACTTTATTGTCTTCGGCTCGTTCCACCACGAGCACCGTGTTGACCACCTGGTTTGTGGCGGATATGTAGAGCAGTAGTGGTTCCTTTTCACGAGGCGTCACCAGTACCGGCGAGGTGGATAGTAGGTGCTTGATATCTTCAAATGCTTCTTGCGCCTCGTCTTTCCACTCGAACTTGTCGGCTTTGCGGAGAAGTTGGTAGAAGGGCAGTGCCTTTTCACCCATTTGACTAATGAATCGACTGAGCGCCGCGATTCGACCAGCCAGCTGCTAGACGCCTTTTACGTTCTTTGGCTTCTCCATGGCCAGTATGACCTTTATTTTCTTCAGGTTTGCTTAGCTCCCTCTTGCAGAGATGAGATACCCGAGTAATTGCCCAGATGGCACGCCGAAGGCGCATTTGTCCGGATTGAGCTTGATCCGGTAGCGGTCGAGGTTGGCGAAGGTCTCACTTAGATCGTCGATTAGCAAGGCTTCCTCTTTGGTTTTGATGACGATGTCATCAACGTAGACTTGGATGTTGCGACCGAGTTGGTTCTTGAGGAAAGCCTGCATGCAGCGCTAATAGGTGGCTCCTGCATTTTTTAGCCCGAAGGCATTGTGTTGTAGCAGAACACACCAAAGGGCATCGTGAACACCGTTTTCTCCTGGTTCTCCTCCTTCATTCGAATCTGATTGTAGCCTGAGTAGGCGTCAAGGAAGCAAAGGCGCTCAAATCCTGCGGTGGAGTTGATGATTTGGTCGATTCGTGGCAACAGGAAGTGATCCTTTGGGTAGTGCTTATTCAAGGAGGTGAAATCCACGCACATCCGTAGGATATCCGTGTATTTTTTAGGCACAAGAACTGTGTTAGCGAGCCAAGTACTTCCCTTGATCTCGCATATGATTTTTGCGTCGAGGAGTCTGTTAATATCCATTCCGACTGCTTTTGCTCGTGGTTCAGACAGTCGACGAATTGTCTGTTTGACTGGCCTTGCGTCTGAGTTCACGTTGAGTGAGTTCTTGGCGAATTCCCTAGGAACCCCTAGCATGTCCGCTGGACACTAGGCGAAGATCTCCCAGTGCTCATGGAGGAATTCGACGAGTGCGAGTTCCTATGCGGAACTCAAGTTGTCGGCGATGAAGGCCGTCTTGGTCGGGTCTGTTGGGTGGACCTAGACTTTCTTCGTGTGCACGACAAGTCGAAGGAAAGGTCGGGTGAACTTGGCCTACTTAGGGGAGGCAGACTGTTGTCTGTCAACTCCTTCAATCTTGCGAGTTCCTCCTACATGCCGAAGGACTAGGAGATTCTGTTGTATTCCCTGTCGCAGCTGTCGGACCTCTCAAAGTTGTCGTTGATTGTGATTACACCGTTTGGACCTAGCATTTTCATCTGCAGGTAGGCGTAGTGTGACACTTCCATGAACCTAGCGAACACGACACATCCGAGGATGCATTGGTATCGCGAGGGCTAGTCAACGACCTCAAAGTCGATGTGCTCTCGCCAAAAAATTTGCGGTGTGCCGAAGATGACGTCGAGGTTGATTTTGCCCAGGGGATAAATGCCCTTTCCTGGGACGGTGCCGTGGAATGTCGTGTCTGAAACTTGCAGACAAGTCAGAGGGATCCTCATCACACGCAAGGTACTCGCGAACATGAGGTCAATGCCGCTTTCACCGTCCATGAAGACGCGACTCATATCGAAGACAACCGATCTACGCCTCGAGTACGAGGGGATAGTGGCCTGGATGATGAACATGGCATGGGTGATCGCTCCTGTCGAAGGTGATGCAGGAGTCGCTTCCACTGAGGTACTCAGTGGTGGAGGGTGGAGAGTTTATCTCCAGGTTAACTTGGCGAGTGATGGCCTTCTGCACTCGATTTGAGGGACGCCCTTTTTGGATCATCCCCATTGCCCACGGCTCGAGGTTATGGCTCGTCTCCGTGATGCTGTACTGGCGCAGCCGCGGGTGGTGGTGGTCCGGGCGGTGGTGGAGGAGCTCCCTGTGCCACAGCGCCTGGGGCGGCTACATAGCCCTTGTTGAACGCGTCATGATTCATCCGAGCCAGGCCCTCGTGGAGTTTGAGGAACTCGCGGTAGTCCTTGAGAAGGTGGCTGGATTTCTTCTTGCCCTTGTCGATATAGAAGTGCACATTGCATGGCCCGTAGAGTTTGTCCTCGATAGATGTTGCGGGTGCTTCTTTGCGAGTGCGGCGCTACCACACCTGTGTGGTTTTTCCACTGTCGCGGTATCCACCACTGCGATATCTGTTGTTGCGGTTGTCATCGCGTTTGTCGGCGTAGCTGGCTGCGACCATATTGACCTCATTGCGGTCATCGTAGACACGCATTCGACGTTTGCCACGGCGATCGCGTCTACGCCTGAGGTTTTTATCGTTTTTGGAGTAGGTACGGTTTTTCACCGAGTCTTCTCTGTCATCCCACCGATTCGCGATTTCCATCAGGTGGTCGATCGTTTTGGCCTTCTAGCGGCCCAGCTCCTCCCTAAGCTCTATTCGGCGAACGCCGCCGTTAAATGCGTCGATTACGCGGTCCTCCGAGATGTTTTCTGTTGAGTTCTTAATGATGGACCACCTCTAGATGTACGAGCGCAGCGACTCGCCAGATCTTTGATGGTAGCTTCTTAGTTCCTCGATTGATGCGGGCCTTTTGTAAGTGCCCTTGAAGTTGCACACAAAGCTGTATACCAACTCTTCCCAGCTGCGAATGGATCCGCGCGGGATGTTGTTGAGCCATGCGCGAGCGGCGTCCTGTAGTTGCAGCTGTAGGCATTGCATGGCCATGCTTCGACTCCCGCCATGTAGCCTAACGTAGGAGATGTGGTACTCCAAGCCGATTTTCGGGTCCTGTAGGCCGTCAAATTTTGGGTTCTCCGTCGGGAGTTTGAATCCCTAAGGCATTCGCTTCTGTCTGATGGCCCTGCTAAAGCATCTGGTGCCGCAGAGCTCAGTCTCGTCTTCTTCCGAGTCAGTAGAACGAGCACGCCTTGCCTGCATCTTGTCAACTTTGCGCTGCGTGATGTCATCACGCGTGTCGTAGTCGCGGTCATGCCACCGAGAACGACGTCGTCGTGACAAATCATGACTGTCATCACTGGAGGAGTACGAGTAGTACTTGTCCAGAGCCTTGCTTTTCTTTGGCTCTGGTGTTGGCTCTTTGTCTAGGGCGGTCTCGATTAGTCCTGGGCCCGCGATGATAGATCGGTGCATGGCATCTCACGGATCTCCAGCCGGTGGCTGGTTGTCGAGGAGGTACATGGTAGCCGCCATTACCGCTGCTTGCGGAGTTTTGGGGAGCATTTTTCCCCGGGTGTCCATCGTCATAGAGCTGAAGTCAAGGACTTTCGCAGCTTCTATGTGTTCTTGCTCGGTGAGGTGAGCCAGTCGAGATCGTCTCTTGTTGGCCACATATTCGTTGCCTTTGGAGGAGGATCCTCCGTGGGAGGAGAGCCCAGCTCGCCGAAGACTCGACTCGTTCGCCACCTTTCTGCGCGCTTCGAGTTGCGCGATCACCTACTGCTGGCGCTTGAATTCCTCCTTTAGCAGCCAATGGTAGCCCATCAGCATGTCCTGCGGTGTGTTGTGGGGTAGAGGATTGCCCCGCAGAGCTTTGCGAGAGCGGGCCCGCTCATTATCATTGAGCTTGATCAGCATGCGCTTGCTAGTGTTCTTGTTCGTCGTGAGTGAGGTTTCTCCCCCTGTCCCATTGTTGATGGGCGCGCTGTTGCCACTGTTGGTGGGGCCGCTGTTTGCGACTGGTATGCCACCATTGGGCGGTCCGGTGCCAGTGTTTTCGCGATTGACGCCTATGTCACCCGAGTTGATGATGGTGCACATGAAGTGATTGGGGAAGCTGTTTCTCCTGCATCTTTCAGATCCGGAGCCCTAGGCTCCATCTTCTGTGGCTAGGTCACCCAGATCGGATTCGCGACTGATGTCGCTATCCGTACTCCCAGCTATTGCTGAGGTATAGAGCTCACTGAGGGTGCCGATTGGTGGTGGGAACCACGATGCTGGAGCAATCGCGGGTGTCGTTGGCTGGTCGGGCATGTGAAGCGTGCCCAGTTGACCAACCTGGAAGCGGAAGCTCCCAATTGCCAGACTGATTCCATCGCCCACGGACTCGAAAGCCGGGCGAATGGCTGGCGTGTGGATGATGAAGTCGAACGCGCCGAAGATTTGGCGAATCTCTGCTATCGCAGAGTTGTAGATCGCGGTTGACGGGGCCAAAGAATCCATGACATCCGCACTCCCAATTCCCACAGACGATGCCTATTTACGAGAGTTCAACTCGTGAATGCCCATTGTTATGGACTTGGGTTTTGGAGAAGGAGGGAGCACTGGAGGCATCAATCGCCTAGCAAACAAGCACACAGGGACGCAAGTTTTGCCCAGGTTCAGGCCTCGTAGAGGTCCCTATTCCTGCTTGTCTGCCCTTCGAATTAATGAAGGAATCGAAGATTACAGGGGCGCGCAGATGCAATCTGGCGAGAGTTGTGGAAACTAGGGTTGTTATTGTCCTCCTCACCGCCCCCTCCTAGCCTTTATATAGATAGGCTAGGTCTCGGGTAGCAGGTCGAGTCGGTTACAGATTAGGTTTTTCCCTTTAAACTTTCTAACTTAACCTTCTTCTTGTCTCACAAGCAATCGAGAGTCCGTGGGCCACTTGAATTCTTCACTAGGCCTTCGCAACGACATGCGCTTCTTCCGTATGTAGACCGTATGTGTCAAACTCGAGTACATGTAGGGTATACCCATGTCAAATGGTTTGTTGACAAAAGGTTAAAAGAGATATTTCATGACATTGATTGATGATGCGACTAGATACTACTATGTTTATTTGTTGCGCACTAAAGATGAAGCTTTTGACTACTTTAAAATTTATAAATCCGAAGTTGAAAATCAACTAGAGAGAAAGATCAAATGTCTTAGGTCGGATCGTGGTGGTGAATATTTTTCCAAAATCTTTGATGAATTCTGTGAGGAACATGGCATTATTCATTAGAGGATGCATCCCTACTCTCCCCAATCAAACATGGTTGCTGAGAGGAAAAACCGCACGCTGTATGACTTGGTGAATTCCATGTTAGCCACTACTAGTTTATCAAAGGCATGGTGGGGGGATTTGTTGACTTCATGTCATGTACTGAATAAAGTTCCTCACAAGAATAAAGAAAAGGCCCCTTATGAGGAGTGGGCTAGGATAAAACCACCACTTTCGTATTTGCGCACTTGGGGGTCTTTCGCGAAGGTCAACATACCGATTCCCACGAAACGCAAACTTGGACCTAAGATTGTGGATTGACTCTTTCTAGGATATGCTCTGTAGAGTGTAGGCTATAGAATTTTAGTGGTTAAATCTGAGGTTCCTCACATGCATGTTGATACTATAATGGAATCTCGTGATGCAACATTCTTTGAGAATATGTTTCCTATGAAAGATATGCATAGCATTGGTAGAATTTCTTCCGAAATACTTCCTGAATCTAGTGCATCTATTGAGGATTCTGAACAACCACATGAGGAAGTTCTTGAGAAGGATGAAAATGAACCTTCCACAAGGAGTAAGAGACAGAGGATTGCAAAATCCTTTGGTAATTAATTCATCGTGTACCTTGTGGACGATACTCCAAGATCCATTACTAAGGCATATGCATCTCCTAATGCAGATGATTGGAAAGAAGCTGTCCAAAATGAGATGGACTCGATTCTTTCTAATGGAACATGGTAATTATCAGAATGACCCTATGGTTGTAAACCTATGGGTTGTAAGTGGGTGTTCGAGAAGAAGCTAAGACCTGATGGTACTATTGAGAAGTACAAGGCACGACTTGTAGCAAAGGGCTACACACAGAAAGAAGGCAAAGATTAATTTGACACCTATTCACCTATCGCTAGACTGACCACCATTTGACTACTACTGTGCCTAGCCGCCTCTTACAGTTTTCTCGTTCATCAAATGTATGTGAAGATAGCTTTCCTTCATGGAGAGTTGCAAGAGGACATCTATATGGATCAGCAGAATGGGTTTGTGGTAAAAGGCAAACAGACAAAGGTGTGAAAGTTGTTAAAATCTTTGTATATCCTGAAACAAGCACCTAAGCAGTGGCATGAGAAGTTGGCAGAACTCTACTTTCTGCTGGCTTTGTCATTAATCAGGATTATAGGGGTACTATTGTCATGGTGGGGGCGATAGTGTTATATTATGTTTGTACATGGATAATATTCTGATCCTTGGTACAAACATGGAAGTGATAAGTGAAGTCAAGTATTTTCTGTCAAAGTGTTTTGAGATGAAAGATCTGGGAGAGGCTGATGTGATTCTGAACATCAAGCTTATTAAGAACGAGAATGGGATTATTTTAACACAAACTCATTATCTTGACAAGGTCTTGAGCCATTTTGGCTTTATTGATGGGAAGACTTCTCCAACACCTTATGATTCTAGTGCGAAATAATAGGAAGGAACCAACAAACCAGTTGAAATATTCACAAATTGAGGGTTCTCTCATGTACTTAGCAAGCTCTACAAGACCCTATATCTCTTTTGTTGTGAGCAAGTTGAGTAGGTTCATGTCTAACCCGAGTATTGATCATTGGCATGCACTTGAAAGGTTCATGTGCTATTTCTGTGGTACAATGAGTTATGGGATTCAGTATTCAGGGCACCCTACTGTGCTTGAAGGATATAGTGATTCGAACTGGCACTAGTAGAAAATGGCATTTTGTCCCAGTTTGTAAGGGGCTTTAGTCCCGGTTGTCCAACCTGGATGGGGAAATCTGGACTAAAGCCCCAACCCTTTAGTCCCGGTTGGGATGCGAAGTGGGACAAAAGGGCAGTCCACGTGGCCTCTAGCTGTCGCAAGGGGGGCATTTGTCCCGGTTCGTAATATGAACCGGGATCTATAGGACTCTGCCGTGGCAGCATTTCGCGGATCTATAGGACTCTGCCGTGGCAGCATTTGTCCCGGTTCGTAATATGAACCGACATTTGTCCCGGTTCGTAGTATATTTCACTACAAGAATCTGGGGGGTTCATGACGATCTGATATCGTCGTGGATGAGGGCCAAAACGTCATAGATGGCCATCCGCGACGAATTCTGCGACGAAAAAATAGGTCACGGACCTCACGTCATAATTCATTCCGTGATGTTTTTTCTATCAGAAAACGTCACTCCTGATAGTGATGTTCCTGTATTTTCGTCACGGTGAAATGGACTGGCCTAGCCTAGGCTCGATCGTTCATGATGTTTTTATTTCGTCACGGTCGATGCCACATGGCAGATGGCACCACGGGTGGCCATCAACGATGTTTGCTAACGTCATGTTTGTAGTCTACGATGTCATCGAGTTCCTGACGTTTTTCCGTCACGGCTTGATTCTGTTGTCTCCATGTCCGTGAAGTCATCCAACCCGTTCATTATGCCATACATCTTGTTTATGACGTCACACGCGTCATGACGAATTTTGTTCATCGCCAACTTTCGACGCCATGCTGACACGTGGATGGTTGGCATGGACAAGCTTGCACCAATCGGATGAGGCCACGTGGGCAAGCCGCAGAATGCCACGTTGACAAATCAAAATGGAACATGTATCACCTACCGACGATGAATTCTGTGTGATGACGTCATCATTGGTCGTGACGTTTCTGTTTCGTCTAGATAGTTGGCCTGTGAAAGGCGGCCACATCAGCGTTTACCTGTGATGGAATTGTTTCGTCAAGAACAATTGGCATGATTTTGTTTTTGTCGCGGATGCGGGCTGTCGTCACCATGAGACCAGGGGGCCATTTGTGCATGTAAATTTTACTAGCCCTAATCGTTTGTAACACATTTCACACCACATGCATCAAATAACAGAATTTGACAATGAATTTCAGGACTAGTTTCCACGTAAATTTCCACGGCAGTTTCTGAGCCAAAAGCCTCACAAGCTTCCACACCCATAAAACTTTCCACAGCAGTTTATGAGCCAAAAGCCTCACAAGTTTCCCTTCCCAAAAGACTCACAAGTTTCCACACTAGTTAACTTTCCTAGCCTAAGAACTCACAAGTGTCAACCACGAGTTCACTTACCTTGCGACAGCTGAAGCTGCTGCTGCTGCTTCTGCTGAGTCATCTAAGACAACACTTGCTGAAGTAAGTCATTAGTATGGTTTTGTTTATATTGCATCTCTTCTTGCTTCTTCTGCATTTCTCTCATGTCTTTAGCATATTGAGCCTCTCTGCCTTGGCAGTTTCTTTCGCTCTCTGCAATTCCTCTATGGTACAACGCAGTTTTTAACTCCCTGCTCTCTCAGCCAAAAGTTCCGCTTGAAGGCTAGACCTACTTCGTCTTGATGTACTTGGATGGAGGCCGATGTTCTTCAGGAATGTTGGCTTTCTGCTGCCCAAGGAGAGTGCAAAGTGCACAGCCTCAGTGGAAGAAAGTGGTTCTTCCCCCTGGACATCTGGAGCCATCTTCTTTTCCATGATTTCCTATAGTATTATGAATAGAAGAGAACCTTAGAGAAATAGCAAGCAAAATACAATCATATCATATACAATTGAGTGATGAAGATAGCATTGAATTTTTTGAAGATGAAAAGTATTCAAGAGGACTTACAATTGCTTTCTTGACATTTAGAGTGAAGCCATTTATCGGGCTGCAATGCATCTTTTTTAAGAGTTCGAAGGCATCGTCCTCACCGTTGCACACAACCTCATAGCTACAAGAACCTATGGCAGCAGGGTACAGGACCTTGCTCATGTTCTTCTTGTTTATTACACAAGTACTCTACACAAGCAGAAACCATACAGTATAAGAGGCAGTTCCAACCAAACAATTCAAACACATGTAGTAATAGTAAAAGAGTAAACGAAAAGTGACCTGTTTCCTGGGGTTAGACCAAGTATCAACAAGCTTGCACCACTGCTCGTTGGTTATGTGTTTCACTTCATCAGGACATTTCCTTGTAACTTGGTTCAGAGGGTAGGGATCAAAATACTTCTTCTTCAGAATATACCGCTGATTCCTTGCATGCCTCATCAATTGATTTGCGCAACCATTCCGCACGTCAGGGTGATTTGTGTCCATGGAAAACTTTTGCTGAAATAAAACGTGGAGCATCAACATTTGCATGAATAGAGAAATGGGAAGGTAAAGGACAGCTAAGTCACAGAACATACAGAAACTTTTCCTATGAAATCTTATTGGACATCAACCCTCTTCTTCTACTCTTTCTAGTTGGGTAAGATAGGCATGCTAGTCCTTACTATGATTGCACACTCACTAGCAAACCTGGCAGCAACACCTAGCTCGTCTGGCCTAGTTCTTCCTGGAAGAACATTAAGTGAAAGCCTCCCTCCTTTGGACAACTTGTCAAGCATCTTCCCCATGTTTTCCCCCTCACCACCAGAGCTTGACTAGTATGCGGAACTATATCTTCAGAATTCTGCGTTTCGGCGTCTTTAGAACAAGGTGCATCAACGTCTTGAGACATCTTGTAGCCATCATCATCTACAGGAATACAATGTGCTGATTTAGTGTTCCACAGTAATATGATGGGATTAAATGGATTATATGTGAGCAAGTAGTCGGTTTAACGCATTACCATGTTGAGACCAGTCACTCTAGTCTTCGCACGGTGCTTCATGACTAGGATCAGATTCCCCATATTCGGTAGCTGACTCATCATATTGGGTTGCTGACCCCTATCCCTCAAACTGGGTACCAGATTCCTCGCCGTCGGCAGCTGATCACAGATGTTGGGTAGTTGACGTAGCGCCTTGGGTACCTAACCCATCGGTTTGGGATGGTGCATGGTCGTTTTGGTGAGGTGCCCGTAGACAGCTGGGAGCTGGCTTCTAGATTTGGAGTGGTATCAAGGCACATTCGGGGGATACCCGTGGGCAGAAGGATGTGGACTTCGTCACCTGGGAAGGTGGCTTCTTGATTTGTGGAGGTGGCAGGTTGGCATTGGGAGGTGCCAGAGGACGGCAGAATGTGGGTTGGGGTTCCACACCTTTGGTAAGTGGCTGCTGGCTTTGGGGAGGTGGATGCTGGCTTTGAGGGGGTGGCTGCTGGCTTTGGGGGTCGATGCTGGCTTTGGGGGGTGGTTGCTGGCTTTGGTGAGGTGTTGGACGGCATACTAGTGGGTCAGAGGGAGTGGGCAGGTCACCTTGGGTAGAGTGCTACTCATGTTGGACAGCTACCAACTCACCTTGGGCAGCTGGTTGCTTGCCTTGGGCTGTTGCCTTCTTGGCTTGGATGGGTGGTAGATGAACGCCAGCTAGCTTCTCAACTTGGTGGGCATCAGGAACTGCAGCTTTAGCCACCCTGCCGGCATCAGGAACTGCAACTTTGGCCACTTGGCCGGCATCAGAAACTGCAGTTTTAGCCAGTTGGCCGGCATTAGGAACTGCAGCTTTGGCCACTTGGCCGGCATCAGGAACTAAAGGTTTAGCTAATTGCCGGGCATTGGGAATTGTAGATTTGGCCACTAGGTTGGCATCAGGAACTGCATCATCGGTGACCAGTAGGGGAAAATGAAGTGCACCTCTAGCCACCTCTAGGGCATTAGGAAGTGCGGCTTTGGCAGTTTGCCTGGCATCAGGAACTTCGGCTTTGGTCGTTTGCCGGGCATCAGGTAGTTCAGCTTTGGCAATCTTCTGGGTTACACTCTGAGTTTCTTGTGAATGGGTCGTAGGACTTGCCGCTTTTCTTGTCCACCGTGTGGAACCTCGACTTGGAACTCTTGCTTTTAGCGGATTCCCCTTGGACCTCGTGTGTCTCTCATTTTCTGTGTCTCGAGATAGTACTAATGCCACAACACGCTTGTGAAATGATCCACCACCAGGAGCCATCCTTTTCCTCGGAGTTGTCTTCTTGAATTTTCTCTTCTTAAGCTACACATTTTACATGAAACAGTCAATTGGCAAAAATAAAGATGAACAAAACATATGGCAAAAAGAGTAAGCAAACAATTCCATAATGATTTGGCAGCACCTTAATTGGGGAGAAATCATGACAAGATGGTGAGCTAGTAGGTAAGGGGACTACTTGTAGCCCAGTCTCCTCGGTCACTAGTGTTTCATCACCAGATATGTCACCTTCACTGATACCCCCCCCCTCGGGATCATACCGAGCTCCAGAGGGATCACTATTGCTCTTTTTAGCGGATAATACATTTGGGGATGCAACAACACTATCTACGAACCTAATACCAAGTACATGGACTCTTTCTCATGATGGTTTTCATCCGACTTTCTTCCATCGGTAGTATTTGTGGTTCTAAGATGAATAAAGAATTCCAATTAATCTAGAAATATAAAACTGGGTGCGATACCAACCTATGTTATATAGTATATAGTACTCATCATTTAACAGGTCGTCATGAGCAATTTAAACAAAAAGATCGTAGCTTGCCAAACTAATGCAACATACGGGATAATGTAATCTGGTCTCCAGCCTTCCTTTTTGCTACTTCTAGGGGTCTCTAGGGTCTATGGGGTGTGTGTGGTGCAGGGGGCATACACTTGGCGATGCAACAACATATGCTAAGAACCTATGAGCATGTACAATACAAGACGGTTAGAGAAGTGCTTAGCAAAATAAAGCGGTTTTTGGTTAAGCAATGGTGCTTATTTATAACAGGATGATGTCTAAATTGGCACCTCTCGAATACAAATAAGCATTGTTTCTTACGAAAAAGCTAGGATTGTTTTTCTAAGAAACACCCCAAGCACATTCCACTGTACATATGTGTTTCTAACATGTATAGGGAACTCCAAATATGGCTCAATATATAACATATGGGGTGGAATAGTCCGCTATGACCAATTCATACTCTGATCATAAGACATATGATGAAACAGAAAAACAAATGCAACATAGATTTCATGATATCCCTACTATGGGTGGCCTAGATGGTATTATACACTAGTATCGTACACATAATACTAGTGTGTACAAACGTCCCACTATGACCAACCTAAATGATGGTGTCTACGTTATAAGACCTATGACACTACTCACTGTGGAGATAATATTAAGACCAGTCATAGTGGGGAGTAACATAGCCTAGTAACATGCTATGTTACTCCCCACTATGAACATACTTAGTATTATACACCGCAGTAATAAGCAGGGCAAGACGATTAAACATAAGCAGTACAAGCATCTACCGTGCAATTAAATAGGCAATTAAGAAAAATATAACATATGGTGCTCGTTGTCCTATAGTAAACTATCATGTAAAACAGTAAACTATGAACTACGTATTTGATGAACATAAGACATATCACGAAACAGCCAAAGTAATGCAACAAACAGGATAATGCAACCTTTATCACACGCAAACTGATCATAAGGCTAATAGTTTACAAGCTGGGCAATTCACCAATTGGTTGCAATAATAAGGAGGGCAAGAAAATTAAACATGAGCAGTATATGCATCTATATCTTGCCACTAAATAGGCAAGTAGGTAGAATATAACATATGTTGTTGATTGTCCCATAGTAATCACAAGTGTAAAATATTCGACTATGAACAATTTGTATTTATACTCTGATCATAAGACGTGTTATGAAAAGCATTTATCTACAACAAACAATATAACCAAATAGCAGAAAAGCAAGGTAAGTGTTTCCTTTCCTTTAGGCCATGGGGCCTTTTTCTTACTACTATTCCTGGCAGAACGCTTAAATAGTGGCATCGAGGCTTGTCAGCGAACCTTGGTAGCAGACTATGTGGAGGAGGTGAACGACGAGTAGGTAGACCTTGTCGACGGCGATGTGGCAGACCGTGTCGACTAGGTGGACGGCGAATAGGCGTGCCTTGTAGTCGAGGTGCACGTCAAATGAGAAGACCTTGACCACGAGTGGGCAGATCTTGACGGTGACGTGTAGGGATAGGGGGAAGAACTCGATGGCGAGGTGGAAGGCCTTGTTGACGAGGTGCACGACAATGTGGCGTACCTTGTCAGTGAGGTGCAGGTCGAGTGAGCAGACCTTGGCATCCAGGGAGCAGACCTTGACGGAGGTGCACGGTGAGTGGGGAGATCTTGACGGAGAGGTGCACGTATCTTGTGGGTGAGGTTAACGGCGAGCTTGCAGACCTGCGAGCTTGAAAGTTGGAATGGCGTGGTGGGAAACCACGAAGGTGACAACGGGCTAGCGTTTGGGCTACGGCGATGGCTAGCTGCTGTCTACTGGAACGAAGGACGGCGGCATGGTGGGGAGGGGCATAGGGTGGCGAGGGGCAGAGTGAAGGAAGGAAGGACGGCGGTGAGGGTGAGGGTGAGGGAGGAGGCAAAGGACGGCGAGGTGAGGAAAAATGGATCTCGTACACTTTCGGTGGGAGAGGGGATAAGGAGGGTTTCTTTTAGATTTCCTAAATGCCCTCTCCGTGAATGATGCGTGGCACTGTGTTGAACGGTTGATCGGTCTGTCCCAGGGACGAAATTTCGAGGCGCGAAATTTCACTCCTATGCACGAAATTTGAGCGGGGTGTGTCGGTCATATTTTTGGATGGCGTATCCTGGTCATCTATTGCATGATGAGTAGCTCAAATAAATTAATCATATAGGAAACTTGTTAAAAAGGTACCTTTCGAAGAAATTAGCAATTACTAACCCAAAAATTCAGGAAAATTTCATATAATGCTCAAATAAATTAGCATTGCCATATTTATTAAAGTGTGGCTATTGATATTGTCGTCGTATTGATGACAAGTATGCCATGAGGGGGTCCTCGAGGCGTGCGGAAGAGAGGGGTGTGAGACGTACGGTGTTCTAGGACGGTGAGCACACAAGTTTACCCAGGTTCGAATCCGCCGGCTTTGGACGGATCCTACTCCTGCTAGCAATCCAGTAATATGGCAGAGCCAGAGTATGGGTTACAGGTGGTTCGCCTGTGCGAGTTGAGATTGTAGACTATTGAGGTGCCCTAAAGGCTCTCCCTAGGACGTCTTATATAGATATCCGTCCTGGGGATTACATGAGAGATCCATCCGGCTACGACTAAGAGTCGGTAACAGAGTACATCTTGAACTACAAGTAACACTATGGGCCTATGTCGGTAAGTCTTCTAGGCCTTCCCATAGCTGGACTGGACTGCGTCTTTTCTCCCTGACTGGGCCGCCCGTGAAGCAAAGATCTAACCCGAAGTGGGCCATCCTGGTCAGTGAGGAACTGTGAGGATACCTGGAAAGTATATCCCCAACAGCAGCCCCCGGAAGTCTCCAAGATCCAAAGTCGGATTCATCATCGTCTAGCTTGACCTTCGGCTTGCAGAATCTTGAAGGGTTCCTGAAACTTCAAAACAAAAGATACGATCCGGGTCTCAAAAATAAGTCGGACCTATCAGTACGTTATTCAGATTTCCAGCCTGATATTCAAACTAAGATGGAACTTGGTCTCTGACGTCACCTGATACCAGCCATGGTCAAGTCACGTCACTGATAGATATTTCCTGTCAGCACGACCGTTGGTGGGTCCGCCATTTGTGGAACCGAGGTGCCGTTTGAATGCACGCGTGGAGATCGAGGCGGCGTAATCATCGCGTGGGAACTTCCAAGTTCTCTCCACGACGTGTGGCATGTGTACTATGTTATTTGCACAAATCTTGGTGCGGTTCGGTGGTTATAAGGGGTGAGGATTCCCTCTTCTCATCTTCTTCACCTATTCCCGTGCTGTTTCCTTCTCCTCCACTTCTTCCATGTGCATAGAGCTCCCTTGCCTCCAGAAATTCCCGGCGCCGCCCATCCAAGGTCACCGTCGCACCAGGAAAATGGCTTCCTCTTCAACTTCCGGCGCAGCGGCGACGGAAAAGGAGAGCAACCGCGGGATTTGGATCCTGTGCGTTCTCGATGATGAGAAGCTCCATGGCGTCGAAGAAGAAGGGCTCCTCTGCGCCGGCGATTGGCGGAGCGGCTTTGGTGAGGCCGTCCCCAACCCTCGCAACGGCGAGCGGGTGCACTTCGGCACCCACCTCGACAGAGGTTTCTCCTTTCCTCCCTCAGATTTCATTTCTGAGGTGATAGATCATTACGGTGTTAAACTTCACCATCCCCCCCTGAACTCCATCTTAGAGATGCGTTCTTACACATCTTTGTGTGAGGTTATCTCGGCATTAGGCCGAGTCTCACTCTCTTCCGGTTCTATTTCCATGTCCGAAGAAACTCCATCACCGCCGGTAATCCCTACATTACCAGTACAATTTAGTCTTTTGGTTAGGCGTGAGCACGTCTATCCTTAGATTTTAGTTAGTGAGTCGGTCAAACAATGGTCGGCTACCTTTTTCTATCACAAGGACATTCCCACTCCCAGCAAAGCTAGTGCTATGCCGACTTTCGTCGATGGAGAAGCCACGCCTCAACCATCTTGGGACGAGGCCGTTCCGGCTCTCTGTGACGATCTGCTTCTCGGCAAGAGGCGGATTGAATATCTGATGAAGCACAAGGGCCTGAGAGGGTCCGACTTGGTCCAGTTTTGGGTGGCACGCCGGATCTAGCCCCTCCAACACCACGGCGACCGACTGATGCATTCCATCACGGTGTCGAAACATGACTCTGTCCGCATCAGCCCCAAGGCTTTAAAGCCACATGATTACATAAGCCAGATTAAATGGCCGATAAAGGAGCGGATCGAGAGGAAGATCCTGGATTTGTCCCTAGAAATGCATACAGCGGAAGACCCTGTAATGCCGGTAAGATTTTAGCAGTAAACCCTTTTTATGTGTTTCACCTTTAAGTTATTTCGCAACATTGAGATATTATCTTCTTTTCAGCTTTTTGACCTCCCCGAGTCGGAATTGGTTCCTATCGAGGGATATCCTCCCGAGTTTTCTCAGGAGGAGAAATTGGTCCTACTGCCGGACATTTTGCCCAGGAAGTGCAAAGCTCCGACAGTGGCCATCGGCACAAAGGAAGTGCCAATTGTGAAGAGGTAATTTTCCGCACAACTTCCGCCTTTGTACTTTACTCATGATTTCTTCTGAGATATAATGTTCTCCATTCTATTACTTTCTCAGAGCTAAGCAGCTCATCAAGGGAAAGGGGAAGGGAACTACTTCGAAGCCCCTGCGCCTAACGAAGCTATCTATGGCTTCTCCTGTCGTGGCTCCTCCGACTCCTGCCCCTCAACCTTCTGCAGCGCTGGTGATTACTCCATCCCCGGTCATCACAGAAGATCCGGCTCCCTCAACAGGGCCAGCGACCCTTGAGTCGCAGACTGACGTCACCATGGGTGACTCAGGTTTTGATAAGGGTGAACCCTCTTTGGGTAATTATCCCTCGGCAGAGACCTTCGCCGAAAATCTCCTGAACAATCCGGGACTTGCCAAATTTGGCTTCTCTCAGAAATCTGCGGAGGAAATCCAGCGGCTGGCCCGGCAATGCCTTAAAAGCCGAAATCTCTCTACTGAAGAAGAAGTAAAAGAGGTAGAGGAAATCAAGCACTCTGACCTTCTTGAACAAGTCCATCTTCACGACGAGAGACTGAGGACCGGCGAGCTTCCAACTGCGTCAGTGGTTCCTCTGACTCTTGCCGAGAAGGTTGTAGTTGAGGTGAATGCCAGTTTGAACAAACCTTGTCTTGATTTTTCATAGTTGAATATTTTTGCTGAACTGTTGTTCTTTTTGACTTATAGCACTGGTAAAGCAGTCCCATGCAATGATCGAAGAGGCCGAGAACCTCAAGACCCTGGTGGTGGAGAACAAAGAACTTCGCCGAGAGCTGGATAAGCTCAAGGCAGATCATGAGAAGCGCATCGCTCGAATTCTCGAGTCCACCTACATGGCCACTGATGAACGTGATCGTAAGATTGTAGTTCAAGAACAAAAAATCTCGGATCTCAACAACAAGTTGTTCAGAGAGAAGGGTCTTTCCGAGGCACTCCGGGCTGAACTCCGGAGTCTTGGTGAAGAGAAAACCAAAGTCGATGATGTCATCTTTGGTATTTTTCCATCTTTCTGACTTATCTTCATTCTTCAACTCTTTCGATATCGGATTTATTTTAACCGTTTTTTTATATGCATAGGTCCTCTAAACTTGACGGACTCCACCTCTACCGTGCCTCGCACCCACCGGCTTACCCAAGTCGATGATTTGCTTCATGACTTCTGCCAATCCCTTGAGGATATTGGTGAAGCTCTCAAGGTTCCGGATATGCCTAACATGTCTGACTTTCTGTTGCGAGACAAGGCAAAGGAGATGCCGCAGCTTATCCAAGACTGGAACATGTCCTACGCGCGATCCGCATCGCAGAACGCTCTCACAATGGTCATGAGACACCATGGAAGCATGGAAATCTAGCAAGTGACCAGAGGGTACTCTACTGTGGAGAAGATGGCCAGGAGAACGATGTCAAAGCCATCATGGACTCCTGCGCCGGATATGGGTGCCACGTGGCTGATTTAACCAGCTACGACACTCCCTTCTTCACCCGCGTGGACACGCCGCCTCCGCCTCCCGAAGAAGCAGCCGAAGTTTCCGACGATGATCAAACCATATCGGATTTGAACATCTCAGAATGTTATCAAGCCGAGGCCGATGTATCCAGCGAGCCGGCAACTCCTACCTCTCCTCCTGCATCATAAGTTATCAAGAAAAAACAGATGTCTTATTCCGAAAACATTATGGGTCTATAAATATGTAGTATGACACTTTTGCTAGTGCTAAGTTTTTATCTATTCAGCACTTTTGGCTTAAATTTTGTGTGCCTGAAATGTTTGCATAAGCACTTGTACTTTTTTGTCTATACTTATCGTTTATCTGGCTTTCCACCTCGTCCCTTTCGTGAGCTGGCTAAACCATCAACACGGAAACTTTGCCGAGCAACGGAGCTCAATTGCTAAACCAGTTTAAACTCGGAAACAAAGCAGGCTTCCAGTACCAACAATTCACTACTTGGAAAATACCCGCATCCAGCAATCAGAAAAATAACCAAAGTATAGACTATAAAATATAGATTTATACCCGAGGGTAGCAATTTTAGAATCATAAATCTAAACCAGAACAAACATGAGCATAAATGACTTTCAAGTATTCTGGGATTTTCGACTTTGTGACATGATCATTCGGAAATAAGATGGTAAAAACTTCTCAGAAAAACTTGAGGCAACCAAAACTTTTATTTCTCACAGAACATGTACACATATATGATTACAAAGAAGGATAAACTAAGAATAAAAGGACGTAGCTGAGCAATATTCCACGGTCTATCTAACTCTTCCAGATTTGTACTGCTTCCAGCTCTCTCGTTCTCTTCTTTGTAGTAGGGCTTTCTTTGACTGACCTCATATCAGTTAGGTAGTATGAACCATTGTGCAATACTCGACTAACCAAGAAGGGCCCTTCCCATACCAGGGAAAGTTTGTGCTTTCTTTGTTGCACAAGCCGGAGAACCAAATTGCCTTTATTAAAAGATATGTTTCTGACTCTCTGGCTATGATACTTGCGTAACTTCTGCTGATAGGCTGTTGATCTCATTTCAGCAACGGCGCGAACTTCTTCGACTAAGTCGAGATCATTTTGTCGAGAAATCTCGGCATCCTCTTCAATATACGCGTCAACTCTAGGAGAAGTGTGAATCAAATCACTAGGAAGAACTGCTTCTGCGCCATAGACCAAGAAGAAAGGTGTGTATCCGGTTGACCTGTTCGGAGTTGTTCGTAAACTCCATATTACAGAAGGTAATTCCTCTGCCCAAGCCCCCGCAGCACGTCGTAGTGGTGCTTCGAGTCTCGATTTTACGCCTTGTAGATTAAACCATTTGCTCTTTCGACTTGTCCATTAGCCTGCGGATGTGCGACTGACGCAATGTCAAGACGGATATTTTGTTCATTGCAGAATTCGGCAAGTTCTCCCATAGAGAAATTACTCCCGTTGTCCGTGATAATACTATGCGGATAACCATACCGGATTATAACATCCTCGACAAATCTTTCAGTTGTTGCTCCATCACAACTAGTAACAGGTTTAGCCTCAATCCATTTGGTGAATTTATCCACCATCACTAAGAGGTGAGTAAATCTACTTGCAGCCCGTTTAAACGGTCCTACCATGTCAAGCCCCCACACCGCGAAAGGCCATGTTATAGGTATTGTTCGCAGCTGATCAGCCGAAACGTGAGCTTGTTTGGCATACTTTTGGCAGCCCTTGCACGTCATGACCAGCCGTTCGGCATCTGCCTTGCCTGTAAGCCAGAAAAAACCGTGTCGGAAATCATTTGCCACTAAAGATTTGGCTGCAGCGTGGTGACCACACTCACCTTCGTGGATTTCCCTTAAGATTTCCACTCCTTCTTTCGGAAATACGCAGCACTGAAAGACCCCAGATACACTCCGCTTATAGAGCTCACCACTAACTACAGTATAAGCTTTTGCTCGTCGTATGATCTGCCGGCTCAGAACTTCCTCTTCGGGTAATTTGCCCTCTACCAAATAGTCAAGGTAGGGTTGAGTCTAGCTGGTAATTACAGCTAGAACTGCTATTAGAGGTGAGTCGGATTTGGTTGGATATTCCTCAACTACTCCTTTTATTGAAGGAACTTTGAGGTGCTCTAAAAAAGCACTATCCGGGACCTCTTTCTGTGCAGAGCCTATTCGAGGTAATGCATCTGCTTTCTCATTTTCTGCTCGAGGGATGTGTTGAACCTCAAACCCTTTGAACGATTTAGATAAATCATCCACGACAGCTTTATATGCTGCCATGGAGAGCGACTAGCGCGCGCGTGTGTGCTGTGTGCCGCAAAAACGCACGAGCGACCTGGCGTGGGTATCCGAGACGTGTCGTCGCGGAATCATCCCGGGAAACTGGTCGCGCAGATGTCGCTGGTTTTTTCTCTTTTCTGGTTTTTTCTCTTTCCGGGTTTTTCTCTTTGTACGTTGTTCTCCGCTCCGCACGTTACGTATACACTTTCTATCACTTCTGTTTTTAGTTTGTTTTCTTTTCATTGTCGTTTATTTTCATTCTTCTCTTTTCCATTTTTCATTTATTTTTATTATCTTTTTTTCTCTTTACGGGCAATGGAGATTTTATGCGGTGTAATGGGAGGGGTATGGTTTGTACAACACAATGTAATGACTTTGAACGGATTACAGTAACGCAGTGCATTTGTATATTAAGAGCAGTACAAACATAATTCAGCGCATCGGAATGTATTTACTTTGAACGGATTACAGTAACGCAGTGCATTTGTATATTAAGAGCAGTACAAACATAATTCAGCGCAGCGGAATGTATTGACTTTGAACGGATTACAGTAACCCAGTGCATTTCTATATTAAGAGCAGTACAAACATAATTCAGGGCAGCGAAATGTACTGACTTTGAACGGATTATAGTAACGCAGTGCATTTGTATAGATCTTGAAGCGCCGTGTATTTCGGAGCGCCCTGAATTTCGGAGGGCCTTATATTTCGGAGTGTGTGTTGTGGGCTCCGCCCGTGGGCACGGCGCCTTTCGGCGCATCAAGCATTCATAGAGATCTTGAATCACCGTGTATTTCGGAGCGCCTTGTATTTCGGAGCGCCCTTTATTTCGGAGCGTCTTGTATTTCAGAGTGTGTGTTGCGGGCTCCGCCCGTGGGCACGCCGCTTTCGGCGCATCAAGCATTCATATAGATCTTGAAGCGCCGTGTATTTCGGAGCGCCTTGTATTTCGGAGCACCCTGTATTTCAGAGCGCCTTGTATTTCGGAGTGAGTGTTGCGGGCTCTGCCCGTGGGCGCGGCGCCTTCGGCGCATCAAGCATTCACATAGATCTTGAAGCGCCGTGTATTTCAGAGCGCCTTGTATTTCGGAGCGCCCTGTATTTTGGAGCGCCTTGTATTTCAAAGTGTGTTGCGGGCTCTGCCCATGGGCACGGCGCCTTCGGCGTATCAAGCATTCCTATAGATCTTGAAGCGCCATGTATTTTGGAGCGCCTTGTATTTTGGAGCGCCCTGTATTGCGGAGCGCCTTGTATTTCGAAGTGTGTGTTGCGGGCTCCGCTCGTGGGGCACGGCGCCTTCGGCGCATCAAGCATTCCTATAGATCTTGAAGCGCCGTGTATTTCGTAGTGCCTTGTATTTCGAAGCACCCTGTATTTCGGAGCGCCTTGTATTTCGGAGTGTGTGTTGCGGGCTCCGCCCTTGGGCACAGCTCCTTAGACGCATCAAGCATTCATATAGATCTTGAAGCGCCCTGTATTTCGGAGAGCCTTGTCTTTCAGAGTGTGTGTTGC
The DNA here is from genome assembly GCA_910589775.1 of Avena eriantha. Classification (NCBI taxonomy): domain Eukaryota; kingdom Viridiplantae; phylum Streptophyta; class Magnoliopsida; order Poales; family Poaceae; genus Avena; species Avena eriantha. Next base: position 174,077,047 of record OU342746.1, read on the forward strand.
GGGCTCCGCCCGTGGGCACGGCGGCTTCGGCGCATCAAGAATTCATATAGATCTTGAAGTGTCGTGTATTTCGGAGCGCCTTGTATTTCGGAGCACCCTGTATTTTGGAGCGCCTTATATTTCGGAGTGTGTGTTGCGGGCTCCGCCTGTGGGCACGGCGCCTTCGGCGCATCAAGCATTCATATAGATGTTGAAGCGCCGTGTATTTCGGAGCGCCCTGTATTTCGGAGCGCCTTGTATTTCGGAGTGTGTGTTGCGGGCTCCGCCCGTGGGCACGGTGCCTTCGGCGCATCAAGCATTCATATTGATCTTGAAGCGCAGTGTATTTCGGAGCGCCTTGTAATTCGGAACGCCCTGTATTTCGGAGTGTGTGTTGCGGGCTCCGCCCATGGTAGTGCACGTAGGTTAATATAGAAGTTTACCGGCTACCACCTCTACAATTATAGAGCAGTACGCACGTTCCTACAAAGTAATTTATCATTCAATATATTTTAGTTTGGATGTTAACCGATGGATACGGCTAGCATAGGACGTACGGCTTCATTCTTCCACGAAAAGAAACAAACCCTTCTTCTTCTTCTGTCTAGAGCAAAAGAAAACAATCTATTGAATAGCGATGGATTTTACTAGATCTGGTTCCTTGATCAGTCGCGTGGGTGAGGACCTAGATTTGGTGCAGGAGATTGTTTTAAGGTTAGCGTCTACGAAATCTTTGATCCGTTGTAGTATCCTCAAAAAAGCTTGGTATACTGCACTCAAAGAGCCTGGGTTTCTTTCGCGTTATATGAAGAAAAATTCACCATCATGCCTAGGATTTCGTCTTGATTATCATTGGATGCCTGAGGTTGATAATAGGCTACAGGAGCTTGAATATTTATCTAAAGATGCAACATCTCTAGCTATTTGTTCGAACTTAGATTCAACATATCTTCTAAGGGAATTGGTCGTCTGCTGTCGAAACGGAGCAGTCCTCATTCAGGTCTTTCCACATGGTTCTAGAGATCCTGGGTACTATGTTAATTATCCTTCCAGGTCTCCAGATTTGTTCACTTTCCTTGCCTCACCTGCTACACGAATGCCATCAATGTCGAAGAGTGATACAGATCATTCATATGGGCAATTCAGTTTGATTCCAAGTGCTGCTAGATCAGGAATGACATTCTTTCATAGAAATATATTCAATGTTTGCAAGGTTTCATATAATGGTGTTACTGCTAATACAACATCTGGAATATTTTTGCATGTCTATATTCAACAAAATGGTCAATGGGAGATGCATATTTCCAACCCAATTCCTGTGCCAACACCAACCACTTACCTTAGTCAGCCTGAAGGAATCCTGATAGGCAAAGACATGTTTATGGCGTATGTTGTAAGCCTTCTTCTGTGTTACAACATATCCACACATTTAACTTCTGTGATACAATTCCCTGAATCAGTCAGGCTGACAACAAAGGATCAGAGGAATTATTGTATTTCTGAGGATAGATCAGGAAACATTTTACTAGCTGCCTTTTCTAGTGATGGTATACTGACAACTTGGATCCTTGACTACAACAATGGTCAAAATAAGTGGATCATCCAGATAATGTTAGATCTGCCTATTGCATGCAGAACTGCTTTTGGCTAGGATATTGAAGATTACTGGAAGGAAATACTTGGTAGTATCTGTGAGAATTGCAATCTCCCAGTTTGTGGTGTGTTGCGTGTTATAACAATGTCAGCTGATGGTCGCTATGTTCTGATGACAGTTGATTTTGATGTAGGCTTGTTCTGCGTAGACATGCTGAAGAAGACTGTATCAGTTTTATCCAAGTTATCTACACCATTAGTTGTCCGTAGTGCTTTTGCAATGTCTAAAGCCTGGCCACCTGCTCTATAGTGATTGACAGAAATGCAATGAAAATTAAATATCTCTTTGTAATGTGAGCACACTACGCATTTTGTTGCTTCTTTTGATCTTCTAGCACTTTATTCTGGACTCCAATTATGAACTATGTTGCTTTTTTGTAATCTTCTTACACTGTATGCTAAATTTGGTGTCCTAGTATTGCTATTGTAATTGCTAATCGATGCAGTGCAATTTCATATTATCAGTGTACCTGCAACATTACATAGAGCAGTATGCTAAATTTCATATTATCAGTGTACCTGCAGCACTACATTGAGCAGTGCAATTGTTGACATAAGGGCAGTGCACGCAGGATAAATAGGGTAGTTCTTCGAAAGTACATAGGTTTGTATCCGTGTAGAAAGCAGTTTTCTATATGACTATACGGACAATGCACATAGAGTGCAGGGTCGTCCCGCATTCATTAGGGCCTAGTATAGTTTCAAGGTAAGGCAGTGCAAATGGCCGAGGAAGCGCAGTGCTTCGAACAGAAACCAGTGTACCTGCAGCATTACATAGAGCAGTGCAATTGTCGAAATAAAGGCAGTGCACGCATGATAAAGAGGGCAGTTCTTCGAAAGTACATAGGTTTGTATCCGTGTAGAAAGCAGTTTTCTATATGACAATACGAGCAGTGCACTTAGAGTGCGGGGTTGTCCCGCATTCATTAGGGGCTAGTATAGTTTTTAGGTTAGGTAGTGCACGTGGCAGACGAAGCGCAGTCCTTCGAACAGAAACCAGTGTACCTACAGCATTACATAGAGCAGTGCAATTGTCGACATAAGAGCAGTGCACGCAGGATAAATAGGGCAGTTCTTCGAAAGTACATAGGTTTGTATCCGTGTAGAAAGCAATTTTCTATATGACTATACGGACAGTGCACTTAGAGTGCAGGGTCGTCCTGCATTCGTTAGGTGCTAGTATAGTTTCTAGGTTAGGAAGTGCACAAAGCTGAGGAAGCGCAGTGCTTCGAACAGAAACCATTCTACCTGCAGGATTACATAGAGCAGTGTAATTGTCAACATAAGGGTAGTGCACGCAGGATAAATTGGGCAGTTCTTCGAAAATACATAGGTATCTATCCGTGTAGAAAGCAGTTTTCTATATGACTATACGGGGAGTGCACTTAGAGTGCGGGGTCGTCCCGCATTCGTTAGGGGCTAGTATAGTTTCTAGGTTAGGCAGTGCATGTGGCTGAGGAAGCGCAGTGCTTCGAACAGAAACTAATGTACCTGCAACATTACATAGAGCAGTGCAATTGTCAAAATAAGGGCAGTGCACACAGGATAAATAGGGCAGTTCTTCGAAAGTACATAGGTTTGTATCCATGTAGAAAGAAGTTTTCTATATGACTATCACTAGTAGAAAATGGGCCTTTGGTTCGGGCCACTAGTCCCGGCCGTGGCTGGGGCCGGGACTAATGGTCCGAACCAGACGGTCCGAGGAGGCCGAGGTACTTTGTCCCGGTCTGTAAGGAACCATTAGTCCTGGTTTCAGATACAAACCGGGACGAATGGGTCTGTGCCGGCGCGCGTGCTCCTGGTAGAACCTTTAGTCCCGATTTGTATCTCAAACCGGGACTAATGGCCTGGCCCTATATATATGCACCTAGCCCTCCACTCTCTCCTGTTTTTTTCCCTATGTGAGAGGTGGGTATAACTTTGTGCTAACTTTTTTTCTTCATATGCACTAGAGGTGTTCGGTGAAATGCCTGTTAGAGCGATGCCACTTGAGTTCACAGAAGACAAAATATGATATGAGGTGCCAGAATGACACTTAAGGTTTCTCCTCTTTGTTTTGAAGTGTCCTAAAAGGTTAGCAACTATTTTCTCATTTTGACCACGTGGTACTAATTTAAGCATCGTGATTGTGTTTGATATATATGCATGGTTGTATGATGCAGATGAGCCACCCATGGATGTACAGTGACCGACGCTCTGATGCTTACAGAGAAGTCATGCGTTCTTTTCGCCTTGTGGCCGAGGCGAACAAGCTGCGGGATGGTTTTATGTGTTGTCCATGTGTTGAATGTCGGAACGAGCAGGCTCACACTTCCTCAAGAGTCATTCAGAGCCACCTGCTTCTGTCCGGTTTCATGTCCGGCTAAAATGTTTGGACCAAGCACGGAGAAAGAGGGGTTATGATGGAAGACGGCGATGAAGAAGAGAACGATGATGACAACTACCGATCTATGTTCCCTGAATACGATGATACCGCAGTTGAAAATAATGAAGAGGAAGGGGTGAAGAACAGGAACCAGATGAGCTCGTTGATGATTTTGGTCGGGTCATTAGTGATGCAAGGCGAGACTGTGACACAGAAAAGGAGAGGTTGCAGTTCTAGCAGATGTTACAGGACCACAACACATTGTTGTATCCAACTTGTGAAGATGGCCAGAAGAAGCTGGGTAGCACACTGGAATTGTTGAAGTGGAAGGCAGAGACTGGTATGACTGACTCAGGATTTGAAAAGTTGCTAGTAATAATGAAGAAGCTGCTTCCAAGAAATAACCAATTGCCCTCCAGTACGCACGAAGCAAAGAAACTTGTCTGCCCTCTAGGATTAGACGTGTAGAAGATACATGCATGCCCTAATGACTGCATCCTTTACCGCGGTGAGAAGTACGAGAATATGGATAAATGCCCGGTATGCACTGCATTGCGGTATAAGATCAGAAAAGATGACCCTGGTGATGTTGAGGGCGAGCCACCCAGGAAGAGGGTTCCTGCCAAGGTGATGTGGTATGCTCCTATAATACCACGGTTGAAACGTTTGTTCAGAAAAGAGCATGCCATGTTGTTGCGATGGCACATGGAAGACCGTAAGAAAGAGGGGATGTTGAGGCACCCTGCTGATGGTCGGCAGTGGAGAAAAATCGAGAGAGACTACCCGGACTTTGCTGGTGATGCAAGGAACTTATGGTTTGGTCTAAGTACCAATGGCATCAATCCTTTTGGGGAGCAGAACTGCATTCACAGCACCTGGCCCGTGACTCTATGTATCTACAACCTTCCTCCTTGGTTGTGCATGAAGCGGAAGTTCAATATGATGTCAGTGCTCATCCAAGGCCCGAAGCAACCCGGCAACGACATTGATGTGTACCTAAGGCCATTAGTTGATGAACTTCTACAGTTGTGGAACAAACCAGGTGTACGTGTGTGGGATGAGCACAAACAGCAGGAATTTGACCTTCAAGCATTGCTGTTCGTAACCATCAATGGTTGGCCTGCTCTTAGTGACATTTCAGGACAGACGAACAAAGGATACAATGCATGCACGCACTGTTTAGATGAGACTGAAAGTATATATCTGGATAAATGTAGAAATAATGTGTACCCGTACAATCGTCGTTTTCTTCGGCCCAGTCATCCCTTAAAGAAGAAAGGCAAGCATTTCAATGGCAAGGCAGAAACCCGAACGAAGCCTGTCCCCAGTAGTGGTCCTGATGTATTAGGTATGGTCAAGGATTTGGATTTAATCTTTGGAAAGGGTCCTGGAGGACAACCTGTTCCGAAAGACCCCATTACCGGACACGCACCCATGTGGAAGAAGAAATCTATATTTTGGGAGCAACCCTATTGGAAAGTACATGAGGTCCGCTCTGCAATCGACGTGATGCACCTGACGAAGAATCTTTGCGTGAATATTCTAGGCTTCCTAGGCTTGTATGGGAAGTCAAAAGATACCCCGGCAGCACGGGAGGACCAGCAACATCATAAAGGATGAGACGGCAAGCATCTAGGACAGTTTCAAGGGCTTGCCAGCTACGCTCTTGCCAAAGAAGAGAAGGAAATATTTTTTTAAGTCCTTTTCAGTATCAAGGTCCCGTCTGGTTGTCGTCGAATATAAAGGGAATAGTAAATATGAAAGAGAAAAAATTTCAAAACCTAAAGTCTCATGACTGCCATGTTCTTATGACACAATTGCTTCCGGTTGCATTGATGGGAATTCTACCAGAAAATGTTCGACTAGCCATTGTGAAGGTATGTGCATTCCTCAATGCAATTTCTCAGAAGGTAATCGATCGAGATAGTCTATCAGGGTTACAGATTGATGTGGTCTAATGTCTGGTCAGCTTCGAGTTGTTGTTCCCGCCATCCTTCTTCAATATTATGACGCACCTCCTAGTTCACCTAGTCGAAGAGATTAGGATTCTCGGTCCTGTGTTTCTACACAATATGTTCCCCTTCGAGAGGTTCATGGGAGTCTTAAAGAAATATGTTCATAACCATGCTAGGCCAGAAGGAAGCATCTCCAAGGGCTATGGAACAGAGGAGGTCATTGAGTTTTGTGTTGACTTTCTTCCTAACCTCAAGCCGATTGGTGTTCCTGAATCTCGGTATGAGGGGAGCATGACTGGAAAAGGCACACTAGGAAGGAAATCAATGGTATGTAGGGACGTGCATTCTTTCACTCAAGCACACTACACAGTTCTACACAATTCCACCGTGGTGGCTCCGTATATCGAGAAACACAAGAATATTCTACGCTCCGAAAACCCGGGGAAGCCTGAAACCTTGATTAAAGGGGAACACGAGAAGAATTTTGGCAATTGGTTGAAGAAACATCTCATGAATAACACCACTGTTGGAGATGAGTTGTACTCGTTGGCCAGGTTACCATCTTCGACTTTATGTACTTTCCAAGGGTACGAGATAAATGGGAATATATTTTACACGATCGCCCAAGATAAAAAGAGCATCAACCAAAACAGTGGTGTTCGCTTTGATGCAACAGATGACAATGGGCAGAAGGACACATATTATGGGTACATAGAGGTGATATGGGAACTTTTCATGTTGAAAATTTTCTCAAATTCGTAAGTATGCAAAAACTGTATAATTCAAATGTTTCAAAAATCTAATAGTTACAAATTGTAATATTTGAAAAAACAGGCACCAACTTAGGCCCAGCGCGCGCAAATTTGGGCCTTTAGTCCCGGCCCAGAACACCATTCGAAACTAAACGCTCTACAGGCGAAAAGGCATCCAAAGCCTTTAGTCCCGGTGCGTGGCTGGAACCGGGACTAAAGACCCCCCCGTTAGTCCCGGTTCCAGCCACGCACCGGGACTAAAGGGTGGGGGGTATTTAATGCGCCGCCTTCTTCCCCGGTCGAATCCATCGACCAGAGCGAGGAGTAGCACTATGCCGCCAGGCTGCCAAAATACCTCGCCGCCTCTCCGCGCGTCCGCGTACCCCACCGTGTTGCCACGCCGCGCCGCCGCCTCTCGAGACGTGCGCTCGTCCACCCCGCTGCTGGGAGGTAATCCCCCCCCCCACCGCGCGCTCTGCCTCCTCTCCGTCCCCGGCCCTAGCGAGCCCGAGCGGCGCCCCGCGACCGGCGCTGACTCCATCCCCCTATCGAACCCGGGCGGCGTCCCGCGACTGGCGAGCCCAGGCGGCACCCACACCGCCGGCCACTTTTTTAATAATTATTAGTACTATATGTTCATAATTATTAGTAGTATATATAGATATAGTATATATATTAATTTCTTGTATTTTTATATATTAATTAAGAATTATTACTAGTAATAAATAGAATTATTACTAGTATTACTAGTATAGTATATATTAATTTCTAGTGTATCTTTTTTATATTTCTAGTGTATGTTTTTTTATTAATTTCTAGTATAGTATATATTTCTAGTATAGTATATATTAATTTCTAGTCTATGTTTTTTTATTTCTTGTATCTTTTTTATATTGTAATATTTATTACTAGTATATAAATATAGTATATATATATATGTTTGTGTATATATATTTATTACTAGTAATAATATATATAGTAGTATATTATATAGTATGTAGTATTATAGTGTCGATTGAGACAAACAAGCATTAGTGCTAAATAAGGATAAGCTAAACAAATAACTACCCTATGTCCGGTAGTGCTCGCGGGCCCCCGGATTTAGGGTTAATGTGATAGTGTTCGCGGGCCCCCGGACTTAGGGTTAGGGTGGTAGTGATCGCGGGCACCCAGACTTAGGGTTAATGTGGTAGTGCTCGCGGGCCGCCAGACTTAGGGTTAGTGTGGTAGTGCTCGCGGGCACCCGGACTTAGGGTTAATGTGGTAGTGCTCGCGGGCCCCCGAACTTAGGGTTAGGGTGGTAGTGCTTGCGGGCACCCGGACTTAGGGTTAATGTGGTAGTGCTCGCGGGCCCCCGGACTTAGGGTTAGGGTGGTGGTGCTCGCGGGCCCCCGGACTTAGGTTTAATGTGGTAGTGCTCGCGGGCCCCGAGACTTAGGGTTAGGGTGGTGGTGCTCGCGGGCCACCGGACTTAGGGTTAGGGTGGTAGTGCTCGCGGGCCACCGGACTTAAGGTTAGAGTGGTGGTGCTCGCGGGCCACCGGACTTAGGGTTAGGGTGGTGGTGCTCGCGGGCCCCCGGACTTAGGGTTAGGGTTAGGGCATCACTAGGATTTTACTATTGTTTAGTATTATTGTAGCAAATTACGTGTTCATATTATTGTTTAGTATTATTTTATGCAGCAATATTGAATGAAAATTTTTATTGTGTGCATTTTGTAGAAAACTATGGATTCAATCCAGAGAGACCTAGCACAAGAAGAAATTCTCGAGGATATGATCAACGCCACCCCCCATGTTGATCCACCCGAATCTCCGTCGATTTATCTGAACCCCTTCGGTGAGGGAGAGGAGGTCAACCGAAATGATCAAGGAGAAGCTGACGGCTCTGGTGGTGGAGAAGCCGACGGCTCCGGCAGTGGAGAAGCTGACGGCTTTGGTGGACCCTTAACGAAGTCCGGTGAGGTATATATAAGAAGTCTGGTGATCAGTAGATGCATTAACTGAGTTGTATATATATATAAAAATTGACGAATGTTTCTTTTCTTAGGCCTCCACATCGAGCAAAAAATATTCCAAATGAGGCCCGGCCAAAAAGTTGGACGCATCTACGCGTTATACAATTACGCGGGTATCACCACGGGGTGAACAGTTGGAACCCGAAAAGGCTAAAACTGTATTTAAACAACAATGCGGATTTATAGTTACGGATCGCATCCCGATCACCGTTCGAGAGTGGAATAAGACCAAAGGGCGAAAGAGGGTGAGTATGTCACCGACAGGTGCAAAGAGAGTCTTTGGAATGACCTCATGACACATTTCGCCCTGCCAGAATGTGAGGATGATGCCGACACAGCTGCATTTAGGAAGAAAGTCAAGCAGTGGACTCTTACGAAGATGGCCGGACTATTCAAGAACTAGAAGAAAGCATTATGGCAAAAGTATTAGAAGACGAAGACTCCTCCTAAATTTGAATGCTATCTAACGAAGTAGCAGTCTAACTGGGATGCATCTGTGAAGTACAAGGAGTCAGAACCTGCTATGGAAATGTCGGAAAAAAACAAGAAAAATGCCGTGATGAAGAAATATCACCATCACCTGGGGCCAGGGGGCTACGCGGCTGCCATGCCAAAGTGGGATGCTAAAGAGAATGAGCTGCTTGCTAAAGGGATCACTCCAGAACCAATACACGAAGAATGGGATCTGAGGGCAAGGAATTGGTTCCTTGGGCATGGGAGTGAGTATGACGAAAGTACAGGGGACCTTATTTCCAGTGACGGGATTAGGATACCCCGGGATACATGGCAGAAAGTGGTGAAGGAAATTAAAGCGGGGACAACAAAGTTCCGTCCCGATAGAGAGAAATACTTGCTGACAAAGGTCCTCGGGAATGACGAAAGCGGAGGACGTATACGAGGCCTTGGCCCTAGTTATACGTGGGAGATGGGGTTTCCCAAAGACAGAGATACTTATAGGAGCCGAGAGAGAGCAAAGAGGTGACGGCATGAGGAGGAGGGAGACAGGTTCACCGAGTTGCTAGGAACACTTCGAATGCATCAGCAACAGATTGACGAACTTCGAGGAGCAGCGCGCCTGCAAGATCCTGTACTCGATATTACCGTCGTCCCATCTCAGCGGAGAAGCAGCGTGGCTGAATCGGAGGTCCCTTCTGACGATGCATGTATGGTAGATGGCGGTCCCGGCTACCCCGTGGATGGAATCAAGGAGCAGGCATCTTGTGAGCTCCATCAGAAGGTGAAGAACCTATCCATCAAGGTGGCGGTCGGATGTGCTTTACCTTGTCCACGTGGCGCACGCTGGCATGGCCGTGAGATTCTAGCTGGCTATGCTAAAGTTGTTGTGGATGAAATCGCAATGGGTTAGGACTCAATGGAGCTTAACATCCCTGGACCTGAATGTGAGAGGACACTTGGAGAAGTACTGGGTGGTATCATTCTATGGGACAAGAACAACATCAAGCTTCCAGGCTGGACACCAAAGCCAACACCGCCTCCGAGTGGTTGCATGGCACCTTCACCTCCATCACCTCCAAGAAGCCCACCCCATGACTACGACCACCAAAGCCCGAGTCCATCTCGATCTCCGCCGCATCCTCCGATTAGTACTAAACGACGCAGCAGCCCAAAACAACAAATGTCGCCCCTCCCAAGAGTACCTCATAAGAATCTTCCCATCAGACCTTAAGATCGTACTGATGAGGAAACCAACATGATCATAAGAATCTTCCCATCAAAAGAAGAAACCCGAGCCCGCCCCGGTATACACCGAGAAGCAAAAAGCGTATGCACTTTCTTTTCTGAACACAAAATCGCAATATGAATTGCACCATAAGCTAGATGACTATCGACGCACACTTCAAAAGGTAGTGAAGAAGAGCAAATCAAGTAGAAGTGCAAGCGGGAGCAAATCATCAGGTCAAAGTGCAACCGAGAAAAGAATGGACGTCGCCCAGCTCGGGAAACAGGCCAAAACATCGATCCCACCCCTCTAGGTGTTATTCTATGACACTCCCCAGCAGGATATGGAAGAAGCTAAGAAGCTTGCGGCGGATATGAATGTGACTGTTGAGGAATTGCTAGGTGCCCAGGACGATAAGTTACCCAAGGCTCAGGTAGTCCCTACATATGTCCCAGGGAAGCCTCTGGTCAGCTTTGCGCAGTTCCAACAACTGCCAACACAAATGCGGAGTTTACATAAATGGTACTTGAAAGCCGTAAATCAGGAGAGAATAATGATCGTGGCGAAAGTCCCACATGACTACTACTTCCGAGAAGAAGAGGTCCATTTTGAGTTTCCAGAACTCTTCCAGTTATACATTTTCGACGCCCTCGACAAAAGTCTCATGAGTTGCTATTGTCTGTAAGTTGTTGAATTCATTGTCTATATATAAGTTGTTCATTTTTTTAGTTGTTCAGTTCATTGCATGTAATTATCCTAATTATATCCTTTTGTACTCTATTATTATGCAGAATGAAGATCATGGAATGTAAAAGAAGGTCAATCTTTAGTGTTGGGTTCATTGACCCAGATAAAATGCATGTAATGACGCTAACGACAATACCCGAGGACATGCAGGAAAACCTTCTAAGGTTTCTAACGGAGCAAAATTTTTGTGACCACATACTGTTTCCTTACAATTTCGCGTGAGGGTCTTACTCTATTGTACACATTCTCTTTTGCTTACTCGATGTTAAGTGTAATTGATGAGTTACTGATGTATATATAAATGTGTAAAATTTCCACTGGATTCTCATGGACTTCCAACTTGATAAGGGAAGAGTTGAAGTCATGGACCCATTAAAGAGACCCCTGGAAATGTTTAGGGACATGCAGGACATGCTCCAGAGGTAATTTTCGCGCTACATCGGTTTCTTTCATTGATTTCCTGAGATATCACGTAATAAATAACTCATTCATTTTCTTTACCGGGTAGGGTTTGGAACCAGTTGAAGAGTGCGGTTACGGGTGACTTCAGTGAGAAGCTGATGTTTAAGCCGGTCTCGGTAAGTAGTACGCGCATCGCTTTACTTCTAGTTTCAATACAATTATGATGCTGGATTATTATTTTGATTGAATTCTATTCTCATAAAGTGCGCGAGGCAGCCACCGAAGACGAATCTATGTGGATTCTATGTTTGCGAGTTCATTCGCATGTTTAATAGTGAGTTGAATGATTATAGAGTTGATGTAAGCAATACATTCATAACATTATTTTATTACCGTCACTTTTTGTTATCATGATTGATATTCATATTGATCTCCCTTTCTTATATAGTTCGAGAAAATGCGGGATCAACTCCTACCACATCAACGCGTAGTAGCAAATACTGAAGAACTGGCAGGATTCTTGATGAACGAGATGATAGATGACGCCGGAGAATTTAGTGTGAATGGGCGTCATGATCCCCGACCGTGTAATTGAATAGACGGGCTCTAGTCCCGATAATTATGATCTCCATGTGTAACTGTCATGTATATATTTGTATGCTCGATCTTAAGAGAGGTTATCTTATGTATGCACGAACATGTACGGTATGTGGTAGCATAGAAAATTATTTTGAAATGAAAAAAAAGATACAAATTGAGTTCTCTGCCGCGGCAGAGAAAGTGCCTAAAATTCTGCCGCGGTAGAGAACCATTTATCCCGGTTCGTAATACGAACCGGGACTAATGGGGGGCACCCAGCGCCCGCAGATACGGCCACGTGGATGCCCATTGGTCCCGGCTGGTAAGAAGGCCGGGACTACTAGGTGTGCCTTTAGTCCCGCCCTTCCAGTCCTGGTTACCATGACCCGGACTAAAGCCCCTTACGGGCCGGGACTGGAGGCCCGTTTTCCACTAGTGTATATGGGCAGTGCACATAGAGTACATAGGGCAGTTTTTTGAAAGTACATAGTTGTCTATCCGTGTAGAAAGCAGTTTTCTATATGACTATACGGGCAATGCACTTAGAGTGCGGGGTCCTCCCGCATTCGTTAGGGGCTAGTATAGTTTCTAGGTTAGGCAGTGCACATGGCTGAGGAAGCTCAGTGCTTCAACCAGAAACCAGTGTACCTGCAGCATTACATAGAGCAGTGCAATTGTCGACATAAGGGCAGTGCACGCAGGATAAATAGGGCAGTTCTTCAAAAGTACATAGGTTTGTATCCGTGTACAAAGCAGTTTTCTGTATGACTATACGGGCAGTGCACTTAGAGTACATAGGGAAGTTTTTCGAAAGTACATAGGTGTCTATCCGTGTAGAAAACAGTTTTATATATGACTATACGGGCAGTGCACTTAGAGTGCGGGGTTGTCCCGCATTCGTTAGGGGCTAGTATAGTTTCTAAGTTAGGAAGTGCACGTGGCTGAAGAAGCACAGTGCTTCGAACAGAAACCAGTGTACCTGCAGCATTACATAGAGTAGTGCGATTGTCGATCTAAGGGCAGTGCACGCAGGATAAATAGGGCAGTTCTTCGAAAGTACATAAGTTTGTATCCGTGTAGAAAGCAGTTTTCTATATGACTATACGGGCAGTGCAATTAAGAGTGCAGGGTCGTCCGGCATTCGTTAGGGGCTAGTATAGTTTATAGGTAAGGCAGTGCATTTGGCTGAGGAAGCACAATGCTTCAAACAGAAACCAATGTACCTGCAGCATTACATAGAGCAGTGCAATTGTCAAAATATGGGTAGTGCACGCAGGATAAATAGGGCAGTTCTTCGAAAGTACATAGGTTTGTATCCGTGTAAAAAGCAGTTTTCTATATAACTATACGGGTTGTGCACTTAGAGTGCAGGGTCGTCCCGCATTCGTTAGGGGCTAGTATAGTTTCTAGGTTAGGCAGTGCACAAAGCTGAGGAAGCGCAGTGCTTCGAACAGAAACCATTGTACCTGCAGGATTACATAGAGCAGTTTAATTGTCGGCATAAGGGCAGTGCAAGCAGGATAAATTGGGCACTTCTTCGAAAATATAGGTGTTTATCCGTGTAGAATGTAGTTTCCTATATGACTATAAGGGCAGTGCACTTAGAGTGCGGGGTCGTCCCGTATTCATTAGGGGCTAGTATAGTTTCTAGGTTGGGCAGTGCATGTGGCTGAGAAAGCACAGTGCTTCGAAGAGAAACCAGTGTACTTGCAGCATTACATAGAGCAGTGCAATTGTTGAAATAAGGGCAGTGCACGCAGGATAAATAGGGAAGTTCTTCAAAATTACATAGGTTTGTATCCGTGTAGAAAGCAGGTTTCTATATGACTATATGGGCAGTGCACTTAGAGTACCTAGGCAGTTATTCGAAAGTACATAGTTGTCTATCCGTGTAGAAAGCAGTTTTCTATATGACTATACGGGTAGTGCACTTAGAGGGCGGGGTCGTCCCGCATTAGTTAGGGGCTAGTATAGTTTCGAGGTTAGGCAGTGCACATGGCTGAGGAAGCTCAGTGCTTCAAACAGAAACCAGTGTACCTGCAGCATTACATAGCACAGTGCAATTGTCGATATAAGGGTAGTGCACGCGGGATAAATAAGGTAGTTCTTCGAAAGTACATAGGTTTGTATCCGTGTAGAAAGTAGTTTTCTATATGACTATACAGATAGTGCACTTAGAGTACATAGGGCAGTTTTTCGAAAGTACATAGGTGTTTATCCGTGTAGAAAGCAGTTTTCTATATGACTATATGGGCAGTGCACTTAGAGTGCGGGGTCGTCCCTCATTCGTTAGGGGCTAGTATAGTTTCTAGGTTGGGCAGTGCACATGGCTGAGGACGCGCAGTGCTTCGAACAGAAAGCAGTTTACCAGCATTACATAGAGCAGTGCGATTGTCGACATAAGGGCAGTGCACGCAGGATAAATAGGGCAGTTCTTCGAAAGTACATAGGTTTGTATCCGTGTAGAAAGCAGTTTTCTATATGACTATACGGGCAGTGCACTTAAGAGTGCAGGGTCATCCGGCATTTGTTAGGGGCTAGTATAGTTTCTAGGTAAGGCAGTGCATTTGGCTGAGGAAGCGCAGTGCTTCGAACAGAAACCAATGTACCTGCAGCATTACATAGAGCAGTGCAATTGTCGTTATATGGGCAGTGCACGCAGGATAAATAGGGCAGTTCTTCGAAAGTACATAGGTTTGTATCCGTGTAAAAAGCAGTTTTCTATATGACTATACGGGCAGTGCACTTAGAGTGCGGGGTCGTCCCGCATTCGTTAGGGGCTAGTATAGTTTCTAGGTTAAGCAGTGCACAAAGCTAAGGAAGCGCAGTGCTTCGAACATAAACAATTGTACCTGCAGGATTACATAGAGCAGTGTAATTGTCGACATAAGGGCAGTGCACGCAGGATAAATAGGGCTGTTCTTCGAAAATTAATAGGTGTCTATCCATGTAGAAAGCAGTTTTCTATATGACTATACGGGCAGTGAACTTAGAGTGCGTGGTCGTCCCGCATTCGTTAGGGGCTAGTATAGTTTCTAGGTTAGGCAGTGCATGTGGATGAGGAAGCGCAGTGCTTCGAAGAGAAACCAGTGTACCTGCAGCATTACATAGAGCAGTGCAATTGTCGAAATAAGGGCAGTGCATGCAGGATAAATAGGGCAGTTCTTCGAAAGTACATAGGTGTCTATCCGTGTAGAAAGCAGTTTTCTATATGACTATACGGGCAATGCACTTAGAGTGTGGGGTCGTCCCGCATTCGTTAGGGGCTAGTATAGTTTCTAGGTTAGGCAGTGCATGTGGCTGAGGAAGCGCAGTGCTTCGAACACAAACCATTGTACCTGCAACATTACATAGAGCAGTGCAATTGTCAAAATAAGGGCAGTGCACGCAGGATAAATAGGGCAGTTTTTCGAAAGTACATAGGTGTCTATCCGTGTAGCAAGCAGTTTTCTATATGACTATACGGGCAGTGCACTTAGAGTGCAGGGTCGTCCCGCATTCGTTAGGGGCTAGTATAGTTTCTAGGTTAGGCAGTGCACAAAGCTGAGGAAGCGCAGTGCTTCGAAGAGAAACAATTGTACCTGCAGGATTACATAGAGTAGTGTAATTGTCGACATAAGGGCAGTGCACGCAGGATAAATAGGGCAGTAATAAATAGTTGTCTATCCGTGTAGATAGCAGTTTTCTATATGACTATACAGGCAGTGCACTTAGAGTGCGGGATCATCCCGCATTCGTTAAGGGCTAGTATAGTTTCTAGGTTAGCCAGTGCATGTGGCTGAGGAAGCGCAGTGCTTCGAAGAGAAACCAGTGTACCTGCAGCATTACATAGAGCAGTGCAATTGTCGGAATAAGGGCAGTGCACGCAGTATAAATAGGGCAGTTCTTCTAAAGTACATAGGTGTATATCCGTGTAGAAAGCAGTTTTCCATATGACTATACGGGCAGTGCACTTAGAGTGTGGGGTCATCCCGCATTTGTTAGGGGCTAGTATAGTTTCTAGGTTAGGAAGTGCATGTGGCTGAGGAAGCGCAGTGCTTCGAACAGAAACCATTGTACCTGCAACATTACATAGAGCAGTGCAATTATAAAAATAAGGGCAGTGCACGCAGGATAAATAGGGTAATTCTTCGAAAGTATATAGGTGTCTATCCGTGTAGCAAGCAGTTTTCTATATGACTATACGGGCAGTGCACTTAGAGTGCAGGTTCGTCCCGCATTAGTTAGGGGCTAGTATAGTTTCGAGGTTAGGTAGTACACGTGGCTGAGGAAGCGTAGTGCTTCGAAAAAAAACCAGTGTACCTGCAACATTACATAGAGCACTGCAATTGTCGAATTAAAGGTAGTGCAAGTAGTCTGAGCAGTACAGGGCAGTGCACGCGAGGGTTAAATATGGAAGTGCCCCATAGTAAACTAATTTGTCCGGATCAACTCGCTGAGCAGCGCATATATTTTAATAATGGCAGTGCAGGAAGAGTACACGGTCGTTGCATATTTGTTTGTGTTGGTAGAACACCACGGTTAATTGATTTCACAGGTAGTGGTTCTTATCTAAACCAGTGTACACTTGTAGTGCGCTGTAACTTTTAGGTAATGCAGTGCACTCAGGAAAAATAGGGCACTTCTTCAAAAGTAAAGAGGTGTTCCTGCAAGATAAGCGAAAGCAGTTTTCTATATGACTGCAAGTAATTTATTTATAAGGTAGTACATGCGGGCTAACAAGTGCAGTTATAGTGCTTCGAAATTAAACTAGGGTGCGCGTAGCATTACAAAGATCATGGCATATATGAAAGTGCAGTTATAATACATAGTTGTAGCACATTAGTTCGTTGTTTCTATTGCGGTCGATGTATTACAGACTAATATTGTTGATTTGTACATAATGTAGTCTAATCGTCGTCACCTTCATGTGATATTTCGGTCACACTATATAAGACACTCTTAACTAAAAATGTATCTTATGTAGTGCACCAAAACATCACAGCAGCAACGGACTGTAGAACAAATTGTGACATGCTACAATATGCTGAACCTTGTAGAGACAAAGGTAGAAAACAAATATATTAGTTTAAGCATATGATTTATATTTTTTGAGTGTTCAGTTAGTTGTTCTTACCAGGTAAAACTCTCACCTCGGTATTCAAGGTCTGGGTTTGCAAGCATGCTGATATCCCTCTCGTACAAAGGATTTCTTATACAGTGTGACCAAAATAATGTACCTATTTTTAGATTTTTTAGCAGTGTTAGGTGTTTGTCTCATACACCAAGATTAGTATAAATCTATAGCATATTAACTTCTGTATATCGCTATTGTATAGTAAACTTATACATAAAGTAGTACCTTGGGTGTGTCAAACCACTTGGGCATGGCAGATGCACTTGACGATATTGATTTGCTCTTGAATTGGTAGATCCCTTCCTATATGTAATTCTATGGTTGGCTTCACATGTAGCTGTACAATTTGATTTGTATCTAATATTTCTTGGACCTATGATTCCATCTACAAGCATGTATATTTTCATCGACCTGCTTAGCATGCTGCAAAATGGAAGGTGGCGGCTTCTGAGTTGTGTGAGACTAGGTGTGGTCGTTGTATGTCTTTATATACAATTCCTTGGTTGTTCTAGGGTTTCCGTCTGGTGGGCCTTGTTGGGCTAAACTATCAGTGCATATGTTGCAGTTCTTTGAAAACTTGGTTTTTACATGTACCGCCTGAGTTATATATTTTTCCATTGTATGGCTATACACTTATAGCAGATAATTATTATTTAATCTAATATTATTTTTCCATTGTAATTACAATATGTTCATGTTAAATATGTATATTCTGCACTAATCAAATCTCAAGGAGCACAACGTCTATTGTTTATATTCTGGTAATTTGATTCCACATAGAATTTATAATAGTCAGTGCGTAGTTAAAGCACCGATAATAGTATTACGAGATAACAGCAGGACACAAACTTTTCGTTTCAGTACATTGCAAATTCTAAATAGACATAATAGATAAACAAGTACATATTCTTAACAGACATAAGAAATAAGAAAATTATCAATCGGAGTTTGATTCCAACGACTCTGCTAATGGCTGGCTACTATGAATAATGATGTTCATGACAAACATCATTTTAGGGTTAAGCTGTGAATAATTTTTTGCTGTAGTCAGTATTGCTTATCCAACACTGAGATTTGTAGTTTCAACGAAGTTCTTCCATGCGTATTTGTTGAATGAGATGAGGCCATCTTGTTTTGTATGCCATGGTGTTGACATTGCCACTTGCTCCTAAGAGCACTCCAACAAGACCTTTAGCAATTTCAAGTGTAGAAATGAACTTCAATGGTAGTGTCTGAGTTGCAATAGAAGGAAGACGTTTTTTAGGAATAACATTATGAATGTATTAAACCAATGTGAAATCAATAAACAAATAAATAAAGTTAAATTTAGAAACATACCATATTGTGTTGTTTAATGTTTGTTTTTGTCAAACGAGTAACAAATGGCAACCCTAAAAATGAATTGGCCGAGGGGAAGATATCGAATAAGTAATTTTCCTCAAAATCTGTAAGGGTGCATGTCTTGGAAAAAATTGTAGAATCAAGCACTTGGACATTGCTGTTTTCATCATCACTGCTGTTGTTATCTTCTTCAGAATCAAAATATATCACAGTGATCTTTGGACCTGGAGGTCCCAATGAAAAGAATAGGTCTGCTCCTGTGCCGATCCTGTTCTCTGTGACGAACCTTGTCCAACCTGGACCGGTAATGCGAGTAATTGTGCGTTGTTTGTGGACTTCAACATAATATGTTTTTCCAAGAGCATGGAATTCCACTCCAAGTTCTGTTATGTCATTGAACTGCAACCTTAGATTGCATGGTATAGTCTGTGGAATGATTTATTGAAGGAGAGGACTATTATGTTAACCAATATTAAGAAATGGATTTACATATATTGAAACGTAGTGTATACATACCAGTGAATGCTCGAACTGGCCTTCTACGAGACGAACAATGAATTCCGAGCCTGAATGTCCTAAATTTTGACCACAGTGACTGAAATAAACTTGACATGGCGCTATTTTTTCTGCAATAAAATAGTTGTGTGTTATTAAATATCTATACATATATAAAATAATTTATAATTTGTGCCTGGAATTTTCCTTATATTTTGTAATTATGCTGCTTCTAATAATCTGATTCTGTAGATATGGTTTGTTTAGACTGGAACTAATAAGTAGGGTTAATCTAGTAATTAAATTACTTTTGATGTTTGTCAAATTAAACAAATGAACATTCTCATCATACCATTAAAAAAAGTATAAGAACTTTAGTGTTAGTTCAAGATCATATATATATATTGTGTTCTATCTTTAACTCATACTAATGGACTCATATATGTGAAAATATGGATAGTATAAATCTCAGTACATTGATTTAGATCTGGAGGAATATAAGCACGCAAACATTTTTTTAATGTTTGTACAATATAAACGATTTGCTAAAAAATTAAACGATCTTGGTTGCTTATCGAAGACGCGGGAGTGGTGAATCGATGATCTTTTGTTGAAGGCTGCGGCAGAAGTTCGGCTAGGAGTTGGTTTCTTGGCGGCGGCAAAAACGGGAACGAGCTTTAAAGGAATTTGGAAAAGGAGTACTTAAATGGATGGGTTGCGTCGCTTCGTTTTATAGGAAGATACTATAATGCTAATTATTTCAACGAAACCCTTTGTGTATTTCCGTTTTATGCAGTTCTCGGTAGATAGGATAGGCAGTGCAGAAAGATGGAATGCAGTGTGCCTGGTGCACAGCAGTTTCAATATTTTGAACCGTTTGCGTAGCAGTTTCATCGATGATGTCAATGCAGTGCGTACGTGATTAACAAGTAGTGCGTGATACTGTAAATTTTAGTTGCAGTTCAATACACGGTTATGTCTCTACCTTGACCCCTTATTTTGCTCCATACTCATGGTAATTTAACTAACATAAGAACGCAGTGCATACTTATTTGTCAGGTGTAGTGTATTGCAGTTACAGGTGTAGTGCGCTGCAGGTGCAGTGTATTGCACGGTCAGTGCACTGCCGTGGGTCCTTATCTTACACCGATCGCAAAGCTGCTTTAAGAAGCATAGCACCGCAGTGCATAGTTATTTCGGAGGTAATGGGTGTCAGTATTTGTTACAGGTGCAGTGCGTGGTACTTTAAATTTTAGGTGCAGTGCATATTGCAGGGTTATTGCTCTGCCCTGGCGCCTTATTTTGAACCATACGCACGGTATCTTTACGAACCATAGGAACGCAGCGCATACTTATTTATTATGTGCAGTGTATTGCAGGTACAAGTGTAGTGCGCTGCAGGTGAAGTGTTTTGCACGATCACTGCACTGCCACGGCACCTTATCTTTTCCCGTTCGCAAAGCAGCTTTAAGAAGCATAGCACCACAGTGCATATTTATGTTGGAGGCAGTGCGTATCACTATTTGTTACAGGTCCAGTGCATTGCACGTTTATTGCTCTGATGTGGCACCTTATTTAGGATCGCAGTGTACTATCGGCTTCACAGGCTTCATGATCAATGCATTGTCGTGGCACCTTTTGCTGAACGTTTCTCACAACAACTTCAGTCGGGGACCATAATAACGCAGTGCATACGTAGTGCACAGGCAGTTTCAATTCAATATGCATTGGGTGAACAATGCATTGCACGGTCGGTGTACTACCTCGGCACGTTAACCCTCACCGTACGCACAGTAATTTTACGGACCATAGTAACGCAGTTCATACCTCCTTCACAGGCAGTTCGTTTATGTTTGTATTGTAGGTGCAGTGTAATGCGTGTGCAGTGCAGTGTCGTGGCACCTTACGTTGCACCATGCGCACATGTATTTTATGAAAATAGGATAGCAGTGCATACGCCATACACACGCATAGCCTGTCCATGTACATTCAAAGTGCATATATTAGTTGTTTGTATTATTAGCATATTGATACATACAAACATCTTAAATATAAGAAATATTTTATTTACATAGATTTACTGAACAACCTAGTGTATTAATATTATTACAAGTATCAATCTAATGACCATCTTCAGTCGGGGATGTCGTTCTCTTTGATAGTAGGTCTGAATGCTCTCAATTCATCAGGAAGTTCATCAAGTAGATCGTTTTCTATCCCGTATATCATCTTGTAGTTAAATTCTTCTCTCATTGCGGAAGGGGAGAACTGTTCAACAATCAGGAAATCTATATGTTTTTAACGTATGTTGCCAATAGAAAAATAGGAAGCAGATTATATTGTAACATAAAAAATGCGACTTACCTCTTCTTGGTTGCATTTTATCATGTCTCCCTTGTACCACTGTATACTTCTTAGGATCGAGTAAGTACACTTATTCTCTGTTTGCTTTGGACACCTAGGGAACTTTGCTTCGTTGAACTTCTCTGTGAATTCTGGAAAATTGTGACTAGGATATGCCGCTTTAAGAAGTTCATCTATTGTTTTAAGCTGTTTCGTGAAATGCAACATTTATTGATCAGTATTCTAAATAGTGCAGTTGGAAGATTAATATGAAAGTAATGTTCTAACCATGATTGGTCCAACATTGCTGTGATATTCTGCTCTTGTTTTAAACAAGTACTCCTTGGTGTATTTCCTTGAGGCAATTATGTCAAGTCGACCTCCACTGATATACATGTTGAGGGAGTAAACTGTAAAGTGAGAGCTGTAGACAACAGGTATTTCAATCTGCAATGAATACATAATAGTAAGTCCATTAATAGAAAAGTTTATTTCATTAATAGTAAGCTCTCAAAATTTATTGTATAATCCTCTTCGAAATAGATGTTTTGAAAATTTAGAGAAACTTACCAGTTTTGCTATGTCTGGTTTAAAATTTTTCATCAATGATTTTAATTGCTTCACATGTTGTTCTGTGCAGATCCAGTTTTCCTTCTCGAATTCCGTTAGCGCAATGACTGAAAGGTTGCATATGAATCTTTTGCCTTCGTCCACAAAGCGTTTGTAGGAATTGCTTATCATAAATATATCTATGTAATGCTGAACCAATTGTTTGTCAGCCATCCCTACTTGTTTAAGATTGTTTTTCAGATCTTGGCCTGTACATTTTGCTTCTATCATTACTCCAGATTCTATTCTTCGAATCGGAATAATGATTTTGCTGTAATAGATCAGAAAAGTTTGTTGTCATTACTCCAAATTATTATGGTAAAGCAAGTACTGATACTTATTTTCCAAAATTGTAATTATTTTTAACCTTTTATTATAAAATTTAACAAATCTTGATGCATTTAATCTTTTCTCCTTGGAAAAGTGAAAAGTTAGCATACAATCTATTACTTTTATATGTGTAAACGAAAACGCTAGAAAAAGGGCGCCCTCGCAAGAGTGTTTTAAATGAAACATCTGAAATATGTATTTTTTAGAACAACATTAGTATGTAAACACAACTCTATATTATATCTTACTCAACATATTTACCTTGAAAACTTTCATCCAAGATAGCCTTTCGAGCAGCGGTTGCGTGCTTCTGGTATTTAAAAGGGACATGCTTGAAAACTGGAAAGCTATTTTGACCGTGCCGAGCCATCCTTGATGGCATGCTTGATGTTTCTGGTAGTGCTATAATAGATTCAGATTGCGATATTTTCACCACGCGTGTTTCATCCCTGGTTTTTTTTGTTTCTGGTTACTCTTCCAGATGTTCCACCCTTTTCTAGAGACATTGTTGATATCATAGCCAAGGTTTTTGGCTTTCTACTCTTCTTGATCTTTTTTCCCACTATCCTGACTAGGTTCATTTTAAATGTCCTTAGCCAATCTAAGTCCTTCCATGTCTGTGAAATTGAGTTGAGATGGACTCCTTTCGTCAATCAGCAATCTCTTTGTTACTTTAGCCGCTGACTCAAGAGACTGCATGACAGTGTTTTGTTTTGCATCTGTACTCAAATCAAGTTCAGGAATTTCTACAAAACAAAATCAAAAGCATGTTGTTCGTCTGCATACATCATGATTCTAATTGTATAAATTGATCTTCTAATTGTTATTATATTATTGTTACATTATAACGGATCATACCTTCGGTGTTTGTAGTCAACCCATTCAACAGTATATTGGTGTTTTCCATTTTGTTGAACATTCTATAGAACCACAGGTTGCGAATAATAGGCGTGTCTTCTGCTGTAAATTCTGTGTAAGAATCCATTACTGTGGTTTCCATCGCTTGTAGCTTCATGAAGGTACCTTCTTCACTGGGAATTGAATAAAATGTAATAATAAATTATCAATTAATTCTAAAACATAAATTGATATATCTAAATTTAAAAACAAGGGGAGCAGTTAGTGCTTACACATTGATATATTTTGGCATATAACCAAACTCAGTGTCGAAGCTCATTAATTCTTGATGCTCTTTACTGAACCCATTAAGCCATAAATTTTTAACGTTGTTTGCGACTTTGATAGCTATTGTTTGCAAACTCTCATCCTCTGGATTTCTTCCTGAGTCCAGTATTCTCATCTTCCTTGATACAAAATCAATTATAAATAAGAAGTAGTGATGTTTCACTCGATTCTTATATGCATACGTGGCATCTGGTATAGTAATCATTACCTATAAAATGATAGGTATCATTACTAATTATGTAATATGTAAACATTTAAATGTAAAATTTCAGAAATATATTACTTGATGATTATTCACTATTATTTGGAAAAATTCAACTTACGAAATTATATGCGGGTAACGTGTCTTCTGTTTGAGCCAAAAATAGATTCCTTGTCCTTTGTGGAATTTGGTTGAAATCTGTAGTCAAAATATCTGTAGCAACCTTACATTGTTTACTATCATTTAAAGAATTGAAAAAAAGTTTAATTTTTTATTTTTTGCATGAACAACAAGGTTATGTTGAAATATATGTAAACATATTTATTAACATTATATGTATGATATACTAGTTTTGTGAGCTTACCCCTATGTTAGGACCAAAACATTTTGTTCCTTGTTCTGCTTTAGAAATTGCAAGATAATCTACAGCAAAATCGAGAACATCTTTTTGTATAGTTCCTCTATCACGGAATGAATCTGCAATTTCTCCTGCAGTTACTATCTTTCCTCCTTTTCTTTTTATCAAAATGTACGACCTGTATGAATTATTGTGAATAAGTTAGTTTGATAATAAATTTCAATATATTATAGCAATATTAATATATGTTAGATTACTATATATAATTTTTTCTTGAAAAAATTGCCTTTGCGGTTTTTCTGCAGTGTGGAATCTCAACATCATACTGTGAAACTTTTGACTAATAATCCACCAGTCTTCGTGTGCTTCCTCCTCTGCAACTTTGTGATAAACTATGTTATGACCTTTACATAGGATTAGAATTTTTCCTTATTACTATTTTTGTTTATAAAAATCACCTTGGTTGAAAGGCGTCTCATTGCGAACAGGTACTATAGCACCAGGTTGTTCGTACTACTGTTTTCCTGTTCCATAAGTAGAAATATATTGATATCATCATGGTTATTTGTAATAACAATCTTGACAGCTATTCATTTTTTTAAAAAAATTCAGTTATTCACAGGTAAACCTTTTTTTGACAAAATATCTATTCACTATAACTGTACTTACCTTCCTTGAGATTACAACCATGTAAATCTGTAGAAGCATTACCGTCAGTAATCCAACTATCTACTTCGGCATCAAGGTCTGGGTTTGCTATGTTCTTACTGTCGTCTATGCAGCTTTCCTGGTTAAATTATACATTTAAAAGTGATCAAATAGCATAATATAATGTTTATAAATATACGTAGAAATAAAAAGAATAAATATATTTGGTAAGATCTAAAACATAGATAACCTGTTGGTATGGCATGGTTTCATTAATTTGAACTCCCTGCCAATTCAATTGATCCATATTATCAACGACATTGAAATCTTTGATGCCATCGATAATTATCATTTCTTCATCTAGCATTGAGTTATTTTCAAAAGAAGATGCTTCTGGTTCTGCTTGATGTTCAGGTGTGTGATTCTTTTCATTGTCATATGGCAGTCTGTCATCAGGATTCCTCATTGCTTCATCTTGTATAATATTATTATCCATGCTGCATAAGTCATCTTCTTTTTCTTCATTGTGTCTTTCCTGCTCAGCCAGAATACCATATGTGTTGTCGTCAATCTTTTGCTCCACAAATGTAACAGGTGTTACAACTACATTTGACGCAGTGTTTGCAGGTGTTGGTATTTGCAATGTGTTAATAACAATTTGTGCATGCATCAATTCTTCCAAAACATCACCCTTCGTTGAATACTCATCATCAATTGATGTTTCGTTTTCTCCTTGTTCTGCCAGCTGCTCACTTTCTATTTTGTTGACTTCAGCATCCTACTCCTAGTCCCGTGTGCTCCCTGAATCAATTTGTACCTCAGTCACGAATTGATGAACTTCATCTTTAGCGCGTTAAAGTTCATCGTTGTAATCTTCAATCTGAATATCAGTAATCCCCTCTGTTAAATCATCATGACATGCATTTGTATCTTCTTTACCATAACAAGCATTTTTTTCTATCGTAATCTCAGGTGTAATTATTGTATCACTGGGATCATTAATTCTCTGGTCGATGTCTTCTTTCATTCCTTCGTCAGCAAGTGCTTCTGACTGCTCACTAATAAGTTCAGCAACTTCTGTGCCAGGTTTACTTGATGATGGTACGGTGCTGTCTTCAGCATGTGAGGTGGAATTATCTTCAGTGTTTTGCTCGACAGACCCAACAGGTGTTGTAACTGCAGACGCCGCAGTGTTTGCAGTTACTGGTATTTGAGTTGTTTCAATAACATTTGCTGGATCTGATAGTTCTTCCAGATGATCACTTGTCATTGAATATTCAACGTTGATATTGGTTTTTTCTTCTACCTGTCCTTCCTGCTTCTCTACTCCTGTTTCATCGTGTTCCACATTATGATCTTGGTTCCTTACGGTTGTAACTGAAACTGTGCATAACTGAGGCACGCAGACATCAACTTTATCATTACAATATTGAAGTTGTCTCTCGTTGTTAACAACCTCCATGTTGTCTGTCAGATCTGTATCATATACATTTGTATCTGTTGTACCAGAACAAGTCATGTAGTCTGCCGCAATCTCATGTGTAATTTGAGTTGTACTAGCATCATTCACTCTCTGGTCACTATATTCTTTTTTTCCATCGTCCACAACTTATGTAGCTCCTTTACTTAATGTCGTTGTCTGGTCATTGATCAGTTCATTGACGTCTGTGCCAGGTGTACTGAATGATGGTATGGCGGTGTCTTCAGCATGTATGACGGGGTGGTCCTCACTTGAATCTGCTTCTGGTTTAGATGAAGAGGGTTCAGTAGATTCTTTTAGCACCACCTTCTCTAGTTTATCTTCTTCGTCCACTTCCTCCATTTGGTCCATGTTTGCCAGATCTTGTTCATACTCTGCATTGTGTATGATGATGTTTGATATGGCCATTTCCTTCTCCTTGGCCATAATATTGTTCTTTTCCACAAGGTCAACCTTCACAATCCTTAATCTAGCCAGAGATACTTCCAGATCCTCCTTTCTTGACCGAACAATCTCATTGAGCTTACCAATCTCCTCTTGGTTAGATGCTTCATCATCTATGTTTTGTATCAATGGAGTGTTGTTACCAATTGTATTTATGTTTTTCGTTAAAAAGATATTTGCTGTTTCAGAACTTGTGGCAGCATCTGAGCTTTGAGAAACCATTAGGCAAGTAGTGTTAACACATCTAATTAAGTCTGAAAGTTGATAATCACTTCTTGCCTGCAGTATAAAATAATTAAATAAACACATTCAGATGGTATGTTCTTTATCATAGGTGTTTTGTTGCATTAGTGTAGATTTTTTCGTAGTAGTGATTAATTTTTGTTGACTTGGATAATTAACATAGTTTAAATTTATTTGACTCAAAACGAACTAGAAAAATTCTAAGATGAAGATATAAACATGATTTTTATAATAAATACAACTTACCCTAAGGCTTCCGTAGCTTCTAGTGTCACTACTCCAGTCATCTGATCTGATTTCCTCCAAATATTCAAATTTGAGGTGACCAACTCTTGGTGCAAGGTTAGTAAAGTTTGCTTTCTTGTGTGCACGAGTGTCCAAATAATAGATCAGAGGCAATGCTGCTGGCCCTCAACTGTGTTTTTATTTCCCTTCTTATCTTGGTATTTTCTCAGCTCCCTCCTTAGCTCATCAAGGAGAACTTTACAGAGGTTCATCTGTTGAATTTTCTTGATATCGAGATTCATGACCATACCAACCTCCCATCCTATACGTGCATTACTCGTTGCGCATGTTGTCTTGATGAAGAACACAAGAAATATGAGCTTTATTGCCAGATCTGATAATCCACCATTCTTCACATGATCGTAAAGCTTACTCGGTATAATATTATCCAACTCACTCAAACTGAGCTGTTGTTTCAGCCACCGCAAAGCTTTTGTATCGCGGTCACTTGAAGGTCATGGAGCATCAAACATATTCTTCTTTGGGAAACCATAAATTGCTTGCACCACATCTTCTGTTATTTCAAGCTCTTCCCCTTGTTCAAGAACAATTGTTGGAGAACCAGGTCTGAATTTACTGTATAGCCATAGCATCATCTTCTTGGAAATGTTGTCGTTCAATTTGAAATTGAAGGAAATATGCCCTGAGAGGCAATAATAAAGTTGTTATTATATATTCCTTGTATATGATAGATGTTTATTTTAC
This sequence comes from Avena eriantha, assembly GCA_910589775.1. Lineage (NCBI taxonomy): Eukaryota > Viridiplantae > Streptophyta > Magnoliopsida > Poales > Poaceae > Avena > Avena eriantha. The sequence continues at coordinate 174,104,960 of OU342746.1, forward strand.
ATGCTATAATTGTATTGATAGGAAACATCAATACATGTGTGTTTAATAAACAAAAAGGGTTCCTAGTTATGCCTGTCTTATAGACTAGCTTGTTGATTAACAAGATGATCAAAGTTTCCTGATCATGGACATTGGATGTTGTTAATAACAAGGTCACAGCATTTGTGAAATGATGTGATGAACATTCATCCGAAGTATAACATTACGATCAAGTCATTATTTTTATATTGCTATAACATCATACAAAGTAGTCTTAGTCCTTAGACCATGAGATCATGTTAATTGCTAACACCGGAAGAGTATCTTGATAACATCAAACGTCACACCGTAACAGGGTGACTATAAAGATGGGTTTAGTACTACGAAGGTGTTATGTTGAGGCTCATGGATCAAGAGTGGAATTTATCACTAGAATGTTATATCACGGGAACGAGAAAAGAGTGCATGTCCGTAACGAGATCAAACTAGGTATTTGGATACCGATGATCGAATCTCGGACATGTATTATATCATGAGACAAAGGGATTAAATTGCTGACGTTAAAGGTTCTCACGATCACAGAAGTCATCGTTGAATGTGCAGGAGTCAGTATGGATCTCCAGGTCCCGCTTCTGATTATTGATATCAGAGGAGTCTCAATCATGTCTGCATTATTCGCGAACCGTAGGGTGACACACTTAAGGGTTGCCGGACACCATTTAGGAGCACATATGTTCCAGACAAAAGGTTTGCAAAGCGCAGGAAATGTTTCGATAGAAACAGGAATTGTTTCGATAGAAACCGGAATTGTTTCGGGTGAAATTGCAGAAAGTGGTTCTGCATGTGATATTGAAATGTTGCAAGGGGTTTTATGTGAATGTTTGTTAATTAAAGTAATTAACAAAATTCTGAATAAAAATAATAAAAGAGTTTTATTAAATGAGAGAGCATTAAATTTGGAGAAATTTAATGCATTTAAAGTGGAGACTTTAAAAGAGAATGTGAAGGGGCATTCTAATGTGCAGGGGTTACCACCACATGAATGGGGGAGGTGAGGGGTCACCCCCCCATACGCCGGCCATGGAGAGAGGGGGCACCCCCCACCTCCTATAAAAGGCCACCCAGTTCCTCCTTCATCCTCACACCTCCTTGTGAAGGATCTCTCTCCCCTCTAGATATTCCCCCATGGTCTCGGATTAGCGAGATACATGTTCCCGGTGGCCTTGCGTCTGGAAGGAGTTGCTTCTTCCGCGGATTCGCTGGAGCGAGGAGGTGGAGGTTGTCCGGTGGCTTGAACGTGTGTGCGAGGACGGATGCGCTGCTGATTTGCGGCGCTCGGACTTCCACGAGTTCCTACTCGTTAACAAAACTCGTTGTCTTCGAGGGTTCCTACTCGTTAACAAAACTCGTTGTCTTCGAGGGTAAGTTCTCCATGGATGTATGTCCACCTGTTGCTCTATATCTAGTAGATAGGTCTTGGCGTATAGTTCTCGTCGTAGGAAATTTTTTGTTTTGTATGCTGCGGACCCAACAGAAATCAACTACGAAACCACAGTCATGATTCCTCGAATAAATCATCTGTTCATTTGTTACATAGTTTTTCAGAAAGTTGTGTAATTCTGAAAGTGACCCTCTCACTATGATCTCACCATCCTTCATGTCTGGTAGTTCTTTGTGAACCGTGTCATGTTTTTGATTCTTGAAACCAGGTTTATCTATGAAAGCTCGAGGAGCATTAGGGTTTTTTTGAGTACCAGACCCAGCTTCTATGTTTTCATCCATACTGTTGTGTTTCCTCTTTGTTAATCGTCGTGTTCCATGAGATGAAAAAATACTCAACTGCAGAAGTTTATGTTGAAAAAATTACATCATGCATTATAATTTATATTTTCCACTATGATGTTATTTAAAAAATAATAATAACAGAGCAACAGTTAAACACATATGTAATTTAAATTACTAGAATCAAGTGAATAAATTAAGAGATGTATACTCAACAAAGAGCTCATGAATCAAGAAGAATCAACTAGTACGAAATCAACACAGGTAAAAAAAATTCCTGGCAGTGCATTTCAGTTACTAAATTGGTGCAGCAAAGGTGCAAACTTTCCCACCAAAATTTGAACTGTTAATCTGTGTACTCGGTAGAGGAGCAGTTCATTGAAGTTATAATTGGCAGTTCTTATCTGAAAACTATGTCATTGTTTCAAATTTCAACCATGTTGTTGAGAAAAATGTTACTTCACTACGAACATTAAAAACAATAAATCGAAAGAAACCCTAGATTAGTTTGATTAGTGGTTTTCTTGCTCGTGGTTTGTTATTCTCAAAATTGTTCAAACCATGTGCGCTGGACATTTTTTAATATATGCTTCACTCTAAACTATGACTAGAAATAATCAAAATACCTGCATTGAACCTTCGTGACCGCGATTTTCGTCAGCCATGAAATCGATGAATAAGTGTTCTGGGATGAAAATTCCAGGAACCTTCTGTGGGCGATTTCGATCTTTGTTATATCTAACCTTTTTCCCCCTGAGAAAATCCTAATAAAACTTCAATTAGTTCTTGTAAAATCGTGTCCAAACTAAATGGAGAACGAGAGGAAAATACTTTTTGGAATTTCGAACAACACCAGGCCGAATATGGGATGAGAATGGAGAATCTGTGATACCTGTCTTGTCGCCGTACCGCCAGTCGAGAATCTGGAGTAGCAGTAGTCCTTAGCGCTGGTGAAGCTTTTCGTCGCCAAGGAGTTGCCGCCGTTGCTTGCCCCCATGCAGTTAGGGTGGAGGAAGAGAGAGAAAGTGGAGCAGTGTCGGAGAAGAAGAGGAAAAAAGAGTAACAGTGTAATCATAGCCGTCCGTTGGGATGTATTGCTGTATGCACGCGTGTTAACCGTCAGCGGGTTGATGCCACGTAATTTACATAGGAGCCCAACTAAGGAGCACTGCCACTAGATGCGAATGTGCACTGCTTGGAGATTGCTAAGTAATAGATATTCTCACACTTGCCAAATGCAACATATAGTTCTTCATGATATACGGAAATTTAGCGCTGTGTAACAGACGCACGTATATCAATTTATTTTATCGATATTCACCACAGTGCAATAGTAGTACTAGAGGCAATGCAAACAAACTACAGCGAAACAACTATGTTAAAACGAAACAGGCTGGGTAATTAGTGTTCACATTGCAGTTGACCCACGTTGAATGGTTGAATAATTACTAGCCACCTGGAAACTAAATTTCACCGCAGTCGCTTGTATTTTTTTATGTTTTTACGTTATGTGACTAGTGTTGTAGGACACCTAAGTTTTGTTATTATCTTTATCAGTTATACAAGATTACCAGGAAACAATACTTTTAAAAATGGTCGTGCAATATTTTTTGATTGCCAGCAAAATAGATAGATTCTACCTGATCAAAAATTGGCAGGACTGAATGCAGAGCTATTGTACTATTTCAGAGCAGTGCAAATAAAATTAAGAAAACTTCAATCTTAATAATTCCACTTCACTGTTTTGTGTCTGACAGAAATATAATAAGAAATATATCTTTTAGTCCATATTACAGGCAGGAGGATATAACTGAAACTGGCAGCGCATAAAGCCATAAGAGAACCAACTATATTAGAATATCAAAAAACATTGAAATTCGTGCTCGGATGGAAGTTCAGTTAACCTAATTGTCGGAGAAAACAATATATTGCACGTGAATATTGTAGCAATATTAAACGTAGTGCGATAGAACGTTCATAAGGAGTACAAATAACTATACGCTAACAAAGTTAAGTATTATAACAATAGCAGTGCATTGTCTGTTAATAAGGCAGTTATATGGTGCTGTTAATAAGGCAGTTATATGGTGCGGAAGAAAAGAATGTCCTTTAGCAGCTCATCGTAAGCAAAATGGACACTGTGCACTCCGTGAGCACAGTTACATTTCTATAGGCAGTTGGATGGAATAACCACGGGCAGTGCAAATAACAATTAGAGAAGAAATCATTACAAAATACAAAATACAGTACTCGGTCACAAGGCAGTGCACATCTATAAGAGCAGTGCATTATGTGTTTTGAAAGAAGTAGTATTTTTCAGTATAGAAATTTATTAATCACCTAGTTCGATGCATTATAGACCCTTTGCACTGCGTGAGCAAAGTTATATATATGGTTACGTCAACAGTATAGGTAGACTTATATTTGTTCACAAGGCAGTGCTAAGGTTCACAGTCAGCTACATCTATAGGAAGCAACTTTATGAAAAAATAAAATAAGCAGTGCAATTATTGGTCCGAAGCAGTGCACACATACAAAGGCAGTGCTCTATCAATTGACGAGGTAGTAATACGTTGCCATCAAAAAAATGTATTAAGCAGCCCATCCGACACAAAATGGACCCTGTGCGCCGCCTGAGGTAAGTCATATATCGTTACGTCTATAGCACAGGAAGTGCAATATACCTTTCAAAGGTAGTGCAAACACCGACTAGAGAACAAAACATACTTCAATGTAAAGAGCAGTGCATTATTTGTTCACAAGGCAGTGCACACGCAAGAGCAGACAAGAGCATAACACTATGTGTCAAGAAATCACCCTTTTCTCATCTTTAGCGCAATCAGCTACACCTATAGTCTCGGCAGTGTGATATAATTGCCACAAGGAATGTAAAGAACGAATAGAGAAGCATCGTTACGTATATGTTTACAAGAAAGTGTATAGGTATAGACTTGAATAATATCATTGTTATCTCGACGATTTCAAGCCACATGATAAACACAAAGGTAAGATGAAATTTGTCTGACATTAATATTCATATACACACGCATGGAAACAATATTGTATTGCAAATAAGCATCCTAATTAATACATTCCATGAACTTATGCTTAGAAGAGGATACCGTTGAACAACTTCTTTTTCCTTGCATTGTTGAATCTATGAGGAAATTGTATGACCCTTTTCTGCAGAAATTTCTGGATCGGCAACTTATTCTTCTCCTGTGGTTGGTTCAACCACGCCAGGATCATCTTCTGAACCTAGATTTTGTGAACCAGGCTCTTCCTGATCCTTTTCCTCATCGTCTTCTTCTTCTTCTTCTTCTTCCTCTTCTTCTTCTACTTGAGGTCCTTGTTGATTTTGTGCTATCTCCGCTTCGGGCTCCACCTCTTCTTCGGCAACTCCTTCCTCCTTGATCTCCTCCTCCATTTGTGGTAGTAATGTTGCGGGAAACTCCATTGGCAGAGTTTGCTCCGTTTGGCTCTGGCGACAAGGGCAAAGGTTGGTGGCATTGTTGGTGATGGCGAAACATTCTGGATAGGTGTGGTTGCAGGTTGCAGCTAGACAATGTTGAGGGCTATAAATAGAAATCCAGCGTTGCTAAATTTCCTGCATGGCGGGATAAATACATGTTAGTGGAGGGAAAGATTGATGAACTAATCGAGAAAGACGGCGGGAAAGATTGATGAACTTATGGAGAATGACGTGATGCGCTAGCTCTCCGTGACAGCCAAGAAAAGGAAGCATACTGCAAATCAAGTAGTATATCTAATAGTGGTTCATCCATAAGATTCAAACGGAATATCAAATGTCTTTTGCTGTAACAATTTCATTTCGAAATCCATTTACTAGTTCATGGTCTGAACAACAATCATATCTGCATGTCGAACTCAGGTAGGTTAGTTATATACAAAACTCTTATTGTAAACACGGAAGCGCAGATAGTGCATATATATCTGCATCCGGCACGGCGGTGCCTATGTAATACATGGGGATAAGTTGTTTTTCTTTACCACAAAGAACTGCACTGCTTTGAAAACAGGAACTCTACTGCTACATAATAAACAAATTAATTCATCGTTTTTTATAACACCACAGTATACAACATCGTTGTTTATTTTCAGCTTGACTTAGGTGCCAAAGCTCTCATTTCTTCCGGTAGTTCATCCTTTGCTTTGTTGGCCTCGGAGAACAGTGCCCAGAACAGATACTCCTCCATGACCGAGCTCATGTCCATCTGGTCAAATGCTTCAAATGAATCAACAAGATATATTGTTAATGTCAATCAAAAATTTGTATTTGGTCAAACTATTGATTCAAAACTAGCATTACTTACATCTTTAAGATCATGTACAAGTTGAATGTTGTTGTAGTTCTCAATGCTCTTTAGAATCCAAAAACCATTCATGTCTTCAACTCCTTTTTGTACCTTCACATGTTTTGATCTAGATACAATATTTACCCACTTTGGAAGCTTGTTCTTTGGGTAGAGTTCGTCAATGAACTTGTCAAATCTCTTTAGCTGAAAACAAGTATGTAGAGCATAGTTAGTGACATAATTTTTTTCAAATTGTGCAGATTGTCTTTATCTGTGTCAATAACTTCAACACGACCACATTGGGGGTAGTTGTTTAGGATGTAAGTAGACACGTGATTGTCAAATGACACAGGCAGAAATATCTGTGATGGGCAAGGAAATAGTCACATTGATTATATGTTCTAAATGAAAATACGGAATATTTCTATATGTTATTAATGAGTTATGTATTAAAGAACGTACCATCTTAGCTTTGCTCAAATCTGCATTTCCAATTAGAAGTTTGAACTGTTCAATCCTGTAGACGGCTTCAAACTGATAAATTTCATCTTTTCCTATAGAATTTGTGAAATTCCCCTTTGTACCAATGTCACATAAACGAGCAACCCCTAGTGGCAGTACTATGCTTCGATTCCTGAACAGACATTTGTACTCCCAGATATTGCGCCAGCTTGAAATTATGAAGTTTTCATGTCATCATCAAGCTTGCGTTTTCCATTGAAACATGCTGCAAGCCTTGTTGTAGTCCAATATTTTGGTATTTCCAGGCCTAGTTCCAGAGTTGACGAATATTTCACCATAACCAGCATGAGATTTTCCACAGACAAAAGAAAAAAGGATCAAATATAAAAACCGGGATCCATGATTGTGTGACAACATAGACATATATTTTACTAAAGGAATCCACAAAGCATTGTTTGGTGCTTACTCTTCATTCTTCTCCAGAAAATCCTTGTTTAGTACCAGTCTACGAGCAACTGCGGCGTCTCCCTTATACTTAAATGTGGGGGGAACATACACAGGCAACTTAAGTTTTAAGATGTTTTGTAGAGGCCTCTTGTAAGATTTGATATTATCTGGGGAATTATGACCAAGAGCCTTACTCCTTGTAACATGTGTTCTTAATCCTTGCTCTGGCAATGAAAATTTTTTAGTTGCATCTTCTCCGTGGCATTTTTATCCGATACATGAGGTGTCTGCATTGTCAATCTATGTTCTTACATCAGTTGTGTCATGCGGATGTCCTTTCTAAATTGCTTTTTCAACAACAGCGACCTCGTGGTTAGAGGAACCTTCTTTGTGAGTAATTTCTGGTAACAACATGGTCACACCTGTAGCAATATTTGTAAAAAACTGTGTTATTTCCTCTTACATGTTATTAATGTAAAAAAACATCGTCTAATGTAAAAACCAAGCATCTTGACATAATGTGACAGTACCGTTGTTGAACTGCGTGGTTAACCTGTCTTCCTCGGCTCCTACAACGTCTTTGTTGCATCCTTGTACTTGTTTAGAAGAGATTCCTCCTGCATCATTATTACAAGTAGTTTTCCTGTCAAGCCCACTAGTAATTTTGCTATTAGCAGCATATCTACAGAATACAACAATACCATTGCTAAGCTCTGTCGTTGATGTCTGTTGGTCAGTTTCAAATTGCTTAGAATTGTCTTCTCCTTCTCCCATAGTATGCATTGTTACTAGTGTCGGTGTCGCCATGCACGCAGAACAACTCTGAATAACACATCAAATATATCAGTAAAAAATATAAAAAATGGACAAGTTGTTACGTTACACTTCTATTTCATAGATTGTTATTTGTATGTGCTCGTGTGATCGAAGTAGCTAAATACACATCTAAGATATACAAACCTGTTCATCCAAGGCTCTTGCAGTGACAATGCCGTGATCCTCTTATGGTGCTGCTATATTTTTTATTCTGTCCATGTACATGATTCCTCTATCGTCAAAATTCTAGGGCTTGTTGTTGTCAGTTGAATCCATTTTATTCACTGTTACCGCTGCTGAGTTGCCTGTAGTAGAGCATTCGTTCCCAACATTAAGATCATGAGTTATTGCCTCGGCTGTATGCTTTGATTGCTTGATTCGACTGGTGCCTGAAATGTTTGCAACGTTGCTCAGGTCATTCTTGCATCTATTAAAACATCTCAGCACGTCAGTTGCACACTGATGGGATGCTCGAAAGCAGTTAGCCATTGCTTCCAGTATATATATTTTCAGGTCCCTGTGCTTCATGGTAAGTTCTTTATATATCGTTGCAGCATTTGTATCATCACTTATGATTTCATCACCTGCTTCCTCCTCTAGCAGTATATCTATATACTTGTCCATGCATTGATCTAGCCTCTGGGACTTTGTTCATGACCCCTCTAATTCTCTGTTAGAGGTTGAGGTTATCTTATTACAAGTTGTTTCTGCCATAGGAGGTTTCAAATAATAGCTTCTTTCGTCACAGCTTTTCCACTACAAACAGTAATCAAATATTATTTCCTTGGATCGTGAATAACTGTCAGAAGAGGTAATTTTAAAATAGTTCATTTGATAGAATGATTCTTTATGTGAAAAAAGATGAGGTCAAGTAGAATACTTACATTCAGTCGTTCCCACCTCTATTTGTCAATGACATCCGCTTTCAATGCAGCAAGCAAATCTGATTTGTCTAGATATTTGATCCATGGTATTTCTTTTGTCATAAGTGATTTTCTGCACTTGAGCGAATCCATGTATATTATTAGAGGAAGGAATGCGCAACCTTCGGCAACACTTTGATTCATATTATCAACATGAAACTTTATTGCTGCCCTCTTGATCTCATCAATTACAAGCTGGCAAAAGTCCATTTTTCCAGAATTCTTGATATCAAGGCTTTTCACTACCCCAACTTCCCGGCTGATGTGGTTGTTTAAACCTAGACATATAAGCTTTGTGCAGATTACAAGTATTATGCATTTCATTGTAAACTTGTCCGTTGCACCCTTTTTGATATGACGGGTCAGGTGTTGTACCGTTGCAGTGTCCCTCTCTCCCAAACCTAATTTCTTCTTAAGCCACAGTAAAGCAAAGGTATCGCCAGCTTCTGAAGGTCGAGGCACCTTTATAATGTCGTTGGGTAGACCAAGGGCAGAATGCACTGCATCTGCTGTCAGAGCTATAGTCCTACCACCGGCAAACTCCATTTTTAGAGTTTCTACATCAATCTTCTTGTATAGCTTAATAATCAGGGGCCTACTAATATTTGAATCCAGCTTGTATTCCAGGATGAAACCCCAGCCAATCTTCACGAAATCTACTTTTTGGAGATCGTTCAGATCATGTTTAATCAATCTGTTGAGCTCTTTGAGAGAGCACCTTACTGTGTAATTTGATCCAGTCCTACTACGGGGCTTCTTCTTGTCCCTTGTATATTTTTCAATTGCCATCAGTTGATTCTTGGACATATCCTGGTAGTTTACAGAAAAAACGTATCAAATATTGATAAACTTATTTCTAAATTTCTTAGTGGAGACTATAGTCTGGATTAAGGAATATGACATGCATTAACATTACATAAGCTTATCATGACAATATTATTCTGGTTGTCCGTACTGCCATGTTGTTCTCCACCAATCTTTCGTTTCTTCTTACGTATACGGCCTTTGATGTTTGAACCTATTTTGTGTTTCTTTTTCAGCTCCAGCTTTATTTTGTAATTCTCAATCTTTCTGTTAAGTTCATTTTCTGACACATCAAAATCATCGTCAGTCTGTGCCATACCGTCGGAAGATTCTCCATCGCTAGCATTGCAAGAGCTCATTTTTCCCTGGTGGAAGAGACATACCAATCTTATTTCACGTTATAATTTTTGAACCGACCACCTGAAGTACTTCAATTCGACGTGCTTAATTTAAACTTTAAATTATAACTACACCTAGCTGTACAGTGTAACATCAAGTTATAGAATAGGACAGGTGCAGGTGCAAGTAGTTATAAAATTATGCATGCAATAAAAACTGTGAAAAAATTAAACTAACCAGAACGCATTACTAATCATTCATTCAATATCGGAATTGACTTGAAGTAGCAGTAAAATATAATTTACTGAAGCTGATCCTACTTGTGAAAAATATTGTGTATGTTCTCCGAGTGTATAATAAATATATTTTTTACTTACCGTACGATTTATGCAACAGGATTTCTCATATAAAAAATATGATGTAGTAACAAAATGCTCCCTCCGTTTCAAAATATAAGATGTTTTGGCTTTGTGACATGAGTGTATCTAGACCCCTTTTAGTATCCATGTTCACTCCACACCTTGATGAACCTACACACTAAAAGAAGTCTAGATACACTTCATTCACAAAGCTAAAATATCTTATATTTTAAAACGGAGGTAGTATTAGATATAGAAAGCTAGGATTTCGATATTTAAATTTTACTAACCTATTCCCTCCGTCCTAAAAATGATATCAAAAGTCTGTTTGAATTTGGATGTATCTATATACTGTACTAAATACTTTCTACAATCGTATTTCCCTGAAACAAACTTGGAAAACTAATTTAGACTATAATAGTCTTTCAATTTATCGTGGACTTGATCTCAATACCAAGGTTTCCATAGTATGGACGACGAATCAATGATTCTACAAGGAAATCTTTGCTATCAAGTAAGAGCGGTAAGTTCTTCGCAACATAGTAGTAGCAGGGATGATCTCGAATCCTTATCAATGGGGAAGTTTTGTTAAGTTTCTAAAGAGAATCCTTACCTCGGAAAGAAGACGGCGCCGCCGGTTCCTCCTGCTGTAGATTTTCCGCAATCTGCGGAATAGTTGTTTCTCTTCTAATGATGGATAGTAGAGGAAGCAGATGAAGGATAATTAGATACAACCGTGTCTCCCGTCGTCCATAATAACTGTTGTAATGCCCGATTTTATTAAGATTTTCTAGGGCAGTGCAAATCTTTTTTCTTAAAGGGCGGTTCAATAGTAAACTAGTTGGCAGAACAATGATTCATGGGCAGTGCATCTTAGTGTGTATGGCATTATAATGTCAGTACCACGATGCACCCAACGAGCAGTGCATGATTGATATTCGAGCAGTGCACTGTAGGAGAAAAACGAAAATGTCCTCGTTATTGAAACAATACCGCACGCGTCAAAAGTCTACGTCGATACAGATAACGTTACGTAGTGTATACTACGTACACTGGCAGTGCACATCGCTATGCATAGCAGGTGGTGTGCATTGCACGGTCATTGAACTGCCATAGAAACTTGTCTTGCACCGTGCGTACAGCGCTTTACTAAGCATTTGGAAGGCAGTTCATACGTATTCCAATGACAGTGCATACCTGTTTTTAACCTTATTATTGTAGTAGTATCCTGAAGCACTCCGTGGGCAGTGCATGCTTTGTTTACATGCAGTGCATATGAGTGTGCGTAATATGCGGGGTGCATTGCACGGTAAGTGCACTGTCCTCGCATGTTATCTTGGACCCTTGCGCACAGCAGTTTACAAAGCATTTCTAAGGCAGATCATACAGAGCTTCAGCACAGTGCATCTCGTGTGCATGGCATTATAATGAAAGTATGACGATGTAATCAATGAGCAGTACATCTCAGTGTATATAGCAGGTGGGATTGAATTGCACGGCTAGTGCACTGCAATTTCATATTATCTTTCACCGAGCAGTGCACAGTAGGAGAAAAACGAAAAGGTCCTCGTTATTGAAACAATACCCCACGCGTCAAAAGTCTATGTCGATACAGATAACATTACGCAGTGCATGATTGATATTCGAGCTTTGCATCACAGTGTATATAGCAGGTGGTATTGAATTGCACGTCTAGTACACTGATATTTTATATTATCTTTAACCAAGCAGTGCACAGTAGGTGAAAAACGAAAAGGTTGAACCAAGACCCAACATGTCAGAAGTATACATCGATACAGATAACGTTCAGCAGTGCATACTACGTACACGGGTAGTGCACCTCGCTGCGCATAGCAGATGGGTTGCATTGCACGGGCAGTTCATATATACTTCATTGGCAGTGCATACCTTTCTTTAACCGCATTGTATTAGTATTATCCTGAAGCGCTCCGATTTTGCTCGTTTTTTACGTGATTGCATATTGCTTTTAATTGAAAATAATGAATACTAGTTTCTTATTCTTCTGAACAAAGTGTTGTGCAGTATAGATGAGAGTGCTATATTTATAGTATAGACAGTGCGTGTATTAGTACGTTTTTCCGCTAATAAACAACTTTTTATTTCTCACAAACTATGTACTGCTCGGTGCAAGATAATATGAAAGGGCATTCCCACTTGCTATGTACACTAAGATAAACTGCCCGAATACAAATTATGTACTGCTCGTTGAGTACTTCGTGATGCTGTTATTATAATGCCATGCACATGAGATGCACTGCCCCAAAGCTGTAGATGAACTGCCCTAAAAAAGCTTTGTAAACTGCTGTCAAAACAAATTTATAAATTTAATGATCCGATAGTGGTCTGAAATTTTAAATGTTACTAATCCCTATTACAATTAATTCGGACTATTTTTTGGAGTGCTAACAATTCCATCGATAAATTTCTAGTCATGCCGGAAACGCACGTCAGGAATTTGTTTCTGAATGAAGCAGCATTATTCATCATATTCATCACTCCTGCGAATCAAACAAAAAACAAATAAAACTTCACTGAATGGTGATAGACACTGGATAAATAGTTATTATTTTGGTGCAATTATAGAAGTACATACATCTGTATTGATTGACAAGTTCCTTAATATTTCTTGTGTACTTTTCATTGAACTTTGACAAAACCATGTCAAACGTCAGCTGTTCTCGCAAGGCTTTAGTATCAGTCTATACAAATAAAAGTTCATATCAAATAAATTTTATTTTAGTGCTATTTTATACTAGTGCAAGTACGAAATTAAGTTTGCCTCGATATTACACTTACAGACTAGAACCAATGGTCAACAACACCATCGTAAGTTTTGAGCAACCTCAGCAATCCTACTCCGCTGTCTTTCCTGCTCATTTCATAGACATACCTATATTCCAGTTGCTTGTTTGATATATAACTTTTAATAGTGCAAGGATCACGCAGTGTTAACGATACTTAACTGGTTTTCATTGTCAGATATCCATTGAACAGGTGTGGTTCTCATATTTCGAAATTCAACCCTGTACGAAAAACTGTATGCTTCTTCAAACGCAAACTTGAAGTTGTTTATCACAATGGTTGCTTCCTCTTCAACAGTCTCGTTCATGACGTTCGAACAAACAATATCATATTTTCGACCTTGAAGGTCAGCAATCATGGCATACCACACATCATTTGGCCGTAGAGGTATGATGATCTAAACAAACAAAGAGACGAAACAATTGGCTTGCAGATCTAAAAACAATGTTACTAGAAAATAACGTAGACAATAAAATATAATAATTACCATTGATACATTTGCCAGGTTCCATCCAGTGTGATTCTCTGATAAGTATCATTTGAACGATCTTGGATTAAATTCTGGTCTTGTGAGCAAAAGCTAATAACATAATTTTTTAGAGAAAAAAAAACCAGTTAGTAGATATCATAATTACTGTGTTCATGGATCGATGTATGCGTGTTCAGTCGCACATGAAAACATGTATAGATAAAACGGGTGTTACTAAAAAAACTTTGTAACTGCGGTTACCGCATCTTCATGCATCATGATGTATCTGGTTGGGAACAATTCATGATTATGTTGATTAGTATCTAGGTTGTGTTTCTGTTCTGTCATGACCAGCATTGCCATATAGTTCATTATGTGTGAATTCACACTTCTATAAACCTGCATTGATAAACCAAACACTCTCTAGCAAGCCCATTTCTTCCTGCACAGAACCACCTTGTCGCTAGTAGAATACATAAAAAATAGAATCAAAATACTCCATTATTACAATGCGATGAAAACAATTAAATATATTTTCATAGTAAAGTATGCGAGACAAAACGTTATCTTCTCGCCTTTTGATTCGGAGTGGTCTCTACTATGAATTCAAATAAAGCTACTTCAACATCTTTTGATTGTTTCACAGTAGGATATGGAATTCGGCGGCGATTAATGTCTGTTCTTGTTTTAGCATTGTCAACACTTTTTGTTTGCATACCTGATCCAATGCTTAGTATGGATGCTGATGCAACAGAGACATGTCTTCTGTAAGCATCCAGCTCAAATGATGGTCCAGTGGTGCGGAATGATATATTATTATGCTGTAGTCTAGGGTCTCGAGAGTTTTCTCATTCAGGACAGCTTCTTGTGTAGCTGGGTTGTTGGTTTCCAGTATTTCTCAAAATTGACCTAGGCATACTCGAGGATATTGTATTTTCGCTGTACATTTGACTGCTGGCAATGTTACACCGAGGACTGTAAGCTTGGTGCATTAGTCTTACAGAGTAACTACTTCCTGGTAGTTGGCTCTAAGATACTGCCATCCCAGTAGTAGCATGTGTTGCCTCGTACTGCTGTTGCATTTGTATGCGCGAACACGAATTTGAATACTGATGATGTATGAAAATATCTGTGATTTGTATGTCCTAGATTTTCAAAGCCATTGTCTTGCAATGTTGTTCTTGAGTTTGTTCCACTTCCTCCGTCCTGCTCTATGAAGCCACGTCCATCCATTGATTTGTCCTGTTCTGTAGTCTTATGCGATCTTGCTGTCTATGTAGACCTTCTGTTGTTCAACATGTTAGGCCCTTGTGTGGATGCCTACTGCACAACGTGCTCCGATTGCACATATTTCTCTCCTGATCTAGCATTCCAATAGAAAGTTGGATGGCAGGCTGTGCTACTGTTTGACTTGTTAATAGTATTGACCAAACATTGCGCGTGTTTAGCAAAGATGTTTTCACTGCGAGTCATGATGCTGACTCTTGGTATCTGAATTGCAAAATTAGGAGTTGTCGTATCGTTATACCTTTTCCTGTTATCAGTGGTTTCATTTGTAAGTGAATCTCTTATGCTGGAATTGATTCCTCCAGATCAATGATCGGTACTTGAACCTCTTATGCTGGAATTGGTTTCTCCAGAGAAGCTCCACTAATTGGTGTATAACTTTTGGCAGACTGATGAAGCTGCACAGAATGGGAGAATGTTCTCGCATCGCCATTGTCATTGCCTAGGTTTATATTTTTCAGTGTCATAGACATGTCTGCCACTGATGTGCTGCCACTTATTGATATAGAACCATACGAATCATAATTATCAGAGACTTGTCTGTCGTGCTGAATACCAGATTAATGCACATTTGAAGATGCTGGTCTGTACATTTCACTTGACAGACAGTTAAGTTGTGTTGGATTATCTTCTATTTTAGGCTGGGCTACTGAAGTGATAACAGGTTTTTCTTTCGCTCTCTGCGTAAGGTCAGCCAGATCTGAAACTTCTGTCCAAAATTCATCATTTCCTTCCCAGAAAGAAAACGAATCATCACTATTATCTTCTGTCTTCTATTTCTTTGTAATGCGATCATCAGAAACAAGATCAAACTCAAATTACAGTGATATCGCAACCACATGTTTTTCACCGAGTCGGTTGGAGTTCTGTAAGAGCTGAAATGTATCTGTACCATTTGTAGCAGGCTGCCTCTCTTCTTATAGATCACTTACATGATGACTTGGTCCTGCTTCCGCACTTGGGATGCAAAGGCTTGCATTCAAGCGGTTGAAAAAATCCAGACCAGGCACAGGGACATGGTGTGGGTTGGAAATTTGTAGCTGTCTTTCGTAATTTCCAATATCTAGTTTTGGCACGGGAACCGTAACTGGATTAGTAATGTCAGATGATGCAGCATGCACCGAACCAGTAGATTCTGCACCGACATGTACCTTAAGGTGGTTCAAGCATCACGAAATGTATGTACAGAACCAGACAGTCTCTCATCAAAATTATCTTGTGCGCAATGAGTTGCTGACTCAGAATGTAAAAAATGGATATGATCGAAACCACGTGTTTGCACCTGAATTCTTGATCTGTCTTCATTGTCAAATGTATTTGACATGCCATTGGAAACAGCCGACACGGCAATCTGTGCATTAGTTCTGTTCCATTGAGATGCTGCTTCTGACACATGAACTGTATCTGCAGTGTCCACCTCATTCCTTGCATGCTCTGTACACCTTGTTCCTGACGAAAGCTCTGCCCGGGATTCATTTTCAGTACTTGTAATGGAAGTCGCTGTACATACTGTACTAGTGTTTCCATGAACAATAACTGTATGAACTTGCTGATTTTCGACTGAACTTGCACTTGTTGCTACACAATTTGAAGCTGTAGCATGCTTAGTGATCATCCCGTTACCATAACCCTGACCTACATATTCTGTGATAGATTGCATGGATTGCGTTGAATTTGCGACAAGAATTATCACTTCATCTGATCGCAGGATGTCATCAGTAGCACTACAATCTGTTGGTTCAAATTCATCTTTGGTAATTGTTCAATTCTGGACAAATTATCACGTGTCGGTAACATATGTACCAGGGCCTTGCAACAAGATTCCAACTCCTGCATATATTTCATATTTTCAGGGGATCCATAACTTTGGTCCGCAAAAGTTAACTTGACAAGCAGCTCACAGTCTTCTACTAGCCTTCTTCATACAGATGTTAGCCAATATGTTGATTTATCTAGCACACTGCCTTTGTCTTCAACATCGTGCTCATTATCTTCTCATGCGCATAGGGACCCTTGAGGTGTAGAGTACATACCCATGTTCTCATGACTAAACATAGATATTCTAAAAATATTTCTAATATTGCTCTTCATATTGAGATTCATTGGAGACAACATGTCAGCATACATGTCCGTCACTATGGCCCGTATTTCTCTGGCAGCCTGGAAGTTTTCAAATTATAAGCATTATCGCTAACGCCTATTTTTAATATCATAAATATAACAGTGCACTACTGAGATAACTGAATAGGTAACACTATGATCAAACACCAGTAGTATGGTTACCTAATTAAACCTAGTAGAACATGCAGCTTTAGAAAGAATGTTCATCCTAGTAGGAAGTAGCTAAAGCAGGCAGAAAAATCGTACAATGAAACGATGAGAGAATTTAATACTCTACTACAACAAGGTTGAGAAATAAAAAACATGAATGCTTAAGGTCAAGTAGGCAATGTATATGTAGAACACAAACATAAGAAGATTCGTCATGATCACGAATGAAAGAATTGGGAAGATTATAAAAATTCTTACCTCCGCATGCATAAGTGGGTCTGTTACAAACTTTTCAATGAAAGTTGTAACATTCTGAACTATCTCTCCGTTCAGCTCAGCATTAGAAAATACATTTTCATTTATATCCTTCAACTTCATATTCAACATGGACAAAACAGAAAATACAATACAATAATATGAGTAAGAAGCAACAAGACCGTAGTAATAATTGCACATAATATGAATGACTATGGGAGTCTTGCCTTGTGAACACCATAAACGTTTTGTTGATGAGGCATCTGGTCAAGACTCTCATATAACGCCATATTTTTCAGTTGACCAGAAAGATATTCTAGGCAGTGCATGGCCTAGAAGCAGAGCATTTGTGTCCAGTAGTTCAAAGTACATTACCTGCATTAAAATTGTTACAACCATATTAAAACAAAAAATCCACAGAAACTACTAACAACTAATATTATAGAAAATAATTATCACGGTGGGTAACTAACCGGAATAATTGGAAGGAAACCTCCAAGTGAACCTTTCAAACCATTTTTCTGTAAAGTGTCAATACAGCCAATAAACTTGTTGAATGCAGACACCAGTCATAGGAGTCAATCTCATCAGACACTCCAATTGCAGAGAAGTAGTCCGGGATGGCTCCATCATATGTGCTCGGAAACAACATAACAGTGTTTGCAAATAGAATAAAACATTTTTTGAACTGAGATCCTACCAGGTTAGGAGTAATGATCTTTTCGAGTTCACTGATAGTTGGTGTTGGGCCTGCACAATGAGTTAATTCTCTGACCATATGGCGTATCCATTGCGGACACGCCTTCTTTATGGTTCTACCCCCAAAGGGGATGCCAAGTATCTTGTTGAAGTGAAAGGGCTTCAGTTCAAAGCCGCATCTGTTGGGAAATTCAAAACTT
The DNA here is from genome assembly GCA_910589775.1 of Avena eriantha. NCBI lineage: Eukaryota > Viridiplantae > Streptophyta > Magnoliopsida > Poales > Poaceae > Avena > Avena eriantha. Next base: position 174,123,191 of record OU342746.1, read on the forward strand.
CTTGAAGTAACGTTAAAGTGAGCAACAAGACACAAAACTAGTGACCTTGGCAACTCTTCACAACACATACCAAGCATACCATCAAATTGTATGCTCCTTAGCAAAACCTTCTAGTCATTACTCAGCCTTTTCACAAGTTTTATAAACTTTGGAAGAGATAATTGTGTGGTGAAAACATGATCAGCCATTTCTGTATGAGATTTTTTTTCTGTCGACAAGGTAAAAAAAGTTATCAGTTAACGAGGTATAGATTTTTTAGTAAGTCATATATGTCAGATTTCAAAGTTATACATTCGATGCAGCACACAGGATAGAACTAGTACAAAAAAATAATTCGAAATTAAAAAAAACACCTCACAAACACTATACAATGATCAAAAAATGAAATAATAAATAGAGATTGAAGCATGCTTAACCAACAATCGTCCTATATCGTTCTTAATTATGGATGGGCAAGTAATATATAGCTAGCAACAAACACTTTCGTCGTGAGCGCGGAAAGATTTATATGAAGTAGCTAAACATATGCATAATATAGAGATCTACAAGTGAGCTAGATGGAAAATCAACCTTCTGGGATACAACGAATCACATACGCATGGAGGGATGCAAGATGAATAGATGAACTTCGCTAGTAAAAGTAGATTTGAAAATGTCGAAGAACAACCCTGAAAAAAGAACAAGGGGAGAGCAGCGTTCCTTAAACGCTATATCCGCCTGCCGCAACCGGTGATTCTTGAGAAACAAGAAGGTCCTTATTAATACACCAAGACCGCACATGTCAGAGCTCTACTTTGTTTACCAACATTATATTAGTATCCTGAAGCACTCTATAGGCCGTGCATTTTATGTTTACAAGCAGTGCACTGCCATTTCATATTATCTTTCACCGAGCAGTGCACTGTAGGAGAAAAACAAAAAGCTCCTCGTTATTGAAACAATACCCCACGCGTCAAAAGTCTACGTCGATACAGATAACGTTACGCAGTGTATACTACATACACCGGCAGTGCACATCGCTGTGCATAGCAGGTAGGGTACATTGCACAGTCATTGAACTACCATAGAAACTTGGCTTGCACCATACGTACAACGCTTTACGAAGCATTTTGAAGGCAGTTCGTACGTATTCCAATGGCAGTGCATACCTGTTTTTAACCTTATTATTGTAGTAGTATCCTGAAGCGCTCCGTGGGCAGTGCATGCTTTGTTTACCTGCAATGCATACGAGTGTGCGTAGCACACGAGGTGCATTGCACGCTAAGTGCACTGCCCTCGCATGTTATCTTGCACCTTTGCGCACAACAGTTTATAAAGAATTTCTAAGACAGATCATATACATCTTTAGGATAGTGCATCTCGTGTGTATGGCATTGCAATGATAGTATGACGATCATTCAACGAGCAGTGCATCTCAGTGTATATAGCATGTGGGATTGAATTGCACGGCTAGTGTACTTCTATTTCATATTATCTTTCACCGAGCAGTGCACTTTAGGAGAAAAACAAAAAGGTCCTCATTATCGAAACAATACCCCACGCATCAAAAGTCTACGTCGATACAGATAACGTTACGCAGTGCATACTACGTACACCGGCAGTGCACATCGCTGTGCATAGCAGGTGGGGTGCATTGCGCGGTCATAACTGCCATAGAAACTTCGCTTGCACCATGCGTACAGCGCTTTACGAAGCATTTGGAAGGCAGTTCATACGTATTCCAATGGCAGTGCATAGCTGTTTTTAACCTTATTATTGTATTAGTATCCTGAAGCGCTCCGTGGGCTTTGTTTACCTGCAGTGCATACGAGTGTGCGTAGCACGCGGGGTGCATTGCACGCTAAGTGCACTGCCCTCGCATGTTATCTTGCACCTTTGCGCACAACAGTTTACAAAGTATTTCTAAGGCAGATCATCTACATCTTTAGGATAGTGCATCTCATGTGTATGGCATTATAATGACAGTATGACGATGCAATCAACGAGCAGTGCATCTCAGTGTATATAGCAGGTGGGATTGCATTGCACGGCTAGTGCACTGCCATTTCATATTATCTTTCACCGAGCAGTGCACTGTAGGAGAAAAACGAAAAGGTTCTCGTTATTGAAACAATACACCACGCGTCAAAAGTCTACGTCTATACAGATAACGTTACGCATTGCATACTACGTGCACCAATAGTGCACATCGCTGTGCATAGCAGGTGGGGTGATTGAACTACCATAGAAACTTGTCTTGGACCATGCGTACAGCGCTTTATGAAGCATTTGGAAAGCAGTTCATACGTATTCCAATGGCAGTGCATACCTGTTTTTAACCGCATTATTGTAGTAGTATCCTGAAGCGCTCCGTGGGCAGTGCATGCTTTGTTTATCTGCAGTGCATATGAGTGTGCGTAGCACGCGGGGTGCATTGCACGCTAAGTGCACTGCCCTCGCATGTTATCTTGCACCTTTGCGCACAACACTTTACAAAGCATTTCTAAGGCTGATCATACAGAGCTTCCGCACAGTGCATCTCGTATGCATGGCATTATAATGACAGTATGACGATGCAATCAACGAGCAGTGCATCTCAGTGTATATAGTAGGTGGGATTGAATTGCACGGCTAGTGCACTGCCATTTCATATTATCTTTCACCGAGCAGTGTACTGTAGGAGAAAAACGAAAAGGTCCTCATTATTGAAATAATACCCCACGCGTCAAAAGTCTACGACGATACAGATAACGTTACACAGTGCATACAACGTACACGGGCAGTGCACATCGATCTGCATTGCACGGTCATTGAACTGCCATAGAAACTTGGCTTGCACCGTGCATACAGCGCTTTACGAAGCATTTGGTAGGCAGTTCATACGTATTCCAATGGCAGTGCATACCTGTTTTTAACCTTATTATTGTAGTAGTATCCTGAAGCACTCCGTGGGCAGTGCATGCTTTGTTTACCTACAGTGCATACGAGTGTGCATAGCACGCGGGGTACATTGCACGCTAAGTGCACTGCCCTCGCATGTTATCTTGCACCTTTGCACACAACAGTTTACAAAGTATTTCTAAGGCAGATCATCTACACCTTTAGGATAGTGCATATCATGTGTATGGCATTGTAATGACAGTATGACGATGCAATCAACGAGCTGTGCATCTCAGTGTATATAGCAAGTGGGATTGCATTGCACGGCTAGTGCACTGCCATTTCATATTATCTTTCACCGAGCAGTGCACTGTAGGAGAAAAACTAAAAGGTTCTCGTCATTGAAACAATACACCACGCGTCAAAAGTCTACGTCTATACAGATAACGTTACACAGTGCATACTACGTGGACCAACAGTGCACATCGCTGTGCATAGCAGGTGGGGTGATTGAACTACCATAGAAACTTGTCTTGCACCGTGCGTACAACGCTTTATGAAGCATTTGGAAAGCAGTTCATACGTATTCCAATGGCAGTGCATACCTGTTTTTAACCGCATTATTGTATTAGTATCCTGAAGCGCTCCGTGGGCAGTGCATGCTTTGTTTATCTGCAGTGCATATGAGTGTGCGTAGCACGCGGGGTGCATTGCACGCTAAGTGCACTGCCTCGCATGTTATCTTGCACCTTTGGCTACAACAGTTTACAAAGCATTTCTAAGGCTGATCATACAGAGCTTCAGCGCAGTGCATCTCGTATGCATGGCATTATAATGACAATATGACGATGCAATGAACGAGCAGTGCATCTCAGTGTATATAGCAGGTGGGATTGAATTGCACGGCTAGTGCACTGCCATTTCATATTATCTTTCACCGAGCAGTGGATTGTAGGAGAAAAACGAAAAGGTCCTCGTTATTGAAATAATACCCCACGCGTCAAAAGTCTACGACGATATAGATAACGTTACACAGTGCATACAACGTACACGGGCAGTGCACATCGATCTGCATTGCACGGTCATTGAACTGCCATAGAAACTTGGCTTGCACCGCGCGTACAGCGCTTTACGAAGCATTTGGTAGGCAGTTCATACGTATTCCAATGGCAGTGCATACCTGTTTTTAACCTTATTATTGTAGTAGTATCCTGAAGCGCTCCGTGGGCAGTGCATGCTTTGTTTACCTATAGTGCATATGAGTGTGCATAGCACGCGGGGTACATTGCACGCTAAGTGCACTGCCCTCGCATGTTATCTTGCACCTTTGCGCACAACAGTTTACAAAGTATTTCTAAGGCAGATCATCTACACCTTTAGGATAGTGCATATCATGTGTATGGCATTGTAATGACAGTATGACGATGCAATCAACGAGCTGTGCATCTCAGTGTATATAGCAAGTGGGATTGCATTGCACGGCTAGTGCACTGCCATTTCATATTATCTTTCACCGAGCAGTGCACTGTAGGAGAAAAACGAAAAGGTTCTCGTCATTGAAACAATACACCACGCGTCAAAAGTCTACGTCTATACAGATAACGTTACACAGTGCATACTACGTGGACCAACAGTGCACATCGCTGTGCATAGCAGGTGGGGTGATTGAACTACCATAGAAACTTGTCTTGCACCGTGCGTACAACGCTTTATGAAGCATTTGGAAAGCAGTTCATACGTATTCCAATGGCAGTGCATACCTGTTTTTAACCGCATTATTGTATTAGTATCCTGAAGCGCTCCGTGGGCAGTGCATGCTTTGTTTATCTGCAGTGCATATGAGTGTGCGTAGCACGCGGGGTGCATTGCACGCTAAGTGCACTGCCCTCGCATGTTATCTTGCACCTTTGGCTACAACAGTTTACAAAGCATTTCTAAGGCTGATCATACAGAGCTTCAGCGCAGTGCATCTCGTATGCATGGCATTATAATGACAGTATGACGATGCAATGAACGAGCAGTGCATCTCAGTGTATATAGCAGGTGGGATTGAATTGCACGGCTAGTGCACTGCCATTTCATATTATCTTTCACCGAGCAGTGGATTGTAGGAGAAAAACGAAAAGGTCCTCGTTATTGAAATAATACCCCACGCGTCAAAAGTCTACGACGATATAGATAACGTTACACAGTGCATACAACGTACACGGGAGTGCACATCGATCTGCATTGCACGGTCATTGAACTGCCATAGAAACTTGGCTTGCACCGCGCGTACAGCGCTTTACGAAGCATTTGGTAGGCAGTTCATACGTATTCCAATGGCAGTGCATACCTGTTTTTAACCTTATTATTGTAGTAGTATCCTGAAGCGCTCCGTGGGCAGTGCATGCTTTGTTTACCTATAGTGCATATGAGTGTGCATAGCACGCGGGGTACATTGCACGCTAAGTGCACTGCCCTCGCATGTTATCTTGCACCTTTGCGCAAAACAGTTTACAAAGTATTTCTAAGGCAGATCATCTACACCTTTAGGATAGTGTATCTCATGTGTATGGCATTGTAATGACAGTATGACGATGCACTCAACGAGTAGTGCATCTCAGTGTATATAGCAGGTGGGATTGCATTGCACGGCTAGTGCACTGCCATTTCATATTATCTTTCACCGAGCAGTGCACTGTAGGAGAAAAACGAAAAGGTTCTCGTTATTGAAACAATACACCACGCGTCAAAAGTCTACGTCTATACAGATAACGTTACGCAGTGCATACTACGTGCACCAACAGTGCACATCGCTGTGCATAGAAGGTGGGGTGATTGAACTACCATAGAAACTTGTCTTGCACCGTGCGTACAAAGCTTTATGAAGCATTTGGAAAGCAGTTCATACGTATTCCAATGGCAGTGCATACCTATTTTTAACCGCATTATTGTAGTAGTATCCTGAAGCGCTCCGTGGGCAGTGCATGCTTTGTTTATCTGCAGTGCATATGAGTGTGCGTAGCACGCGGGGTGCATTGCATGCTAAGTGCACTGCCCTCGCATGTTATCTTGCACCTTTGCGCACAACAGTTTACAAAGCATTTCTAAGGCTGATCATACAGAGCTTCAGCGCAGTGCATCTCGTATGCATGGCATTATAATGACAATATGACGATGCAATGAACGAGCAGTGCATCTCAGTGTATATAGCAGGTGGGATTGAATTGCACGGCTAGTGCACTGCCATTTCATATTATCTTTCACCGACCAGTGCACTGTAGGAAAAAACGAAAATGGTCCTCGTTATTGAAATAATACCCCACGCGTCAAAAGTGTACGACGATATAGATAACGTTACACAGTGCATACAACGTACACGGGCAGTGCACATCGATCTGCATTGCACGGTCATTGAACTGTCATAGAAACTTGGCTTGCACCCCGCGTACAGCGCTTTACGAAGCATTTGGTAGGCAGTTCATACGTATTCCAATGGCAGTGCATACCTGTTTTTAACCTTATTATTGTAGTAGTATCCTGAAGCGCTCTGTGGGCAGTGCATGCTTTGTTTACCTACAGTGCATACGAGTGTGCATAGCACGCGGGGTACATTGCAGCTAAGTGCACTGCCCTCGCATGTTATCTTGCACCTTTGCGCACAACAGTTTATAAAGAATTTCTAAGAAAAATCATCTACATCTTTAGGACAGTGCATCTCGTGTGTATGGCATTGTAATGACAGTATGACGATGCAATCAACGAGCAGTGCATCTCAGTGTATATAGCATGTGGGATTGAATTGCATGGCTAGTGTACTGCTATTTCATATTATCTTTCACCGAGCAGTGCACTGTAGGAGAAAAAAAAGGTCCTCATTTTCGAAACAATACCCCACGCATCAAAAGTCTACGTCGATACAGATAACGTTACGCAGTGCATACTACGTACACCGGCAGTGCACATTGCTATGCATAGCAGGTGGGGTGCATTGCGCGGTCATAACTTCCATAGAAACTTGTCTTGCACCATGCGTACAGCGCTTTATGAAGCATTTGGAAGGAAGTTCATACGTATTCCAATGGCAGTGCATACCTGTTTTTAACCTTATTATTGTATTAGTATCCTGAAGCGCTCCGTGGGCTTTGTTTACCTGAAGTGTATACGAGTGTGCGTAGCACCCGGGGTACATTGCACGCTAAGTGCACTGCCCTCGCATGTTATCTTGCACCTTTGCGCACAACAGTTTACAAAGTTTTTCTAAGGCAGATCATCTACACCTTTAGGATAGTGCATCTCATGTGTATGGCATTGTAATGACAGTAGGACGATGCAATCAACGAGCAGTGTATCTCAGTGTATATAGCAGGTGGGATTGCATTGCACGGCTAGTGCACTGCCATTTCATATTATCTTTCACCGAGCAGTACACTGTAGGAGAAAAACGAAAAGGTTCTCGTTATTGAAACAATACACCATGCGTCAAAAGTCTACGTCTATACAGATAACGTTACCCAGTGCATACTACGTGCACCAATAGTGCACATCGCTGTGCATAGCAGGTGGGGTGATTGAACTACCATTGAAACTTGTCTTGCACCGTGCGTACAGCGCTTTATGAAGCATTTGGAAAGCACTTCATACGTATTCCAATGGCAGTGCATACCTGTTTTTAACCGCATTATTGCGCTCCGTGGGCAGTGCATGCTTTGTTTATCTGCAGTGCATATGAGTGTGCGTAGCACGCTGGGTGCATTGCACGCTAAGTGCACTGCCCTCGCATGTTATCTTGCACCTTTGCGCACAACAGTTTACAAAGCATTTCTAAGGCTGATCATACAGAGCTTCAGCGCAGTGCATCTTGTATGCATGGCATTATAATGACAGTATGACGATGCAATCAACGAGCAGTGCATCTTAGTGTATATAGCAGGTGGGATTGAATTGCACGGCTAGTGCACTGCCATTTCATATTATCTTTCACCGAGCAGTGCACTGTAGGAGCAAAACGAAAAGGTCCTCGTTATTGAAATAATACCCCACGCGTCAAAAGTCTACGACGATACAGATAAAGTTACAAAGTGCATACAACGTACACGGGCAGTGCACATCGATTTGCATTGCACGGTCATTGAACTGCCATAGAAACTTGGCTTGCACCATGCATACAACGCTTTACGAAGCATTTGGTGGCAATTCATACGTATTCCAATGGCAGTGCATACCTGTTTTTAACCTTATTATTGTAGTAGTATCCTGAAGCGCTCTGTGGGTAGTGCATGCTTTGTTTACCTACAGTGCATACGAGTGTGCATAGCATGCGGGGTACATTGCTCGCTAAGTGCACTGCCCTCGCATGTTATCTTGCACCTTTGCGCACAACAGTTTACAAAGTATTTCTAAGGCAGATCATCTACACCTTTAGGATAGTGCATCTCATGTGTATGGCATTGTAAAGACAGTATGACGATCCAATCAACGAGCAGTGCATCTTAGTGTATATAGCAGGTGGGATTGCATTGCACGGCTAGTGCACTGCCATTTCATATTATCTTTCACCGAGCAGTGCACTGTAGGAGAAAAACGAAAAGGTTCTCGTTATTGAAACAATACACCACGCGTCAAAAGTCTACGTCTATACAGATAACGTTACGCAGTGCATACTACGTGCACCAACAGTGCACATCGTTGTGCATAGCAGGTGGGGTGATTGAACTACCATAGAAACTTGTCTTGCACCGTGCGTACAGCGCTTTATGAAGCATTTGGAAAGCACTTCATACGTATTCCAATGGCAGTGCATACCTGTTTTTAACCGCATTATTGCGCTCCGTGGGCAGTGCATGCATTGTTTATCTGCAGTGCATATGAGTGTGCGTAGCACGCGGGGTGCATTGCACGCTAAGTGCACTGCCCTGGCATGTTATCTTGCACCATTGCGCACAACAGTTTACAAAGCATTTCTAAGGCTGATCATACAGAGCTTCAGCGCAATGCATCTCGTATGCATGGCATTATAATGACAGTATGACGATGCAATCAACGAGCAGTGCATCTCAGTGTATATAGTTGGTGGGATTGAATTGCACGGCTAGTGCACTGCCATTTCATATTATCTTTCACCGAGCAGTGCACTGTAGGAAAAAAACGAAAAGGTCCTCGTTATTGAAATAATACCCCACGCGTCAAAAGTCTACGACGATACAGATAACGTTACACAGTGCATACAACGTACACGGGCAGTGCACATCGATCTGCATTGCACGGTCATTGAACTGCCATAGAAACTTGGCTTGCACCGTGCATACAGGGCTTTACGAAGCGTTTGGTAGGCAGTTCATACGTATTCCAATGGCAGTGCATACCTGTTTTTAACCTTATTATTGTAGTAGTATCCTGAAGCGCTCCGTGGACAGTGCATGCTTTGTTTACCTACAGTGCATACGAGTGTGCATAGCACGCGGGGTACATTGCACGCTAAGTGCACTGCCCTCGCATGTTATCTTGCACCTTTGCGCACAATAGTTACAAAGTATTTCTAAGGCAGATCATCTACACCTTTAGGATAGTGCATCTCATGTGTATGGCATTGTAATGACAGTATGACGATGCAATCAACGATCAGTGCATCTCAGTGTATATAGCAGGTGGGATTGCATTGCACGACTAGTGCACTGCCATTTCATATTATCTTTCACCGAGTAGTGCACTGTAGGAGAAAAACGAAAAGGTTATCGTTATTCAAACAATACACCACGCGTCAAAAGTCTACGTCTATACAGATAACGTTACGAAGTGCATACTACGTACACCAACAGTGAACATCGCTGTGCATAGCAGGTGGGGTGATTAAACTACAATAGAAACTTGTCTTGAACCGTGCGTACAGCGATTTACGAAGCATTCAGAAAGCAGTTCATACGTATTCCAATGGCAGTGCATACCTGTTTTTAACCGTATTATTGAAGTAGTATCCTGAAGCGCTCCGTGGGCAGTGCATGCTTTGTTTATCTGCAGTGCATATGAGTGTGCGCAGCACGCGGGGTGCATTGCACGCTAAGTGCACTGCCCTCGCATGTTATCTTGCACCTTTGGCTACAACAGTTTACAAAGAATTTATAAGGCTGATCATACAGAGCTTCAGCGCAGTGCATCTCGTATGCATGGCATTATAATAACAGTATGACGATGCAATCAACGAGCAGTGCATCTCAGTGTATATAGCAGGTGGGATTGAATTGCACGGCTAGTGCACTGCCATTTCATATTATCTTTCACCGAGCAGTGCACTGTAGGAGAAAAACGAAAAGGTCCTCGTTATTGAAATAATACCCCACGCGTCAAAAGTCTACGACGATACAGATAACGTTACAAAGTGCATACAACGTACACGGGCAGTGCACATCGATCTGCATTGCACGGTCAATGAACTGCCATAGAAACTTGGCTTGCACCGTGCATACAGCGCTTTACGAAGCATTTGGTAGGCAGTTCATACGTATTCCAATGGCAGTGCATACCTGTTTTTAACCTTATTATTTTAGTAGTATCCTGAAGCGCTCTGTGGGCAGTGCATGCTTTGTTTACCTACAGTGCATACGAGTGTGCATAGCACACGGGGTACATTGCATGCTAAGTGCACTGCCCTCGCATGTTATCTTGCACCTTTGCGCACAACAGTTTACAAAGTTTTTCTAAGGCAGATCATCTACACCTTTAGGATAGTGCATCTCATGTGTATGGCATTGTAATGACAGTATGACGATGCAATCAACGAGCAGTGTATCTCAGTGTATATAGCAGGTGGGATTGCATTGCACGGCTAGTGCACTGCCATTTCATATTATCTTTCACCGAGCAGTGCACTGTAGGAGAAAAACGAAAAGGTTCTCGTTATTGAAACAATACACCACGCGTCAAAAGTCTACGTCTATACAGATAACGTTACGAAGTGCATACTACGTACACCAACAGTGCACATCGCTGTGCATAGCAGGTGGGGTGATTGAACTACCATAGAAACTTGTCTTGCACCGTGCGTACTGCAATTTACGAAGCATTTGGAAAGCAGTTCATACGTATTCCAATGGCAGTGCATACCTGTTTTTAACCGCATTATGGTAGTAGTATCCTGAACCGCTCCGTGGGCAGTGCATGCTTTGTTTATCTGCAGTGCATATGAGTGTGCGTAGCACGTGGGGTGCGTTGCACGCTAACTGCACTGTCCTCGCATGTTATCTTGCACCTTTGGCCACAATAGTTTACAAAGAATTTATAAGGCAGTTCATACGTATTCCAATGGCAGTGCATACCTGTTTTTAACCTTATTATTTTAGTAGTATCCTGAAGCGCTCTGTGGGCAGTGCATGCTTTGTTTACCTACAGTGCATACGAGTGTGCATAGCATGCGGGGTACATTGCACGCTAAGTGCACTGCCCTCGCATGTTATCTTGCACCTTTGCGCACAACAGTTTACAAAGTATTTCTAAGGCAGATCATCTATACCTTTAGGATAGTGCATCTCATGTGTATGGCATTGTAAAGACAGTATGACGATCCAATCAACGAGCAGTGCATCTCAGTGTATATAGCAGGTGCGATTGCATTGCACGGCTAGTGCACTGCCATTTCATATTATCTTTCACCGAGCAGTGCACTGTAGGAGAAAAACGAAAAGGTTCTCGTTATTGAAACAATACACCACGCGTCAAAAGTCTACGTCTATACAGATAACGTTACGCAGTGCATACTACGTGCACCAACAGTGCACATCGCTGTGCATAGCAGGTGGGGTGATTGAACTACCATAGAAACTTGTCTTGCACCGTGCGTACAGCGCTTTATGAAGCATTTGGAAAGCAGTTCATACGTATTCCAATGGCAGTGCATACCTATTTTTAACCGCATTATGGTAGTAGTATCCTGAAGCGCTCCGTGGGCAGTGCATGCTTTGTTTATCTGCAGTGCATATGAGTGTGCGTAGCACGCGAGGTGCATTGCATGCTAAGTGCACTGCCCTCGCGTGTTATCTTGCACCTTTGGCCACAACAGTTTACAAAGAATTTATAAGGCTGATCATACAGAGCTTCAGCGCAGTGCATCTCGTATGCATGGCATTATAATGATAGTATGACGATGCAATCAACGAGCAGTGCATCTCAGTGTATATAGCAGGTGGGATTGAATTGCAGGGCTAGTGCACTGCCATTTCATATTATCTTTCACCGAGCAGTGCACTGTAGGAAAAAAACGAAAAGGTCCTCGTTATTGAAATAATACCCCACGCGTCAAAAGTCTACGAGGATACAGATAACGTTACACAGTGCATACAACGTACACGGGAAGTGCACATCGATCTGCATTGCACGGTCATTGAACTGCCATAGAAACTTGGCTTGCACCATGCGTATAGCGCTTTACGAAGCATTTGGTAGGCAGTTCATACGTATTCCAATGGCAGTGCATACCTGTTTTTAACCTTATTATTGTAGTAGTATCCTGAAGCGCTCCGTGGACAGTGCATGCTTTGTTTACCTACAGTGCATACGAGTGTGCATAGCACGCGGGGTACATTGCACGCTAAGTGCACTGCCCTCGCATGTTATCTTGCACCTTTGCGCACAATAGTTACAAAGTATTTCTAAGGCAGATCATCTACACCTTTAGGATAGTGCATCTCATGTGTATGGCATTGTAATGACAGTATGACGATGCAATCAACGATCAGTGCATCTCAGTGTATATAGCAGGTGGGATTGCATTGCACGACTAGTGCACTGCCATTTCATATTATCTTTCACCGAGTAGTGCACTATAGGAGAAAAACGAAAAGGTTATCGTTATTCAAACAATACACCACGCGTCAAAAGTCTACGTCTATACAGATAACGTTACGCAGTGCATACTACGTACACCAACAGTGAACATCGCTGTGCATAGCAGGTGGGGTGATTAAACTACAATAGAAACTTGTCTTGCACCGTGCGTACAGCGATTTACGAAGCATTCAGAAAGCAGTTCATACGTATTCCAATGGCAGTGCATACCTGTTTTTAACCGCATTATTGTAGTAGTATCCTGAAGCGCTCCGTGGGCAGTGCATGCTTTGTTTATCTGCAGTGCATATGAGTGTGCGCAGCACGCGGGGTGCATTGCACGCTAAGTGCACTGCCCTCGCATGTTATCTTGCACCTTTGGCTACAACAGTTTACAAAGAATTTATAAGGCTGATCATACAGAGCTTTAGCGCAGTGCATCTCGTATGCATGTCATTATAATAACAGTATGACGATGCAATCAACGAGCAGTGCATCTCAGTGTATATAGCAGGTGGGATTGAATTACACGGCTAGTGCACTGCCATTTCATATTATCTTTCACCGAGCAGTGCACTGTAGGAGAAAAACGAAAAGGTCCTCGTTATTGAAATAATACCCCACGCGTCAAAAGTCTACGACGATACAGATAACGTTACAAAGTGCATACAACGTACACGGGCAGTGCACATCGATCTGCATTGCACGGTCAATGAACTGCCATAGAAACTTGGCTTGCACCGTGCATACAGCGCTTTACGAAGCATTTGGTAGGCAGTTCATACGTATTCCAATGGCAGTGCATACCTGTTTTTAACCTTATTATTTTAGTAGTATCCTGAAGCGCTCTGTGGGCAGTGCATGCTTTGTTTATTAAAAGTGCATACGAGTGTGCATAGGACACGGGGTACATTGCACGCTGAGTGCACTGCCCTCGCATGTTATCTTGCACCTTTGCGCACAACAGTTTACAAAGTTTTTCTAAGGCAGATCATCTACACCTTTAGGATAGTGCATCTCATGTGTATGGCATTGTAATGACAGTATGACGATGCAATCAACGAGCAGTGTATCTCAGTGTATATAGCAGGTGGGATTGCATTGCACGGCTAGTGCACTGCCATTTCATATTATCTTTCACCGAGCAGTGCACTGTAGGAGAAAAACGAAAAGGTTCTCGTTATTGAAACAATACACCACGCGTCAAAAGTCTACGTCTATACAGATAACGTTACGAAGTGCATACTACGTACACCAACAGTGCACATCGCTGTGCATAGCAGGTGGGGTGATTGAACTACCATAGAAACTTGTCTTGCACTGTGCGTACTGCAATTTACGAAGCATTTGGAAAGCAGTTCATACGTATTCCAATGGCAGTGCATACCTGTTTTTAACCGCATTATGGTAGTAGTATCCTGAACCGCTCCGTTGGCAGTGCATGCTTTGTTTATCTGCAGTGCATATGAGTGTGCGTAGCACGTGGGGTGCATTGCACGCTAACTGCACTGTCCTCGCATGTTATCTTGCACCTTTGGCCACAATAGTTTACAAAGAATTTATAAGGCAGTTCATACGTATTCCAATGGCAGTGCATACCTGTTTTTAACCTTATTATTTTAGTAGTATCCTGAAGCGCTCTGTGGGCAGTGCATGCTTTGTTTACCTACAGTGCATACGAGTGTGCATAGCATGCGGGGTACATTGCACGCTAAGTGCACTGCCCTCGCATGTTATCTTGCACCTTTGCGCACAACAGTTTACAAAGTATTTCTAAGGCAGATCATCTACACCTTTAGGATAGTGCATCTCATGTGTATGGCATTGTAAAGACAGTATGACGATCCAATCAACGAGCAGTGCATCTCAGTGTATATAGCAGGTGGGATTGCATTGCACGGCTAGTGCACTGCCATTTCATATTATCTTTCACCGAGCAGTGCACTGTAGGAGAAAAACGAAAAGGTTCTCGTTATTGAAACAATACACCACGCGTCAAAAGTCTACGTCTATACAGATAACGTTACGCAGTGCATACTACGTGCACCAACAGTGCACATCGCTGTGCATAGCAGGTGGGGTGATTGAACTACCATAGAAACTTGTCTTGCACCGTGCGTACAGCGCTTTATGAAGCATTTGGAAAGCAGTTCATACGTATTCCAATGGCAGTGCATACCTATTTTTAACCGCATTATGGTAGTAGTATCCTGAAGCGCTCCGTGGGCAGTGCATGCTTTGTTTATCTGCAGTGCATATGAGTGTGCGTAGCACGCGAGGTGCATTGCATGCTAAGTGCACTGCCCTCGCGTGTTATCTTGCACCTTTGGCCACAACAGTTTACAAAGAATTTATAAGGCTGATCATACAGAGCTTCAGCGCAGTGCATCTCGTATGCATGGCATTATAATGATAGTATGACGATGCAATCAACGAGCAGTGCATCTCAGTGTATATAGCAGGTGGGATTGAATTGCAGGGCTAGTGCACTGCCATTTCATATTATCTTTCACCGAGCAGTGCACTGTAGGAAAAAAACGAAAAGGTCCTCGTTATTGAAATAATACCCCACGCGTCAAAAGTCTACGATGATACAGATAACGTTACACAGTGCATACAACGTACACGGGAAGTGCACATCGATCTGCATTGCACGGTCATTGAACTGCCATAGAAACTTGGCTTGCACCGTGCGTATAGCGCTTTACGAAGCATTTGGTAGGCAGTTCATACGTATTCCAATGGCAGTGCATACCTGTTTTTAACCTTATTATTTTAGTAGTATCCTGAAGCGCTCCGTGGGTAGTGCATGCTTTGTTTACCTATAGTGCATACGAGTGTGCATAGCAAGCGGGATACATTGCACGCTAAGTGCACTGCCCTCGCATGTTATCTTGCACCTTTGCGCACAACAGTTTACAAAGTATTTCTAAGGCAGATCATCTACACCTTTAGGATAGTGCATCTCATGTGTATGGCATTGTAATGACAGTATGACGATGCAATCAACGAGCAGTGCATCTCAGTGTATATAGCAGGTGGGATTGCATTGCACGGCTAGTGCACTGCCATTTCATATTATCTTTCACCGAGCAGTGCACTGTAGGAGAAAAACGAAAAGGTTCTCGTTATTGAAACAATACACCACGCCTCAAAAGTCTACGTCTATACAGATAACGTTACGCGGTGCATACTACGTACACCAACAGTGCACATCGCTGTGCATAGCAGGTGGGGTGATTGAACTACCATAGAAACTTGTCTTGCACCGTGCGTACAGCAATTTACGAAGCATTTGGAAAGCAGTTCATACGTATTCCAATGGCAGTGCATACCTGTTTTTAACTGCATTATTGTAGTAGTAACCTGAAGAGCTCCGTGGGCAGTGCATGCTTTGATTATCTGCAGTGCATATGAGTGTGCGTAGTATGCAGGGTGCATTGCACGCTAAGTGCACAGCCCTCGCATGTTATCTTGCACCTTTGGCCACAACAGTTTACAAAGAGTTTATAAGGCAGATCATACAGAGGTTCAACGCAGTGCATCTCGTGTGCATGGCATTATAATAACGGTATAACGATGCAATCAACGAGCAGGTGGGATTGAGTTGAACGGCTAGTGCACTGCCATTTCATATTATCTTTCACCGAGCAGTGCACTCTAGGAGAAAAACGAAAAGGTCCTCATTATTGAAATAATACCCCACGCGTCAAAAGTCTATGACGATACAGATAACGTTACACAGTGCATACAACGTACACGGGCAGTGCACATCGATCTGCATTGCACGGTCATTGAACAACCATAGAAACTTGGTTTGCACCGTGCGTACAGCGTTTCACGAAGCATTTGGTAGGCAGTTCATACGTATTCCAATGGCAGTACATACCTGTTTTTAACCTTATTATTGTAGTAGTATCCTGAAGCGCTCCGTGGGCAGTGCATGCTTTGTTTACCTACAGTGCATACGAGTGTGCATAGCACGCGGGGTGCATTGCGCGCTAAGTGCACTGCCCTCGCATGTTATCTTGCACCTTTGCGCACAACAGTTTACAAAGCATTTCTAAGACAGATCATCTACATCTTTAGGATAGTGCATCTCATGTCTATGGCATTGTAATGACAGTATGACGACGCAATCAACGAGCAGTGCATCTCAGTGTATATAGCAGGTGGGATTGAATTGCACGGCTAGTGCACTGCCATTTCATATTATCTTTCACCGAGCAGTGCACTGTAGGAAAAAACGAAAAGGTCCTTGTTATTGAAACAATACCCAATGCATCAAAAGTCTATGTCGATACAGATAACGTTACGCAGTGTATACTACGTACACCGGTAGTACACATCGCTGTGCATAGCGGGTGGGGTGCATTGCATGGTCATTGAAATGCCATAGAAACTTGTCTTGCACCGCGCGTACAACGCTTTATGAAGCATTTGGAAGGCAGTTAATACATATTCCAATGGCAGTGCATACCTGTTTTTAACCGCATTATTGTAGTGTTATCCTGAAGCGCTCCGTGGGAAGTGCATGCTTTGTTTATCTGCAGTGCAGATGAGTGTGCGTAGTATGCGGGGTGCATTGCACGCTAAGTGCACTGCCCTCGCATGTTATCTTGCACCTTTGGCCACAACAGTTTATAAAGAGTTAATAAGGCAGATCATACAGAGGTTCAGCGCAGTGCATCTCGTGTGCATGGCATTATAATAACAGTATGACGATGCAATCAACGAGCACTGCATCTCAGTGTATATAGCAGGTGGGATTGAATTGCATGGCTAGTGCACTGTCATTTCATATTATCTTTCACCGAGCAGTGCACTGTAAGAGAAAAACGAAAAGGTCCTCGTTATTGAAATAATACTCCACACGTCAAAAGTCTACGACGATACAGATAACGTTACACAGTGCATACTACGTACACCGGCAGTGCACATCTCTGTGCATAGCAGGTGGGGTACATTGCACGGTCATTAAACTGCCATGGAAACTTGGCTTGTACCGTGCGTACAGCGCTTTACGAAGCATTTGGTAGACAGTTCATACGTATTCCAATGGCAGTGCATACCTGTTTTTAACCTTATTATTGTAGTAGTATCTTGAAGCGCTTCGTGGGCAATGCATGCTTTGTTTACCTATAGTGCATACGAGTGTGCATAGCACGTGGGGTGCATTGCACGCTAAGTACACTGCCCTCGCATGTTATCTTGCACCTTTGCGCACAACAGTTTACAAAGCATTTCTAAGACAGATCATCTACATCTTTAGGACAGTGCATCTCATGTGTATGGCATTGTAATGATAGTATGACGATGCAATCAACAAGCAGTGCATCTCAGTGTATATAGCAGGTGGGATTGAATTGCACGGCTAGTGCACTGCCATTTCATATTATCTTTCACCGGGCAGTGCACTGTAGGAGAAAAACGAAAAGGTCCTCGTTATTGAAACAATACCCCACGCGTCAAAAGTCTATGTCGATACAGATAACGTTACGTAGTGCATACTACGTACACTGGTAGTACACATCGCTGTGCATAGCAGGTGGGGTGCATTGCACGGTCATTGAACTGCCATAGAAACTTGTCTTGCACCGTGCGTAGAGCGCTTTACGAAGCATTTGGAAGGCAGTTCATACGTATTCCAATGGCAGTGCATACCTGTTTTTAACCGCATTATTATAGTAGTATTCTGAAGCACTCCGTGAGCAGTGCATGCTTTGTTTACCTACAGTGCATATGAGTGTGCGTAGCACGTGGGGTGCATTGCACGCTAACTGCACTGTCCTCGCATGTTATCTTGCACCTTTGCACACAGCAGTTTACAAAGAATTTATAAGGCAGATGATATAGAGCTTCAGCGTAGTGCATCTCGTGTGCATGGCATTGTAATGACAGTATGACGATGCAATCAACGAGCAGTGCATCTCAGTGTATATAGAAGCTGGGATTGAATTGCACGGCTAGTGCACTACCATTTCATATTATCTTTTACCGAGCAGTGCAGTGTAGGAGGAAAACGAAAAGGTCCTCGTTATTGAAACAATACCCCACGCGTCAAAATTCTACGTCGATACAGATAACGTTACGCAGTGCATACTACCTACACCGGCAGTGCACATCGCTGTGCATAGCAGGTGGGGGGCATTGCACGGTCATTGAACTGCCATAGAAACTTGTCTTGCACCGTGCGTACAACGCTTTACGAAGCATTTGGAAGACAATTCATACGTATTCCAATGGTAGTGCATACCTGTTTTTAACCACATTATTGTAGTAGTATCCTGAAGCGCTCCGTGGGCAGTGCATGCTTTGTTTACCTGCGGTGTATATGAGTGTGCGTAGCACGCGGGGTGCATTCCACGCTAAGTGCACTGCCCTCGCATGTTATCTTGCACATTGGCGCACAGCAGTTTACAAAGCATTTCTAAGGCAGTTCATCTACATCTTTAGGACAGTGCATCTCGTGTGTATGGCATTGTAATGACAGCATTACGAAGTACTCAACGAGTAGTGCATGTTTTGTATTCGAGCAGTGCATCTGCATATAAAAGCGGTATCACAAAGCTAATATGGTACGTTTTTTAGTAAGTCCGTATTTTCATTTATATACTTTGAACTCTTTTAAGAGGAGTTTCACAAAACTGGTGGGGTGTATTGCAAGGTAAGTGCACTGCCAAAGATTATTATCTTGCACCGTGCGTACAGCACATAGGCAGCTTATTTTTTATTTGATGATCAGTGCATTATGAAGCACTTGTAAGGGACTTCATATATAGTTCACGGGCACTGCATCTCGTTGTCCATGGCATTATAAAATCAGTATCACAAAGCACTCACGGTCAGTGCATCCGTTGTATACGAGCTGTGCATCTCGGTGCACATTGCTGGTTGTATATGAGCAGTGCAAAATGGACAAACAGAGCCACTAAACCCAGCACAAATGTACTGCCTCTCCCCTTACAAAGGACTAGTTAGACTGTAGACCCCGCATATATGTTGCTATCAATACTAAAGTGTTCTTCTTGGAAAAGGGGCAATGCATTTTCATACTGAATTATGACCCACCTGTCAGACAACTTGTTTTCGGGAGATAAAACCTTCCCAACCGTCGTTGGTGTTTAAAGAAGGAAGAGAAGGTAGGAAAACGTATCTTCTTCAAACTATTATAACCAGCTAATGCTGGAACAACCCATAACTTTCTCAGCCGCCGCCGCTACCCGTATGTCGATCTAAGGAAAGTTTCAACCACGCTTCAAAACAAGCAGTAAGATATCTCCATCTCATCAAGGCAAGGCAATGGAGAGAGACGTCGTCATCACTGGCGCCACGAATCAGGTAACTAGATATTGAACCTGCTCAAACGATTGAAATTCTAGGGATATATGTGATGAGGCGATTCAGCTTGTACTTCGTCTCTACATGGTAGACATGGTCGGCAGCTACATTGTAGCGACAACGCAACCGTTTTTTGGAAAAAGAAATTTGCCAGCAACGTAGCTGATTTTTATCTTGGGATTCAACAGAGATATAACTTCCTAGGTTTAAAGCACGGAGCATAGTTTCTACAGTGATGGGAACAGTTTAATAACCATCATAGTGTAGTACAATTGATATAGCGGAAATAGTTATATACGAAACTACATGACCATTTGCTACGCATGTAGTTTGAGCAGCAGATAGTACTATGTGTAATCACAAAAAAAATCACAGTGGATCGATCACTTCAATTGTAGGCTACACCAATTCGTTCATTTTCTATCAAAGTAATGTATTACTCTGTGTACTTAATAGCAAGAGATTATACAATACATTGAGAAGTTCAGTCGATGTACAATAAAACTATGCTCTAAATATAATTCAGCTATTCCTGCCAAATACTATTTATTATTATGTATATAATCAGCAAGGTTGTTGGTGGTTGTTGCAAAAAAGGTAAAAGGAGGAAATAATACCACTGTAAATTTCAAAATATTTCGGCATACATATTTCAACTGATTGTTTTTGCATTGAAGCCTACTTATATAAGTTATATAGCAGATATATTATTATTGTTGATGTTACAGATACGCAAGCAGAGTGTTGATTCTTTATCTGTGAGTTATTTTATCACTAAATCTCGAGAATGCGATATATGCTGCATTACACCAAATTGCAAAATTCAGCAGGGACCCAGATTATCTCATTTGAATGATCATACATTGGCTGAAACTGAAATGATGAAAGGTGCAAAATTCCAAGTCCCAGGCGTAACAGAACGTGTTGCACGTCAATTCAGGATGGTATATATACTTTTAAGAATAATATATGATTTTTTTATTTAAATGCTTTAAAAATCAAAAGATTGACCTTGAATAATTACGGTGCTACTATATTAATTATATCATGGCAGAGACGTCTTAGAGAACTACACGATAAGTGGGATAAAGAGCGTGAGCATAAACTGATAGCTCTCGCGGCGTCAAAAAAAATTGTACGAAGATGTAACGTAGCACGCGCAAACTTGAAGCCGAAGCTGGAAAACATTAACATCACAATGTCTGCTTCACAAGTAATTTCCAGAGACCCTAGTGGTATAACAAAGCTACGATGCAAAGATGAATCAGGTGTTTCAGTGAAAGGCAACATCGCAGTCAAGACTAGTTGTAAATTGAAAGATGCAAAGTGCAATGAGAATAGTTTGGTGAGTTTGCTCTTGCAATCAGTAAAAAATTTAAAAAAGAATATAATTTTGAATGAGTACTGCTAACAATTATTTTATTTTATTTCTGTTTTGTCAGGTGCAGGTTGATGTGATGGTCTCAATGCAATAAACCAGTGGTACTACTGCAGCATCTTCTGCACAGACAAGGACATCAAAGGACACAGATGAAGTAACCAACATTCAGTTTAGGTACAGCGAGAAAAAATCAGATACAGTGCAAGCAGCTCCTGCAAGCCAGAGAATCCTCACGAATACTTCAACACAGAATGGTCAGACACACGCAAACATCGACCTAATAGCTGTCGGAATGGCAATGAGTGGCACAGAAGGAGAAGCTTTAGTAAGGTATGCTGGTAGCTCTACAGAAGACAAAACAAAAACAATCATCACAACGAATGTACTCAAAAGAAGCATGATTGTTCAAAATTTCCATGATAGGAGAGTGCTGAGCAAAGATGAGTAAAAAATCGAAAGCAAGACAGTATATCCTAGATACGCGAGTAGCATAACAAATTCAGAAGAGAAGATCACACATGAACAGATTATAGATGAGCAGAGTGTTGCAAGTGAACCAGTCAGCAACATTTTTTTCCAGTGCAGCCAGCAACCATCGCTACAAGTACAGTAGAGTCAAAAGATGGAAGCATTGATGGACCTAATTGTTCTGATGCAGGCAAGAGAGATTCAACCAACATGCTGAACACGCAAAGAGAAGAGAATACAAGTCATCAGAATGTCAATTGTTTAGAGGAACCGACAGAAACTGTATGCACTAACACCAACTCGGAAGCAATGAGCAATGAGCAGTCTGTGCCCCAGTGCGATGACACTATTCCTAAAAAGAGATTAATCTAGGAGAACCTACGGAAGAAGAGTTAGAGATGGACAGAATGTTTAAGAATGAGTACCTAGCTGTGGATGAAATTGGTGATGCCACGACACCGGAAGAAGGAATGGAATTTCAGTCAAGGGAAAATGCTTTCCAATTCTTTGCACTGTATGAAAGGAAAAACAGTTTTTCTATAAGAAAACACACCAGCCTTAACTCCAAGAAAACAAGTGAAATGATTAAACAGACATTTGTTTGCACAAAACAAGGTCAGACTCAAATAAGTGAGAAAGTTGTAAAAGAAAGGAAAACAAGTTCTACTATCAGGTGCTCGTACCCTATGTCCATTGTGGTAAAGAAAACAGAGAAAGGATGGATGTACAAAACAGTAAAACTGGACCACAATCACCCTTTGCACCCAACAGATTGGCTCATTAGGTTTTCAAAATGCCACAAGTCAATGACACAGAAAGACAAGGAATTCATACGTATACTACACCTTGGAAAGATTCCACCGAGGAGAGTGATGCAAATATAAAGTGGAATGAAACTTCTAACCATAGGAGTTGGTTTCGACGGAAAAGACGTGTCAAACCTTAAGTATGCTGACAAGAAAGACAGCAGAAATAAAGATATAGAGGAATGCTTGAAGAGGTTTACCCGTCTTCAATCAAGGGTTCCTGGGTTCTCATATAAATTCGACACTGACCACACAAATGCCATTCGTAGCATCTTCTGGACAGACGCAATGTGAAGGATGAACTACGAACTATACGGTGAACACGTGTCATTCGACACAACGTTCCAGACGAACGTATACAACATGCCTTTTGCACCAATCATTGGTGTGAACAACCATGGAAACACTGTTTTGTTTGGGATCGGACTCCTGCAGGATGATTCAGCTGAAACATTCAAGTGGCTATTCAAAACTTTTGTCTTGGAAATGGGTGGTAAAGCACCAAAGTACATAATCACTGACTAGTGCAGAGCAATGAAGAAAGCAATTGATGAACTGGATATACTGCTTGACACAATCCACAGGTTCTGCCTGTGGCACATCATCAAAAAGATGCTAGAAAACCTTGCTAGCATTTTGGCAAGAAATGAAGGCCTGTCGGAAGAACTAAGAGATGTGATAAAGAACTCATTGACTGTAGAAGAGTTTGAAAAATGTTGGAGGCAAGTATTGGAAAAATACGGAATTGCAAACAACAAGCATCTGCTAGATTTATGGGATATCAGAGATCACTGGGTACCAGCCTACTTCATGGACTGCTTCTATCCCTTTTCCTCGTAAACTACAAGAAGCGACAGCACCAACTCCATGTGGAAAGACTGTCGACCACACAGACACAATACTGAAATTCCTAGATTCATATGACGCAATTCAGGAGAAAAGCTTGAGTGCGCTCGATAGGAAAAGGAACAAGACTTCAGAGAAGACAACACCAACATGGAGCAGATATGGACTTGAGACAGATGCAATAAACATTTACACTACAAACATATTTCTCAAGTTTCAGAAGCAACTAGCAGATAACACAGCTTTCGAAATAACAAGGGAAGAAACAACTGACATAGGAATGAAATACGAACTGACCAAAAGAAGTCATGTCACACATCTAGATTTCAACATAAATGTTTTTATAGTTGAAGTGGATAATGAGAATAAGATTTTCTCATGCAACTGCAAAAAAATGTCTAGGGATGGAATCTAGTGCTGTCACGTCCTCAGGGTTGTGGTACGTTTTGGTTTAGTATATAAGATGCCAGATAGTTTTGTGAACCCTGGATGGAAAAGATGCAACCCACATCAGCCATCCAACTATGTTTTTCGTCTTCCTGACGGTAACAAGAGCAACGCAGCAGGTCCAATACGTTATGTGATTGAGTTGACTCGTTTTGCTAAGATCTGCTCAAAAGCATGGAGTACAGACAAATCATACCAAGTTCTGGTAGAGTGCATCGATGAAATTGAGAAGAAAGTGAATGCTTCAGTAGACCAAGATGAGCAAACCAACACAGAGGGCATGGCAGATGGCATCGATAACTTACATGAAACAATCCGTACTGCATTGAGAGATCCTCCAATCATTAAAACAAAGGGTAGGAAAGAAGGACCGAGACAAAAACCAGGGTCAGAGCAGACGAAATGAAAATGCGGTACCTGGAGAAAGAGAGGGCACACAAAACCTAAATGTGAATTCTGGCTTAAGGAGAGAGAGGTATATATATATACACATGAATATTTTTTCTTATATTTTACAAAGTATCGTACCTAGCGACAAATTATATCTATGTAGTTTTTACTATTGCAGATTGAGGTTATTGAACTATGTATAAACTTTTGTTTGCAGGACAGAATGATCCAGAAGAAGCGCAAGATAAGATCAAAAGCTACAACAGAGAAAATCCAACTTCAAGAAGTGATTACGAGACGACTGATGCTACTAGTGTAAGTTTGCTTGTAAAAAAATAATAATATTCGATATATTAAGTCGAACTAATATTTTAACAAATAATCTTCAGGACGACCTGACACCACCAAAGAGAAGATTTTTTCAGAAAAATACAAGCCAGAAAAGTAAATCAAAACGTGGACGCATTTATGTTGACAACATTAGTACAGATGAAGTAAGATAATTTTACACAATGATACCTATTACAACATATCTTGAACCTGATTGTAACCGCGCAAGACTAACATTTTGTCTGCTTTTTCGAAAGAAAAATTTGACTCCACAGAAAGAAGAAGAGTATGGAAAGAAAAGGATCAACAAACTCCATCAACAACATCAAGTGATAGCAACTCAACTGATTCAGATAGAGTAAGTATTATATGAAATTTATAGCTGGTGACTTAGAAAATAGGAAAATTATTGGACATGATATTTGTTAAGTCGTGCAAATAAAATGCTTGATACATGTGATGCAGATGATATCAAAACCACAGAAGTAGAGGAGAAGTTCAGTAGGAACAACAGGAAAATCAAGAGAAGAAAGCAATTGTACACGAGGGATTGATGGAAAAAAGTCTGACATCAGAAAAAAAAAGATCTCATCCATATCCCACATAGAATGTTGTGAATATGTATGAAATCCCTCAGACAGATGCTAACCTCAGTGGAAATGATGGAAATGTTTCTCCAAGTTATGGTCATTCAGAATGAAGCTGCAGAACGGCAGAAGATGTGAATAATCAAAAGAGGAAGTGCAGTACAAAAATACAAATAAAAAGAGTAGTGATTACAAGGAGCAGTCCAGTGCAGACATCCGTGTCAAGCCACAAACGAACTCAAGCATCAGTTAAGAGGAATGTACAAACAAGAAGCAGCCCTGTAAATTCAATACAGTTTAATGTACATGAAAGTAACGGTACAAAAAGTCCGGTGATAAGAACAGTCAGAACAAGACAAAGCACCGTTCAAGATGAAGATCTCGACAGTGATCGGTCCAGAAGAAATAATAAAAAGGAAGGCACAAGCAGTTCAAAAATCCCCAGAAAAGGACATGGATGTCTACAATGGTATTTGGCTGGACAAGTTCAAGAGCCAAGGCAAGTTTTAAATTTCATAATATTTAAAACATTAAAATTAGGATTGTCCAAATAGTTTGCTCTACATACATGTTATAAAAAATGATTGCTAACAATGTTTCTTTATTTTATGCAGGAGAAGCAGCAGGATCAGGTCATGATACAAATATTTTTTTGTAGCACACAGACTGAGAATTAAAAATTCACTCATAATAAATGTAAGAAATTATAGAGCAGATTTTGTATTCTTATCAACTTATCATAAAGTTATAGAGGAAAGTTTTTTGTATCATGTCATCACTTGTTAGTTACTGGTATAAAAAGGATAAATTGACTACAACCATACATACCATTACACCGGTTTTGCAAATAAGATAAAAACATTAGACACAATAGCCATGAAACTCTAGAATAATCTACTGTAGTTCGAAAGAATAGTTTTGTACCGTATTTTCAATGGAACAATGCTTTAAAAAAAGAATTGCACTATATATATATCATACAAACTTAAAAACTAGAAATATTTTATTTAACAAAAAAAGTAGAACATTTACATTTTTTTTGTTTTGAAATAATTTACATATTATTCTTACAGACTATAAGATAGACCACTCGTACATCTATGCAATCACAATATAATAGATGAATCAGGAAAATAAAAAATAAAAAAGGAACCAGGGTAGTACATAACTAACATCTCTGGCAGTACATGAACTGCATAAAAATACATCAGGATAAAACAAAATAGAGCAGTGCATAATCCTTTAGAGAAGCAGTGCTATGCTTCAAACAACAGTGGGCTTGTGAATTGTATAAGTGGGCCTTTCTTGTATGGAAGCAGCAGTTTTATGGTTGCGAACTCTTGAGGTATCGTATGGACAATTTAGTACTGGGCCATAATTTTTAAAACTACTAGCACGATTTGCACGATCGGTTGGTTATAAGGATACGAGGAGTCGTGGAAGCAGTAAAGGCGTAAGTTGCAACAACGGCGCACCAGTTCATCATTTGCAGCGACGAAACTCAAAAGAACAAGGTGTCTATCTAGCACATAATTATATATTATTTTGTAGTCCATCACATACTTGTTCTTATTAGATACATCCTTGTTTACTATTGCAGAAATAAACAGATTCAAGCCATGGTACCAGACGTGTTCGTCCCAGACATGATGGACGACGGGCTTCAGACCACAGAGACTCATAGCATTACTGTTCACGGAATGATGGTTCTTACTGTGGAATACGCCAACGAGGAATCAACGTTGAACAGAATCCTCTCCATGTACGAGGCTTGGCTTGAAGAGGTTTGTACCCATCCAACTTACCGTCTGATTCTATTAAAACGATTGTCATATGAATTATGCATGACTACAACACAAATGAATTCAAGGTAGTTTGATTTGTATAAAATAGTTTACCATATTAATTTGAACTAGTTTTTCCTAACAAGTCCTTTTCACTAGTTTAGACATGACTCAAACATCAACCCATACATATTTTATCAGAATCCCTTGATTTTCCAATGCTAGAAATAAATATACTGTGTATCATATGAATCTCTACAGGATTAGATTGGATATAGGAAATGCATTCCTACATTATCAATACTCCTATGTCTTTCATGTCATAAGAATCAATAATACAAGTTCTAAATTGTATCCTTCTAGTGTTCATTTCACCAGACTCTGGTACTAATAATCACATTTCACTTGACACCAGGATAAGACCAGGTACGTTGGAATAGACATTGAATATACTGCTCAAGGAAGTGAAAAAACCATCGCCGTCGTACAAATCACCGTGAGAGAGCACGTCCTAGTTTATCATTACGCTAGGGCCACGAAAAAATGCCAGGCACTCCATGATTTTTTCAAGGAGAAACATATCACCTTCATTAGCGTCGAAAAGAGGACTGATTCCAAGATGTGGATGAAAGAAAAAAATTTCATCCCTGAAGAGTACCATGTAGACATAGATGGAATATTCAACACATTCCAAGGTGACAATTACAGGTACCGCATGGCTAGTATTGCATCAGTACTCATTGATTCATCATACAATGAGATGAAGATAGCAGCAAGTGACTCAAAAATGCATAACAAATGGGAGTGGAAGCCAATGCCAATGGAGAATCTGCATTACTCAGCAAAAGATGGGTATGTAAAATAGGAGTTGTACAAGAGAATAACATTTAGCAGCTACTGCCTCAGTTTAGGAAGACAAATTCTCAACGATAGGTTGTGCACCGGGTGTAAAGGAGGTAAAGGATATAAATCATACAAACATTTTTTGGAGGCAGGTCCATCAGTTGATAACAATAATAAGTGGGACGACGAAAACACGATGTGTCTCGCGGCAGATATCGATAAGTGGACGAAGAATGATGAATGGTGGACGAAAAGAGACAACGATGAAGAAGACTGAATTTAGCTAAAGACTGTGATTATGTGATTAATTTAGCTAAGTACGGTCTACTAGCAATCTTATAATTCAGTTTGTTAATTCAGTTACACAAAAGTGGTTATGATCTAGTATATTATATTAGGAGTACAATGTAATTAATGTGTGTGTGTATAAATTAAACTACTTTTTATCATTATTCTGTAATGTTTGTAATTACAGCATATGAATATATACTTGTATTTCATATGTACATTCCTAATTTAGTCTCGAAGGCAGGAAAGTTAATCATAAATAAATAAGCAAAATCTCATTAACAAGTTAAAATTTCCTAAAAAGTTAATTGAACATTTCACAATTGAAACGAATTCTGATGCATCCAGTTGAATATTCACAACACATCAAACAAAATCAATAGAAATAACGAAATGCATTACCACATATCAAGCAGTTCAAAACATACATCAAACGGTTCATAACAACGAGCGGTTCAACACAACTTACATCTGCACTAAAAAACAATCAGAAGGAATAGCAGTCATCATATAAGATGATGTCAATGACAAACATTATCTTAATGTTTCGGTTTGAAGTGGTCCTTCCAGTGACGAGAATTGCTTGCCCAACTTCAAGACATTCATGATGATGTTCAACAAAGGTCTTCCACTCAGGGGTGTTGAAGATAATTCGACCATCACTCCTTGTCTTGTACGAAACGAAGCTCAAGGCACAATTTGCACCAAGCCGTACACCAGCCACGCCTTCTTCAGCAATTTCAAGAGAAAAAACCATTCTCGAAGGTAGTTTCTAATTAAGTTGCAGAAGTTAGAAATCTAATAACTAACAAGCAATAAAAAAGGCAAGTAGAAAAATAATGATAACTAATAACATACCATATTATGACGGCGAACATGCGTCCTGGTCAAGCGAGTAACAAGTGCTAGGCCAACGTACAATTCTTTTGAAGGAATGATGTCGAGAAAATAACACTTCTCACTCTTGGTAAGCTTGCATCTCTGATCAACAATTGTATTATCCAATGGTCCTTCTTCCTCCTCATCCTCCCGATCCTCCTCATCAGACTCACCCTCTTCGCCCTCATCCTCGTCATCACACTCGTCATCCTCGGTATCATGATCCTCGTCCTCATCCCGCTCATGCTTCATATGCATAACAGTGATACTTGGACAAGGAGCTCCCATAGAAAATACCAGATACACACCCGAGTCGATTTGGTTTTCAGCAATAAACCTTCTCCATGAAGAACCTGCAAGGCGAGTCATTGCTCGCTCTTTGCACACATCCACAACATAAATTCGCCCAAGAGCTTGAAACTCAATGCTTTGTCATGTTATTCTATTGAATTCTCTCCTTATATTGCATGGGATAGTCTAAATTGAATAAAATAATTAAATAAATGACAATTGTATGGAAAGAAAATTCAGTAAATGTAAAAAGCAAGAATTATATGCATAAATCGACCATGTACAAGACGGACAAGGAATAGCGAGGCTGATTTTTTTTCATCACTACAGTCTGTGAAACAAACCTGACATAGTGCCATGTCCTAAAAAAATGAAAAGCACTCGTTAATTTATGATAAAGCTAGCTAAGATAAAAAAAGGGCATCATATTTGGAATGAACATAAATTAATTTTAGGGACGGAGTAAGTGAGCCAAGTAGGAAGCACAAATAAATATTTTTTTTATATACCAGAAGGCTAAATCAAACCACCTCAACCCTTCATTTCATAATCATATGGTAACTAATCAATAGGAAAATGAATGTACAGAAGCATAATCAACCTAAAAGTGTATCCTCATTGCATCATCACATTGAATGCTAACTAAAAAACTAAATATCTCCATATATACAAATTGGACAAAAAACTTAATATCTAAAACGCTGTCAAATTTTTTATCTGTACAATTTATAATATGAATTGACCAAAAATATGAATACATCTTATCTAGAACTATGGTTCGAAAGAAACAAGACTAAAATGTGCAAGATTTATACGATAAAAATGAGGGAATAAGTTGAGCATACCTTGAGAGGGAGATTGGGGAGCTAAACAACGGCAAAATCCTTCAGATCCGATGGTTTTTAGGGGAGCAATTGAGAGGGAGGGGAGATGGGAATAGGAGGCGACCTCTCTCTGTTAGTCCTGGCGGCTGGGGACGACTAGGTCGGGACGGGAAGGGCAACCACGCACCTGATGCTACATTTATAAGTGTATGACCTTTATGCTAGGCGATACACTGCCAAACCACGTTGTATTGCACAACTCCCTCAGCAGTACAATCTAAACTATACAGGCAGTACTATGTATGCAGTGGATACATTTTGCATATGCCCGTTTGCATCGAAAGTCGATTACATAACATTGTGAATGCATTGCCGTTGCACGTTATCTTACGTCGTCCACACATCACTATATCAAAGACTTAAATAGCAGTGCACAAAATTTCCACAGGCAGTGCATCCGTTCTAAATGAATAGTACGTGTCCGTGTCCATCGCACGTGCCAAAACTCTTGCACACTTGGCACATCACTGTATTGTAGCACATGACATGCAGTCCACATAGGAAGTCCATATACCGCACAACACTATATTGTAGAACACGACATGCACTCCACAGAGGCAGTGCATATGGTAAGAAAGGGTGGTTCACTCCTGCCTACAGATGCAGTGCACAAGATTTCCACAGGAAGTGCATATGCGGGTGCATGGCAAGTTTAGTGCATTCCAACATAAAGATGTAGTGCATACGCTCAGCACAACCATATGTTCATCGCGGGTGGAGAACACACTGCACAGACCGCACAGGCAGTGAAACCATAACTTATCAGGGCAGCACACGACATGTAGTCAACATAGGCAATGCATACAGATATCAATATTAGTGCCTTCCTAGATAGCAAAGAGAAGCAGTGTATCTTGGTGTGCATGGTAGGTGTAGTTCATTCCATGGTCACTGCACTGCCTGCGCACGCGTTAAAAACGGTCGGTCAGTGTTATTAAAGATAGCGCAGAACCCAAGCGGCGAGGCATTATGGATTTGGTGTGAGCTGTATAAGCGTGCAATTATTTGTAGCACACGACATGCAGTCCACCTAGGCAGTGCATATACTGCACAACACTATATTGCAGAACATGACATGCACTCCACAGGGGCAGTGCACATTGTAAGAAAGGGCGGTTCACTCCTGCCTATGGATGCAGTGCACAAGATTTCAATATGCAGTGCATATGTGGCTGCATGGCAGGTTCAGTGCATTCCAGCATAAGGATGCAGTGCATACGCTCTGCACAACCATACGTTCATCGCGGGTCGAGAACACACTGCACAGACCGCACAGGCCGTGCAACCATAACTTATCAGGGCAGCACACGACATGCAGTCAACACAGGCAGTGCACATAGATGTCAATAGCAGTGCCTTCCTGGATAGCAAAGAGACAATATATCTTGGTGTGCATGGTAGGTGTAGTCCATTCCACGGTCACTACACTGCCTCCGCACGCGTTAAAAACGGTCGGTCAGCGTTATTAAAGATAGCGCAGCACCCAAGCGGCGACGCATTATGGATTTGCTGTGAGCTGTATAAGCATGCAATTATTTGTAGCACACGACATGTAGTCCACATAGGCAGTGCATATACCACACATCACTATATTGCAGAACACGACATGCACTCCACAAGGGCTGTGCATATTGTAAGAAAGGGCGGTTCACTCCTGCCTACGGATGCAGTGCACAAGATTTCTACAGGCAGTGCATATGCGGCTTCATGGCAGGTTCAGTGCATTTCAGCATAAGGATGCAGTGCATACGCTCTGCACAACCATACGTTCATCGCGTGTGGAGAACACACTGCACAGACCGCACAGGCAGTCCACGTAGGCAGTGCATATACCGCACAACACTATATTGCAGAACACGACATGCACTCCACATGGGCAGTGCATATTGTAAGAAAGGGCGGTCCACTCCTGCCTACGGATGCAGTGCACAAGATTTCCACAGGCAGTGCATATGCGGCTGCATTGCAGGTTCAGTGCATCCCAGCATAAGGATGCAGTGCATACGCTCTGCACAAGCATATGTTCATCGCGGGTGGAGAACACACTGCACAGACCGCACAGGCAGTCCACCTAGGCAGTGCATATACCGCACAACACTATATTGCAGAACACGACATGCATTCCACAGGGGCAGTGCATATTGTAAGAAAGGATGGTTCACTCATGCCTACGGATGCAGTGCACAAGATTTCCACAGGCAGTTTATATGCGGCTGCATGGCAGGTTCATTGTATTCCAACATAAGGATGTAGTGCATATGCTCTGCACAACCATACGTTCATCGCGGGTGGAGAACAGACTGCACAGACCGCACATGCAGTGCAACCATAACTTATCAGGGCAGCACACGACATGCAGTCAACACATGCAGTGCATATATATGTCAATAGCTGTGCCTTCCTAGATGGCGAAGAGACGCAGTGAATCTTGGTGTGCATGGTAGGTTTAGTCCATTCCACGGTCACTCCACTGCCTGGGCACGCGTTAAAAACGGTCGGTCAGTGTTATTAAAGATAGCGCACCACCCAAGCGGCGACGCATTATGGATTTGGTGTGAGCTGTATAAGCATGTAATTATTTGTAGCACACGACATGCAGTCCACATAGGCAGTGCATATACCGCACATCACTATATTCCAGAACACGACATGCACTCCACAGGGGCAGTGCATATTGTAAGAAAGGGCGGTTCACTCCTGCCTACGGATGCAGTGCACAAGATTTCCACAGGCAGTGCATATGCGGCTGCATGGTAGGTTCAGTGCATTCTAGCATAATGATGCAGTGCATACGCTCTACACAGCCATACGTTCATCGCGGATGGAGAACACACTGCACAGACCGCACATGCAGTCCACCTAGGCAGTGCATATACCGTACATCAATATATTGCAGAACACGACATGCACTCCACAGGGGCAGTGCATATTGTAAGAAAGGGCGTTTCACTCATTCCTACAGATGCGGTGCACAAGATTTCCACAGGCAGTGCATATGCGGCTTCATGGCAGGTTCAGTGCATTCCAGCATAAGGATGCAGTGCATACGCTCTGCACAACCATACGTTCATCGCGGGTGGAGAACACACTGCACAGACCGCACATGCAGTCCAGCTAGGCAGTGCATATACCGCACATCACTATATTGCAGAACACGACATGCATTCCACAGGGGCAGTGCATATTGTAAGAAAGGGCGGTTCACTCCTGCCTACGGATGTAGTGCACAAGATTTCCATAGGCAGTGCATATGTGGCTGCATGGCAGGTTCAGTGCATTCGAACATAAGGATACAGTGCATACGCTCTGCACAACCATACGTTCATCGCGGGTCGAGAACACACTGCACAGACCGCACAGGCAGTGCAACCATAACTTATCAGGGCAGCACACGACATGCAGTCAACACAGGCAGTGCATATAGATGTCAATAGTAGTGCCTTCCTAGATGCCAAAGAGACGCAGTGAATCTTGGTGTGCATGGTAGGTTTAGTCCATTCCACGGTCACTGTACTGCCTGCGCACACGTTAAAAACGGTCGGTCATCACTATTAAAGATAGCACAGCACCCAAGCGGCGAGGCATTATGGATTTGATGTGAGCTGTACTCCTCTCAGGCTTATAAATAGTGCTGGCACCTCTTCACACTTCTAAACAGCATCAGCACCAGGGATAACTATTCGATCTCACATACCTACCACCGGCTTCATAATGCCTCGCCGCCTACCCACCTGTTGGGCCAAGTTCCCTCCGGGTGATCGCATACCACTTCCAACGCCGCCTAGATCCGACGACGAAGAAGAGAAAGAGGAGGTCTCGTGGCAGGAGTCGGTCACGGCTCAATGTGTGGTAGCTGCTGCGGAGAAGGAGCGAAGCTACTAGAACCTACATGAATACGCCTCTTCCTCCGCTGACAGCAACCAATCCTACGACCTGATGCTGCTGCCAACCTCAACAAAATTGAACTCGTTCGGTAAGGAGAAGAAGAGGTGGGAGGATGCAAGGAACCGCGAGGAACAGACCGCGTTCCTCGCTTATGTGGAGAGCGAGAGTATCTCTGCTCCAGCGGCGCCGGAGAAGGAGAAGGAGGAGGTCAAGAAGGAGAAGGAGGAGGTTGACTCATTGGAAAGGGAAAAAAAGAGGAGGGAGGATGCCCGAAACCGTGAGAGGGTCGCTGCCTATACGGCACATAGGGCCACCGTTCATGAGGCCAACAACATAGCAGTTCTTGAGATGACCAATCAATTTTGACAGGCAGCGGAGGCAAGGAGGAACCAACATGTGGCAATGGCAGCAACACCGCAAGTGGCTGTGGCTCCAGCGGTGGCGGCGAACGACGACGAGGCAGGTCCATCATACGTCATCCACATATACAGCGACGAAGACGATTAGGGGATCTAGCTTTATATTACGTTTTTCTTTATATATCCATAAATGTCATTCAAATCTTGTAAAATATCTCCTAATTTGGATGGACTATTAATTTATCTGAATTTCGCAAAATGCCATCGATTCAGCAGTAACCACAGAAGAAATACGGTCCATAGTCATCGTACCGGGCAGTGCATGACCTTTATTAATATACATCCGGATCTTACAAACAAAGGCAGTGCATAGCAGGTTTGAAATGCAGTAGTTAAAAGGCAGTGCTCCTTTTTATGGGCTGCCTGCTTTAAAATTGCTATCTCCTCATCAACAGTTTATGGAAGCAACAAAGAAGTCTTTGCGCTGTTTGTCTGACGCTGGGGCTCTTTCAGTTAAAAGTCCAACGGCTGACAAACTGTCGGATCCTTAAGTTTGTTACTAAATCAAATGGGCTTGTGCATAACAGGCGTGTGTTTAAGAAGCAGAGCTGTGGTTATGTACTTTTAAGGTCTAAAATGTAGTATTTTTAATTAGTTTTTTGTATTTTTATGTAATATGAGGGAGTGCATAATACTTTACAAAAGCAGTGCTATGCTGCAACTACCAATGGGCCTGTGAACTATATCAGAGGGCCTTTAATGTATATAAGGAACAGTTACATGGTTGCGAAGTTTTGAGGTCTTGTATGGACAATTTCGTAGTGGGCCTTTTTTATAACCACTAGCACGATTTGCACGATCGGTTGGTTATAAGGATACGAGGAGTCGTGGAAGCGGTAAAGGCGTAAGCTGCAACAACGACACACCAGTTCATCATTTGTTGCGACGAAACTCAGAAGAACAAGGTGTCTATCTAGCGCATAATTATATATTATTTTGTAGTCCATCACATACTTGTT
Source organism: Avena eriantha (assembly GCA_910589775.1). Taxonomy (NCBI): domain Eukaryota; kingdom Viridiplantae; phylum Streptophyta; class Magnoliopsida; order Poales; family Poaceae; genus Avena; species Avena eriantha. The sequence continues at coordinate 174,158,676 of OU342746.1, forward strand.
CTTATTAGATCCATCATTGTTTACTACTGCTGAAATAAACAGATTCAAGTCGTGGTACTGGACGTCTTCCTCCCATGGACGACGGGCTTCAGAAAACAGAGATTCATCACATTCCTGCTCATGGAACGACGGTTCTTACTGTGGTGTATACCAACGAGGAATCCACTGTCAACAAAATACTCGCAATGTACGAAGATTGGCTTGACGAGGTTAGTACTGATCCAATTATGCAGAAATTTTGCAGTACCTTTTCCTAACCTGTACTTTGAACCAGTTTTCATTCGAATGAAACATTTACCCCATACATCCTTTTTCAGAATCCATTGTTTTTTCCTATGATCAAGCAAACTATTTGTAATACGAATTAATGTAACCCCATACATACTTTTTTCCTGTTTGGCACATGCTGTTTTTTCTCAGTATTCAGAAGATAACGTAGTAACTAAAAATACCGTAGTTTTCAATAGTTTGGGAGTTTGGCCACAGTAAAACACAAAAGTTTCAAAACTGTGGTATTGCAAAAACTGAGGTTTTTTGCACGTTTCAAGAAAGAGGTCTAGACCTAGTTTTTTACAAATACTATGTTTTTGTGCAAACTATAGTATTGATTGCTTGGTGTTGATATATTATGGTTTTAGAATATTTTGTTTGACAAAAGCCAAGAAGCCAAACAGAGCCTTAGAGTGGGCATGGAAAATGCGATCCTACATTTTCCCCTACTCCTATTCTTCATGCCGTAAGAATCAAACATGTTTCACTAGATTCTTCTACTTACTAAATGATCAAATTTTACTTGACAGGACGACAGCAGCAGGTCCATAGGACTCGACCTCGAATAAACTCCTAGAGGCAAACAACAAACCATCGCCGTAGTACAACTCGCCATGAGGGAGCACGTCCTAGTGTATCATTACGCGAGGAGCACTAATGAATACCAGGGGCTACGGGATTTTCTAAAACAAAAACAGATCACGTTTGTTAGTGTGGACAAGAGGACAGACATAAAGATGATGCAGAAAGAGAAATTTGATATCCCTTACGAGTACCACGTCGACATACAGGATATATTCAAGTCAGTGCCACGAGATAATCACAGGGATGGCATGTCCAATCTTGCAGCAACACTCATTGATAGGTCATACATTCAGATGAAGATACTAGCCCGTAACTCAAACATGCATGACATATGGGAGTGGAAGCCAATGCCGCCAGAGAATCTGCATTACTCAGCAATAGATGGATATGTCACATACGAGTTGTACACGAGGATAGCATTCATCAGGAATCTCCTCGGTTTGGATAAACCAATCTTGGATGACAAGCTCTACATCAGATGTCATGGAGGTTATAAACCATACAAACCACATAAACAAGCAGGTCCATCAGAGGATACCAAGAAGATATGGCAGAAGGAGCAATACGGCATCAGTCCAAAAGAAGATGTCGACAGATTGGAGAAGCAAGAAGATGGCTAGAAGGAAATATGAATTCAGTAAAGACTTCCGTAGCGTGGCTACGATATTATATCAGTTTGGTGATTTTAGTTGATAACCACATACAAAATGTGGATTTGATTTAGCGTTTGATGTTTTCCAAACAATGTCATTTTCAAAAGCTTGAAACCCTCCTTAGTGTGTGTAATACTTTGAGCAATGTGTAATTATATATAGTCTGTGCATTCTGAATGTTTTATTCCAATAGAACAAAACATATATCCATTTTAAATACAATATTCTAGTTTGTGTAGGATTCTGATGGTTATTCTCATCATTTAACTGTATAGAATACAAAAATAAATAAAGATGCAAATACAAGTAAAAATGCAGTGCATACACGAACACTCAATGGCAGTGCATATTTACTAGTTAAGGCAGATCAGTCAGTATGACTCCACGCATAAAAACTCAGAAACCGGAAAACATAGTGGACAAAAACAAATAAATATTCAGGAAGCTCATAAACCGTATGATCAGTAGTGCATAACTACGCATAAGTTAGGCAGTCCACCCTTTAAAACCTAGGCAGTCCATCCTTTAAAACCTAGGCACTGCAAATGGCAGAACTTGTGCAGTACATCAAAATCTGGGATCTCGAAAGCCGAAAACGTAGTGAAAAAAATAACTTACCAGGGCAGTACATAAACTGTATGACCGGCAGTACAAAACTTATCTAAACACACATTCTGACCTTATCGGCTACGACAGTGCTTATTTCAACCTAGAAGCAGTTAACACAAAACTGCGCACAAATTAGGCAGTGCACCTTTAAAACCTAGGCAGTGCAAATGGCAGAACTTGTGCAGTGCATCAAAACCTGAGAACTCGAAAGCCGAAAACACAGTGAAAAAAATAACAGGGCAGTACATAAACTGTATGACCGGCAGTGCAAAACTTTTGAAAACACACGTTTTGACATTACTAACTATGGCAGTGCTTAAGCCAACCTAGAAGCAGTTAACACAAAACTGCGCATAAATTAGGCAGTGCACCCTTTAAAACCTAGGCAGTGCAAATGGCAAAACTAAAGTAAAAAGAACTTAGGAAGTGCACCCGTACAACTTAGGCAGTGCACCCGACCAAGAGAATACAATGTCGCTCCCCCAACACTAATGTAAATAGGACTTACATCAAATACAAACTGTGTGCAAGCAAAGAGAAGTAAAAATATACTGGTCAATAAGAAAGCAGTGCACGAATTACAACTTAGGCAGTAGACTCCGTACAACTTAGATACAGCTGGTGTAGTGCATCAATGAAATCTAATAAGGCAGTTAGTCAAATAAAATTAAGGCAGATCACTCACGATCAGCCGAGGCGTCAAAATTAAGTAGACACAAGGTAGTGCATTGCTTCTAAACAAGGCAGAGCAACCAAAACTACCACCCCATACACGATCTAGTGTTCCCTTTAGTATCCAACCCACAGAAAGGTAGTCCGAAGAAACAAAACCCACGGAAAACAGACTCATTCTACTACCGTCATCGCTGTCGACCAGGAGCAAACCGCCCAACGCCGGCAACCGTGAAAACAACCACCTTCCCACACCCCAACACCAACAACACACACCACGCTCCACCAACAGCAACCACCCCAGATCACCCCGCCCCCGCCGACCCATCACAACGGAATCTTGTCCAACCCTTCAAATCCAACCCACCACCGCCCGCACCAAACAATCCTCCGGCGGTAGCAAGTTCATCCTCAGCAACATGCACCGATTTGGAACGGAACTCCCTGGCGATCTCGATAGAGAGGATACATTCACAAAAAAGGTAAATGGCGGAAGGAGAGAGCGTGGCGGAAGGCCCCTGCTTCCTCTTATTCAAGAAACAAGTAAGCATAGGAACCTACAACAAGAGGTACACCGAGTTCATATCAATCAAAATCATATAATTCCAGTTTAACACTAGATTCTTCACAAATCTGTAACAGAAAGTAAAATTTATAGTACATACTATCTAATTCCACTTTTAATTCATTCATTTCAGTTCCTTATCACCATACAAAGCATATGTGACTAGCAGTTTAGAGATTACATATGTATAGTTGTTTTTCTTAAGTAATTATTGAGAAAAATAGAGAAATAGAATTCGTATATAGAAAGGATAGAAAAATATATTAAAACATCGAATGAGTGAAAATAATTACTAAGGATTAGAAGATTGCATAAAGAATTACTAATTTTCTGCCACACTTATTAAGAATTGTCTTATGCTAAAAATATTATTAAATTATTAGGTGAAATGGAGGACAACAGAAGTCCTAGTCCTGGGAAGGTATAGAGAAATATACAACATACCTTGTAGTCATCACTTACATAAATATAGAAATAGCATTTATTTAATACAACTTATTTGCAGAGCATACCTGATAATACGGATGCTGACGAAAAAAAGTCATTGCTCACCCAAGGTAATGTTGTAAAACAAAGTAAAAGTACATATTATTAGTGTTTCTTCTTCATATAGTATGGAAAAATATTGCCCCAAAATAGATAACCAGGACAGCAGTCAGGTCCACACCAGCCAACTATCAATAACACCATCACAAAGTGTGGACTGCACAGAAACACCCACACAGGAATGGCAAGTGGAAGATCAACTAGCAGAAGAGAAAGAGAACAAAAAGAAAAAGAAAAACAAAGCAGTAAAATAAAGGAAATTGAACCTGGATAAAGTTAAGAAGAAACTACCTCTTGCATCAAACTCTGAAGAAAGTGTGGACGATGATAAAAATGAACAAAACATACCCCAGGATGACCCAATCCCACTAAGTGTTCAGCTTCCAGATAGCAGTACCACAGTAGATTTACAGTCCAGTACAACAATATTGAATAAGAGGAAAGCAATAATACCAGAAGAGCAAGATAACCCTCAGGAAAAAAAGAAGAGAGCATCTAGAATATCAAAGGAAGAAAAAGGGCATCTGAAAGAGCAAGAGAACAACACAGATGATGATGAGAGCAGTGACGACGACAATGAAGACTACAACATTCTTCCAAAAGGAACACAACCTGAAACAGAAGATGATGATGCTACAGGTGATACGGAAGAAAATAAAAGAGAATTGGATAATCAGGTTAGTAAAGATTTACATAAATAAATTAACCATATGATATTCATTTTGGAAAATCCATAGCATGAACTGACAACATAAAATCTTACATGCAGCAAGCTAGGAGAAAACGCAAACGCAAGGATCAGAGCAAGAATATGATTCAAGGAACCTTGACAATAGGTGACAAAAAGCTACGCAAGGACACAGGCACAAACTACACAGTAAGATGTTCACTCAAAGAGCTCAACAAATTGCTTATAATGGCCTTAGCGAAGATCAGAAAACCGAGCTATCAAATGTTGGGTAGGGATTCCTATTTAATTGCATAGTATCATCAAACCTGTCACGACCAATGATCTTGTGGTTATACGAGAAAATTGATAGAGTTACTGTGGTAATGGAACTTGGAGCCGACGTGGACATTGAAATAACACCAGAAGTTGTGAAATCAGTGTTCGGCTTCCCTGATGGACCTAACGCAGCTCCATTACCATCAGTGGATGGTAACACAAAAGGTCTAAAATGGCTAAGGAAAGAACTTGGAATAACAGCGACAAAACAAGTTCAACTTAATGATTTGTATAAGCAAATAAAGAAAGGTGGCACAAGTCCTTTCACAATGCAATGCATATTTTTGGTCATTTTCAAGAGTATTGTCTGCCCCACTCTACACGCAAGGATAGGCCGAGAGGCTGGAATGATACACAATGTAGACCACAACAGCTTCAAAAAATGGATATCTGCCACGTAGTAGTGGATGAACTGAAGAGAGGAGTTCAGAATTTTTTTGCAGAAAAGAAAAATAGAAAAAAGAAACAGGGTAAGGGTCTTGTTAAAAAAACAAATACCAAAGGAGCCGAGGGATGCGCAATTCTGCCTTTAATAGTCTATCTGGACACTAAAAGGTGTGAGAATTCAATCAACACGATTGAAACACCGTGGCTGCATGTTCTTGATAATGAATTATTATCATCCATTGTGAAGAAGGACAGACAGAAACATAACATTGAGGAATTCGGAGCATTGAAATATGTAAGTACACATACTGGTAATATGTATCTTTGTATTTCCTTATTGCATATCTGATTTAATTCCGTAACGTAACAAGATTGAGCATAAAAATATCTAAATTGTCCTCTTCACATGAAACAGGTTAAGACTAGTTCTAAGCTGCAGCACTACAACAAAGGTTTTCTTACAAAGAAAAACAGTTCCTGAAATACGGTGGTGGATAATGACAAGGAGAACCGGAAGAACAAGTATGCAATAGTTCTTGTCGGAGACAACTCAAACATTCCAACTGAAGAACCTTATGTCCAGCCAAATCCAATCGGAGGTCTCAGACAGATGTTGAGAAGATGCAGCAAGCAATGGATCTCCTGAGACAGATTGTAGACAACCCAGAAAACATATGTCAAAATTTAGAAACTAACAACAAACTAGGCCTCATCAGTAACTACAGACAAGATGTCAAGAGAGCAGGACTTGAGATTCTAGACTCAATGGATAAGCTTAAGTTATACATGGAGTCGGCGAAGGATATAGCAGTTAGATTAACAGCAAAAAGAGGACCTGTTAGAATGGAAGATCCTGCATCATGTTCATTGCCGCAGAATGAAACTGAGAAAAATAACTCTGGCAGTGTTGATACGTCTAAAAAAACAGAAGACACAACATCGAAGCTACAAAGGTAATTTATATACCTATTTGCAAGTTATTGCACGATATAATAAGAATGATTGCTCCTAGTTTAACTGTGTTGTATTTTTATTTCTAAATGGATTGGACAATCAGGCAGATGATACCAATCATGAAACTGCAGCAGAAGGACAGGAGCATGCAACATCAACAATAACAAAAGACAAACTCTAAAGGTAGACGCTCATTTAGTAGAAAGGGGACAATTTGCTATAATATAAAGCAAAAAGAAAAATCTGATGATGGTTATAACATTCATAACAATTAAACAAAGAACTAACATAAACTTCTGATTGTAGGAGGACACAGGAGGAGATGCAAACAACCAAACCCCCTCTGACGAAGCAGCAGCAGGAGAAACAAGCATACACTCATCTGACACAGCAAACAGGCAGGAACAGGATAAACAAGAGGAACATCAGATAGAAGATATAGAAAAACAGAAAATCAAAGTTAAAGACAGTGAAGTTGGACACAAAGCGGAAGATTTACTGCCAGTCAGTACCAATCTGACAGCAGAAGGTCTCTATGAAAATTAATTTGTTGAACAATTTGATTCATTTGTAAACATACCATGTTTCTACTGGTGTAAATAAATTAAAGATACACTTGCAAAATAGAGCTTGCTAAACATATCAAAAAATCTGGCTGTAATGACCATGAAGAGATTTGGATGAACGATTATGGTTACAAGTACTAGTCAGTCTACCATTTGGACTTGTCATACACGACAGTTGAACCAGTAAACTGGCTCAACTACTGTAAATGAACTATCATCGAACTACCATTCTGATGCACTGCCTAACATTAGTAATTGCACTGATTTTTCTGCACTTCATTTTTTCACACACTAATAATTTTTTATTTCCACAGATACAGATAGTGGAGACCAAGCAAACAAGGATAGCAGGCAAATACAATCAGAATGGACAAAATTGTATAACCTAATATGCAAGTTCACATACAAAAAACTGTCAAAAGAAGATACAACTATATTAAAGTGAGATGATTTTAAAAATTATCATTTTGCACTTTGCATATTTTTTCAGAAACATATTGTGTTATAATAAAAATTACTCCACTCTGGAGATCTCAGTATATCTTGAAGCACGAGGAAACCAATATGAAGGTGCCACTGTATTACATATCAAATGCTTTCAGAAACGAAGGACCGCTAGGCGATACGGAGGATGAATTAGTGTTAACCTATCTTGAAGAACAACTTAGGAGAACCAAGTCAAAGAAGAAACTTATTCATTACAGAGCAACTATAAGTACCATAGAAAGAGCAACTGTAAATAATAAACAAAGGTTTTATATATTAAGAGCAAACAAACTAACGGTTGTTTTGCAGCAAAAACTTATTAACATTAGAGCAGTGAAAGACGATAAAAGAAGAATGCGTTGGGTAGAGGACTTATTTAAACCAGACGCAGCAGACCATCTAGACAAATACGAACTAGTAAGTAGAACAATAATGTTCATTACAGTATATTTTTTGACAACTTGAAGAACACCATACTGTGAAAATACAAGCTTGTATATTCATTTTTTAAACAGAAAAAAATATGTTAACAAATTTTAAATAATTGCTCATGGAGATAATGTTTCTTTTTCTCGAGCGACCTTCTAAGGGAACTTCAGGTTCAGTAGGTCACTGGTTCAAATTGACAGTAGATATTTTGGAGAAGAAGTTCAGAATTTATGATTCGTTGAGAGAGCCAGGGGATATTGATCTTGAAAAAGTATGCTCAGAATTGATCAGGAAAATAAACACATTGTGGAGTTTGGAACAACAGAAACAAAATTCCAAACGCTGGATGATTTTGAGGTAGTATATGAACACATGCCTCTACAAGATAACGGGTAAATGTTCATACATAACATAAAATATAGTCTTGCATTGAACTACTTATCTTTGTCAACTTTTAACCATCTGACAACAACTAAAATGAAAAACGTTATGCAGATGTGATTGTGGGTTCTTCATGCTCTATATAATCGAGAACTGCACTAGAGATCATGTTCTGGAACTCACAAAAAAGATATTTCGGATTACAAGGAAATGCTTCTCATGAGGATGCTGACATCAGACATCTTCAACGTAAACATCAAAACATTAAATGATAGAATATTAGGTAATCCTTTACACAGTTTTTTGACTAGTATTGTTCATACTACAATATATTGTTTCATAACATTGTTACTATCAAGTGCAACGCAAGTATTTACAAATTTGCTGCATCTATAGGCCATTCCGAATATCAAGAGCTATTCAAAAGAAGAGGTTTCCAAGATTTGAAGAGAGATATATTGCTAGGAACTCAAGAGAAAGAAAACAAGATGTCAAACAAATCAACGATACAACTCAAAGAAACTAAGTAAAAAAAGATCTTCAGAGAAAGATATAGAAGAAATCCAAAAAGGTGCAAGGTTTCCATGGAAGAACAGAAAAATCGAAATCTAGAAGAAAGACTTGTTTTCATCCTAGCAGAATTTAAAGAAACAGAGAATGCAAGGAAAGTACGGCAAAAACTAATCGAATATGCATCAAAACCAGATTACAGAGAGGAAGTGTAAATCTTAACTTGATACAGCTAGATCTCTTTTAATTAGCCTAGATATTTTTTGATCTAATCTAAACTAACACCCTTGTAATACTAATCCTATTTTTTGTAATACAACAGGAGAGTATTTATCAAGACAAATAGATCCAATGAATCAAGAGATTTTAATCTGACATATACTGCACGTGAACTAGCAGACAGTTTGAAAGAGAATGGATGGATAGACAATGAATTTTTAGATGCCATCATCCACACATGGAGAAGTAATGATGAGTTCAAATATCTTTTCCAGGAAGGTAAAAGGGCAATTCTACCCACACAGGTAACATCAGTATTAAATTTTATCGACAAAAACAAAAAATTCGAACCTGAAGATATTGCACGCACAATTGATTACCTCATAGGAATAGACGACCTTACCAAAGCAGGCACGGTGAATTATTTTAGAAATAAGCATAAATTTCTATATTCAGTATTAAGACACCTCATAAAACTAAAAACTACCACATGTTTAAAACTTACTTGAGTATTATATCTACTTCCATACACAGATACTACTACCGGTTCAGTGCAAGAAACATTTTCAGTTTATGTCTTAAATGGGTCTGCTTGGAATCAAAAGGTTTAGATCATAGACTCCTTCGCATACAATAACAGTACAGAGATGCAGGATTACCACAGTAACATAGGACAAACTATAGTAAGACTTCTACAGAAATGTAGATATTACTACAAAACTTTTACTAGAGTAAGAGTGTTATTTCTAAAAAAATAACATATCAGAACTTACTAGCCTTTTTATCTAACAATGTCACTATAATGTTTCAATATATAGCTAAGCAGGTTTGAACAAGTGCATTTACAAAGATGACACATTGCCAAGATGGAGTGCATCATTCAAAAGTGCACGCTACGTCAGAACTAAAAACAAGATGAAGACGCATGTGGACTGTGGATATTATATTACCTACAGAGATACAATGGCGAAATTATAGAAAAATAAAAGACGTCAAGTGTAAGCAGTAGTTAGATAGAAATCTTTCAAAAATGTTGATTACATATACTTGAAAATTAACAAGACTTTACAGTACATATCAGGACACAAGCTTCAGTATCAGAGATGAACAACTATACACAATGTTGTTCCACAGATCTAACCAAGCACTAAAGAACCTACCAGCAGATCCTAGGGAGTTGGTCCCAGACATGGAGATGCCACAAATTGCAATAACATTAAGTGATTAGAAGAATATTCCGAAACATGTACATTATTTCGTCAAACCTAATTGCATGCACATATTGCATCTAACTAGACAGAAGCAAACGAAATAACAATATCTGTGGGTGTAAGTACACGCTTGTTAATCTGTAACAGATATCTTGATTTCTGATTTTAAGTTGGTGGTGCAATATCTACTTGCAGTGTATCTGCATCTATGGGCCAGTGTATCTGCATACACTCTTGCGTAGCTATGTGTAAAAGTTATAATTTCATCACAATGAACCAAATAATAACTGGCGTCTATGTGAGCAGTGCATATCACAAACACATACAGCGATAAAAACAATTGCATAGCTATGTGTAAAAATTATATTTTCATCACACTGAACCAAGTATAAACTACTACCACATGACGATAGTAATCAAACCAGTATAAACTTCCTCTGAGTAGTCTTCAAACAAACTGCTTACATAGGTATCCTTGCACTACCATGGACAAATTGCATACATACGTAAAGAAGGCAGTGCAAAGAATTAGCACAAGGCAGAATATACATATGTATGAGGCAGTGCACCTAAATTTACGTGGGTAGTGAATGCACCACTAAAAACACTCTTCCATCCCTATGTGTGAAAATTATATTTTCAGCGCACTCAACAGAGTATAAACTGCTTCTAGATGATCATTTCAAAACTGCCTAAATAGATATCCTTGCACTACCATAGAACCATGAGTACATGAGTAAATACGATAGTGCAACTAGTCTGGTCAAGACAGAACAAATAAGATGTATAGCACACACGGAAAAAACTCCGCAGTGCACCGTAGCTAGTCAGAGCAGTGCAAATAGAAAATTCACTGACAGACAGACACTTGCACGTACGTACTTACTAAATTACAAACAATCTTGCTCCATCACATTCATCAAGTGCTCTTCACAAACATCGTTACAAACACTTACAACATGGTAAGACAAATTTAGCTACCATTTAAAACATGGAAGACGCTTCACAAGTTATTTAGATAGTTTCTTATCAAGCTCCTTGACCTCTTTGTGAATGTCATCCATGCACTTTGTGTAGTTACGACGGCGCTCAAGAATGTCCTTCAAAGATTGCATTGCATGTAGCCTGTCAAGACGTGTATTTTTTATTGTTTCAATGTCTTCAAAACAATTGCCTATCATGTCGGCCAATTGCTCATCAAGCTTCTGTCTATCAGCTAGTAGCTGAGCCATATCCATCATTAGAATATCCCGCTCTAAGTCCCAGGCTGCAGCGCCAGCTCTATACTTGTTCAGCTCCACCTTCATCATAGCAGCATCTTCGACAACGTGCTGCATTCCGACGATCTCGTGTCGAAGACGATCACACTCTACAGTAATAGTCATCTTTTCTGCCTCCTTCTCGGAGAGCTTGACACACAATTCTGATACCTTAGCATTCTCAGCAGCAAGTTCATTACGAAGCCTCTGATATTCTGCATCAACATGATTACTGCCATCCGAAACTCTCGTAACTAATGGCAATGAATCCTAATATTTTCAAAGAAAAAACAACAAGATTTTGTGTAAATAGAACTGATCGTACTAAAAAATAGCCAACATAAAAATACACGTACATTGATTAGCCCGCTCGGATGCACCACAGGAACAGACGGCGATAGAGTAGATGCCAAATGCGAGCAACCATGAACACCAGAGGAGTAAGCCCTATATATAAGTTCCAAACGTCAACGACGCAACAAGAGTTTCAAAAACCTAATCCAAAAACTTAGAAATGAATACAAGAAAAGATAAAAAAAAGCAAAATTAACCCGGACTCGTCAATCTTGCGACGGTTGCATCGAGACGACAACGAACCTTCGGCAAAGGAATCCACCATGGTGGCCAGCAGGGGAGCAACCTCTGAGCCCCGTCTCCTCCGCTCAGCAGCTTCCAAATGTTTCGTAATAGCTGTTTGCTGCTTTCTAGACATAGGCTTCCTCATTGGATCCATGGCAGAAAGAACTGAAAATATAATTGGAAGAAAAACCGTCTAGTAGAAGAGGAATTGGGACTAGAATGTGAAATGTTAAGCATCGACGTCTGAATTTATAATGTACTTATACACATTGGACAGTTGTCTCACCTACCAACAATAAAACACACCCCACACATCATCCAACACCAAAGATTGACCAAAGCTATAATACTATGCCTAATGTATACGCAATTAACAATTCAGCGAATGAAACAGCACACGTGGATCGAAAGTTAAGTTTACCGAGGTTGCGAACAACAATACGCATGACACTGCAGTAAAAATAGAGTACTTCAACATAATACAATACTAGGCCACTTTAACAAGCTAATAATATGGTAGTGCACACACATAAACTGTGCAGTACTCAATGTAGAAATTTCATAAAAAGTGTAATACTTTGAGTAAAATGAACTATAAAATTTCAACTACCCGTAAATAAAAAAAACATAATATGCACTGCCGAAAGTGTCAACTATGAACTGCCTGGATGTACAAGTTCAGATTTTTGTTAGTCTGTCAGACTTTAAATTTTGTTGCATAGGGACAGAAGGATTGTCAGTCTCAGATGGTAAACGATAGGATACCTCAGACAGTGGGCGGGGGAACAACACGTCGAAGCGTTAGCACATAACCGTTTTAGTTGCTTGATTTATAAATGCAGGGAAACCGAAGGGACCCCGTTCAGTTCTCTCCACCGCTCTCCCACTACGCACGTCCAGAGCACTTCCCGAGAACAGTTCCCGAGAATAGTTCCTCAGAGCAGAGCAGTTTCTCAGAAAAGTTCGTCCCCTCCCGATCGAGTTTTCTTCTATAATTCCGTATCCCTTTCCTTTTCTTTATTGGTTTGAGTTCTAATCCTTATTTATTTCTTCATTTCAAAAAGATTTGTTCTTTTATTTTAACCTCCATTCCATTGTCTTAGTACAAATCGACGGTGAGTTTTGCATCACACTTCCAATTTTTTTTAGTTTCCTCATAATCCTTTATGTGTTCTTCCTATCATCTTATCCCCATAATACTATGGTGTAATTTATGCCTGATAAATGATATGTTTGACACTTTCTATATTAGGAGTTAATGCACAGTTCACTCCTTAAATGCATTATTAATTTTATCAGGTGTTTCTTGGAATGGACTGTACAGTGTGCGACCAACATGCCAACAATTGTGGTAGGGCACAGAGGAGAGCAACCAGCTTCCAGGTTAACATTGTTCAAGGTTTTCCCATCAATGGTGCGATAAGTTTTTACATACTTAGGAGAATGTTTTTGAAGGTTTTATTCAAAAAGTTCGAAATTTTCATTTTATGTAATGTTTCAGGTACCCAAATCAGGGCATAGCACATCTGTACAGACATGGACATGATCTTGAAGGAGAAGAAGAGAATTATATTGCATGCGCATATACTGTACAAAGGGACAATGGACGTGTCAGCTTCACCATAGGATGGTCTGACTTCACATTTGCTGCTGATGTTGGATGGGCATCACTACTTCTCATTAAAGTAGAGCATATGCAGCAGCACATTGGTCTCAACTTTGTTGAGATTGTCATCTAGTGGTTAACTTGGGAAAACACTGTTCAGATAGTCATCTTTTCTTGTTTAATCTAGTGCTGAAGTGTATTGTACATGTCGTGTTGTTTAGTAAATTGAACATCTTTAATCTACTGTAATGTCAATGAATGTACTCAGTAAGTTGAACACTTTAATCATCTTCTAAATATTGCATATGTGAATCTTGGACATTGAATACTACGCACTGCTCAAGCTACAACAAATGCATTGGCTCCTATGCTACGAGCAAGCCAATCGATCTCATCCTATAAGCAGTGCAAGACCCAGAAAAGCGCAGATGATCAACACTACACTATATACACTGCCCAATCTACAACCAATGCACTGCACTCCTGTAAGCAGTGCATGGCCTCCTGTAAGCAGTGCACGACACAATACAACGCAGATGCCCAGCACTACACGCCATGCACTGCCCAAGATACAAACGATGCACTGCCGCCCTGTACTACCAGCAAGCCACTCGAAATCCTACTGTACGCAGTGCACTGCCCCGCAAAGCACAGATGCTCAGCACTACACGCCATGCACTGCTGAACATACAAACAATGAACTGCCTCCCTGTCCTACAAGCAAGCCACTCAAACTCCTCCTGTAAGCACTGCATTTCCTTCTGACACGCAGCACTGCACGCCATGCACTGCTCGGGATTTAAGCTATGCACTGCCTCTATGTCCTACCAGCAAGCCACTCGAACTTCTAGTCTAAGAAGTGCACGAACTAGCACAGAGCAGATGCTGAGCAGGGCACTCTATGAACTGCTCAGTCTACAACCGGTGCACTGCCTCACTATGCTACCAGAAAGCCACTCGAACTACTCCGGTAAGAAGTGCACGGCCTCCTGTAAGCAGTGCATGACACAGTACAACGCAGATGCCCAACACTACACGCCATGCACTGCCCAAGATACAAACAATGCACTGCGGCCCTACGCTACCAGCAAGACACTCGAAATCCTACTATAAGCAGTGCACTGCCAGCAAAGCGCAGATGCTCAGCACTACAGGTCGTGCACTGCTGAACAGACAAACCATGAACTGCCTCCCTGTCCTACAAGCAAGCCACTCGAACTCCTCCTGTAAGCACTGCATTGCCTCCTGATGCGCAGCATTGCACGCCACGCACTGCTCGGGATACAATCTATGCACTGCATCTATGTCCTACCAGCAAGCCACTCGAACTTCTAGTCTAAGAAGTGCATGGACTACCACAGAGCAGATGCTGAGAAGGGCACTCCATGAGCTGCTCAGACTACAACCGGTGCACTGCCTCACTGTGCTACCAGCAAGCCACTCGAACTACTCTGGTAAGTAGTGCATGGCCTCCTGTAAGCAGTGCACGACTCAGTACAACGCAGATGCCCAGCACTACACGCCATGCACTGCCCAAGATACAAACAATGCACTACGGCCCTGTGCTACCAGCACGCCACTCGAAATCCTACTGTAAGCAGTGCACTGCCCAGCAAAGTGCAGACGTGCACTGCTGAGCATACAAACAATGAACTGCCTCCCTGTCCTACAAGCAAGCCACTCGAACTCCTCCTGTAAGCACTGCATAGCCTCCTGATGCACAGCACTGCACGCCACGCACTCCTCGGGATACAAGCTATGCACTGCCTCTATGTCCTACCACAAAGCCACTCGAACTTCTAGTCTAAGCAGTGCACGGACTAGCACAGAGCAGATGCTGAGGAGGGCACTCCATGAAGTGCTCAGTCTACAACCGTTGCACTGCCTCACTATGCTACCAGCAAAGCGCAGATGCTCACGGTATAAATAGATGAACTGCCTCCATTTTTATTAGACACAACACTCCCTCACATTCTATTAAAAACACAATACCATTGAAAACAATAACCTTAAAAGACTTTATTCAAAGTATAGATAAACATGAGTTCAAAGTAGGACCCCTCCCATTACACCCCACAAAATCTCCATGCTCGTAAATAAAAGACAACAAACAAAATTAAATAAAAGTAAAAAAATAAAAGCAGATACTAACTACCGAAAAAGAGAAAAAAGACCGACAAAGAGAAAAATAGGACCAAAAAGAGTAACCATAGCACTGCGCCACTGCCAAGACAGATTATTGTGCACTGCCTCCAGTCCGACAACTAAATAGAACTCCTCCTACAAGCAGTGCAAGCAACGCAAACCGCAGTTCATACGAACTGGAAAAGAGAAAAAAGCCGACAAAACAACGGAAAAACTGGGAGACGTCCCGCGACGGAACAAAACCGCCGAACGCCCCAACCCAAACATCGAGAAGCGCTACAAGAACTACACGTGTCGAGAAAACAAGACACCTCCGCTCGACGGGACGCACCAAAATCATCCACGTGCTGCCACGAGCAGCGTCGTGGAGCGTACTCCCATGAGGGCGCCCTTTTTTCTAGCGTTTTCGCATTGCATTTGTTTTATTTTCAGAAACCACTTGGATGTGTGCTCTTTTCATAAACCACTAGATGTCACTGCATTAGTGTTCTTTTTATAAACCACATGGATGCACTAGATGTCATTGCATGTTTGTTCTTTTCATAAAACACTTGGATACACTACATGTCACTGCATGAGTGTTAATTTCATAAGCCACATGGATACTCTAGAAGTCTTTGCATGTGTTCTTTTCATAAACCACATTGATCCGCTAGTGTCATTGCATGTGTTCTTTTTCTTAAACCACACTGATCCACAAGTGTCATTGCATGTGTTCTTTTCATAAACCACTAGAAGTCATTGCTTCTGAGTTCTTTTCATAAACCACATGGATACACTGGATAGCATTGAATGTGTGTTCTTTTCATAAACCACTTGGATCCACTACATGTCATTGCATGTGTGTTAATTTCATAAACCACATGGATCCTCTACATGGCATTGCATGTGTGTTCTTTTCTTAAACCACATTGATCCACTAGTGTCATTGTATGTGTTCTTTTTCGTAAACACACTGATCCACTAGTATCATTGCATGTGTTCTTTTCATAAACCACTAGAAGTCATTGCATGTGTTTTTTTTATAAACCACATGGATACACTAGATGTCATTGCATGTGTGTTCATTTCATAAACCACATGGATCCTCAAGATGCCATTGCATGTGTGTTCTTTTCATAAACCACATTGATCCGCTAGTGTCATTGCATGTGTTCTTTTCCTAATCCACATTGATGGGTATGTAAAATAGGAGTTGTACAAGAGAATAACATTCAGCGGCTACTGCCTCAGTTTAGGAAGACAAATTCTCAACAATAGGCTGTGCACCGGGTGTAAAGGAGGTAAAGGATATAAATCATACAAACATTTTTTGGAGGCAGGTCCATCAACTGATAACAATAATAAGTGGGACGACGAATACACGATGTGTCTCGCAGTGGATATCGACAGGTGAAGGAAAGAATGATGAATGGTGGACGAAGAGAGACGATGATGAAGAAGACCGAATTTAGCTAAAGACTGTGATTATGTGAGTACGGTCTGCTAGTAATCTTATAATTCAGTTTGTTAATTCAGTTATACAAAAGTGGCTATGATCTAGTATATTATGTTAGGAGTACAATGTAATTAATGTGTGTGTGTATAAATTAAACTACTTTTTATCATTATTCTGTAATGTTTGTAATTACACAATATGAATATATACTTGTATTTCATATGTACATTCCTAATTTAGTCTTGAAGGCAGGCAAGTTAATTATAAATAAATAAGCAAAATCCCATTAACAAGTTAAAATTTCCTAAAAAATTAATTGAACATTTGACAATTGAAACGAATGCTGATGCATCCAGTTGAATATTCACAACACATCAAACAAAATCAATAGAAATAACGAAATGCATTACCACATATCAAGCAGTTCAAAACATACATCAAGCGGTTCATAACAACAAGCGGTTAAACACAACTTACATCTGCACTAAAAAACAATCAGAAGGAACTGCAGTCATCATATAAGATGATGTCAATGACAAACATTATCTTATGTTTCGGTTTGAAGTGGTCCTTCCAGTGACAAGAATTGCTTGCCCAACTTCAAGACATTCATGATGATGTTCAACAAAGGTCTTCCACTCAGGGGTGCTGAAGATAATTCGACCATCACTCCCTGTCTTGCACAAAACGAAGCTCACGGCACCATTTGCACCAAGCCGTACTCGAGCCACGCCTTCTTCAGCAATTTCAAGAGAAAAAACCATTCTCGAAGGTAGTTTCTAATTAAGTTGCAGAAGTTAGAAATCTAATAACTAACAAGCAATAAAAAAAGGCAAGTAGAAAAATAATGATAACTAATAACATACCATATCATGACAGCGAACATGCGTCCTGGTCAAGCGAGTAACAAGTGCTAGGCCAACGTACAATTCTTTTGAAGGAATGATGTGGAGAAAATAGCACTTTTCACTCCTGGTAAGCTTGCATCTTTGAGCAATAATTGTATTATCTAATGGTCCTTCTTCCTCCTCATCGTCCCGATCCTCCTCATCAGACTCACCCTCTTCGCCCTCATCCTCGTCATCACACTCGTCATCCTCAGTCTCATCATCCTCGTCCTCCTCCCCCTCATCGTTCATATGCATAACAGTGATACTTGGACAAGGAGCTCCCATTGAAAATACCAGATACACACCAGAGTCGATTTGGTTTTCAGCAATAAACCTTCTCCATGAAGAACTTTGCAAGGCGAGCCATTGCTCGCTCTTTGCGGATGTCCACAACATAAATTTGCCCAAGATCTTGAAACTCAATGCTTTGTCCTGTTATTCTATTGAATTCTCTCCTTATATTGCATGGCATAGTCTAAATTGAATAAAATAATTAAGTAAATGACAATTGTATGGCAAGAAAATTCAATAAATGTAAAAATCAAGAATTATATGCATACCATTGAACGCTCAAATTGACCATGTACAAGACGGACAAGGAATAGCGAGGCTGATTTTGTTTCATCACTACAGTCTGTGAAACAAACCTCACATAGTGCCATGTCCTAAAAAAATGAAAAGCACTCGTTAATTTATGATAAAGCTAGCTAAGATAAAAAAGGGCATCATATTTGGAATGAACATAAATTAATTTTAGGGACGGAGTAAGTGAGCCAAGTAGGAAGCACAAATAAATAATTTTTTTTCATATACCAGAAGGCTAAAGCACACCACCCCAAACCTTCATTTCATAATCATATTGTAACTAATCAATAGGAAAATGAAAGTACAGACGCATAATCAACCTAAGTGTATCCTCATTGCATCATCACATTGAATGCTAACTAAAAAACTAAATATCTCCATATATATACAAATTGAACAAAAAACTTAATATCTGTACAATTTATAATATGAATTGACCAAAAATATGAATACATCTTATCTAGAACTATGGTTCGAAAGAAACAAGACTAAAATGTGCAAGATTTATAGGATAAAAACGAGGGAATAAGTTGAGCATACCTTGAGAGGGAGATTGGGGAGCTAAACAACGGCGAAATCCTTCAGATTCAATGGTTTTTAGGGGAGCAATTGAGAGGGAGGGGAGATGGGAATAGCAGGCGACCTCTCTCTGTTAGTCCTGGCGGCTGGGGACGACTAGGTCGGGATGGGAAGGTCAACCACGCGCCTGATGCTACATTTATAAGTGTATGACCTTTATGCTAGGCGATACACTGCCAAACCACGTTGTATTGCATAGCTCCCTCAGCAGTACAATCTAAACTATACGGGCAGTACAATGTATGCAGTGGATACATTTTGCATATGCCCGTTTGCATCGAAAGTCGATTACATACCATGGGTGAATGCACTGCCGTTGCACATTATCTTACGTCGTCCACACATCACTATATCAAAGACTTAAAGAGCAGTGCACAAAATTTCAACAGGCAGTGCATCCGTTCTAAATGAATAGTACATGTCCGTGTCCACCGCATGTGCCAAAACTCTTGCACACTTGGCACAACACTGTATTGTAGCACACGACATGCATTCCACATAGGAAGTCCATATACCGCGCAACACTATATTGTAGAACACGACATGCATTCCACAGAGGCAGTGCATATGGTAAGAAAGGGTGGTTCACTCCTGCCTACGGATGCAGTGCACAAGATTTCCACAGGTAGTGCATATGCGGCTGCATGGCAGGTTTAGTGCATTCCAGCATAAGGATGCAGTGCATACACTCAGCACAACCATACGTCCATCGCGGGTGGAGAACACACTGCACAGATCGCAGAGGCAGTGCAACCATAACTTATTAGGGCAGCACACGACATGCAGTCAACACAGGCAGTGCATATAGATGTCAATAGTAGTGCCTTCCTGGATAGCAAAGACACGCACTGTATCTTGGTGTGCATGGTAGGTGTAGTTCATTCCACGGTCACTGCACTGCCTGCGCACGTGTTAAAAACGGTCGGTCACCGTTATTAAAGATAGCGCAGAACCCAAGCGATGAGGCATTATGGATTTGGTGTGAGCTGTATAAGCATGCAATTATTTGTAGCACACGACATGCAGTCCACCTAGGCAGTGCATATACCGACATGCAGCCCAACGCCGGCAACCGTGAAAACAACCACCTTCCCACACCCCCAACACCAACAACACACACCACGCTCCGCCAACAGCAACCACCCCAGATCACCCCGCCCCCGCCGACCCATCACAACGGAATCTAGTCCAACCCTTCAAATCCAACCCACCACCGCCCGCACCAAACAATCCTCCGATGGTAGCAAGTTCATCCTCAGCAACATGCACCGATTTGGAACGGAACTCCAGAACGATCTCGATAGAGAGGATACATTCACAAAAAAGGTAAATGGCGGAAGGAGAGCGCGCGGTGGAAGGCCCCTGCTTCCTCTTATTCAAGAAACAAGTAAGCATAGGAACCTACAACAAGAGGTACGCCGAATTCATATCAATCAAAATCATATAATTCTAGTTTAACACTAGATTCTTCACAAATCTGTAACAGAAAGTAAAATTTATAATACATACTATCTAATTCCACTTTTAATTCATTCATTTCAGTTCCTTATCACCATACAAAGCATATGTGACTAGCAGTTTAGAGATTACATATGTACAGTTGTTTTTCTTAAGTAATTATTGAGAAAAATAGGGAAATAGAATTCGTATATAGAAATGATATAAAAATATATTAAAACATCGAATGAGTGAAAATAATTACTAAGGATTAGAAGATTGCATAAAGAATTACTAATTTTCTGCCACACTTATTAAGAATTGTCTTATGCTAAAAATATTATTTAATTATTAGGTGAAAAGGAGGACAACAGAAGTCCTAGTCCTAGGAAGGTATAGAGCAATATAAAACATACCTTGTAGTCAACACTTACATAAATATAGAAATAGAATTTATTTAATACAACTTCTTTGTAGAGCATACCTGATAATACGGATGCTGACGAAAAAAAGTCATTGCTGACCCAAGGTAATGTTGTAAAACAAAGTAAAAGTACATATTATTGTGTTTCTTCTTCATATAGTAAGGAAAAATATTGCCCCAAAATAGATAACCAGGACAGCAGTCAGGTCCACACCAGCCAGCTATCAATAACACCATCACAAAGTGTTGACTGCAGAGAAACACCCACACAGGAATGGCAAGTGGAAGATCAACTAGCAGAAGAGGAAGAGAAGAAAAAGAAAAAGAAAGTAGTAAAATAAAGGAAATTGAACCTAGATAAAGTTAAGAAGAAACTACATCTTGCATCAACCTCTGAAGAAAGTGTGGATGATGAAAAAAATGAACAAAACAAACCCCAAGATAAACCAATCCCACTGAGTGTTCAGCTTTCAGACAGCAGTACCATAGTAGATTTATAGTCCAGTACAAGAAGATTGAAGAAGAGGAAAGCAATAATACCAGAAGAGCAAGATAAACCTCAGGAAAAAAAGAAGAGAGCATCTAGAATATCAAAGGAATAAAAAGAACATCTCAAAGAGCAAGAGAACAACCCAGATGATGATGAGAGCAGTGACGACGACAATGAAGACTACAACATTCTTCCAGAAGGAACACAACCTGAAACAGAAGATGATGATGTTGCAGGTGATACGGAAGAAAATGAAAGAGAATTGGATAATCAGGTTAGTAAAGATTTACATAAATAAATTAACCATATGACATTCATTTTGGAAAATCCATAGCAAGAACTGACATCATAAAATCTTACATGCAGCAAGCTGGGAGAAAACGCAAACGCAAGGACCAGAGCAAGAATATGATTCAAGGAACCTTGACAATAGGTGACAAAAATCTACGCAAGGACACAGGCACAAACTACACAGTAAGGTGTTCACTCAGAGAGCTCAACAAATTGCTTACAGTGGTCCTTAGCGAAGATCAAAAAACTAAGCTATCAAATGTTGGGTGGGGATTCCTATTTAATTACAGAGTAACATCAAACCTGTCACGGCCAATGATCTTGTGGTTATACGAGAAAATTGATAGAGTTACAATGGTAATGGAACTTGGAGCCGGCGTGGACATTGAAATAACACCAGAAGTTGCGAAATCAGTGTTCGGCTTCCCTGATGGACATAACGCAGCTCCATTACCATCAGTGGATGGTAACACAGAAGCTCTAAAATGGCTAAGGAAAGAACTTGGAATAACAGCGACAAAACAAGTTCAACTTAATGATTTGTATAAGCAAATAAAGAAAGGTAGCACAAGTCCTTTCACAATGCAATGGATATTTCTGGTCATTTTCAAGAGTATTGTCTGCCCCACTCTACACGCAAGGATAGGCCGAGAGGCTGGAACGATACACAATGTAGACCACAAGAGGCTTCAAAAAATGGATATCTGCCGCATAGTAGTGGGCGAACTGAAGAGAGGAGTTTAGATTTTTTTGCAGAAAAGAAAATTAGAAAAAAGAAATAGGGTAAGGGTCCTGTTAAAAAAACAAATACCAAAGTAGCTGAGCGATGCGCAATTCTGCCTTTAATAGTCTATCTAGACACTAAAAGGTGTGAGAATTCAATCAACATGATTGAAACACCACAGCTGCATGTTCTTGACAATGAATTATTGTCATCCATTGTGAAGAAGGACCAACAGAAACATAACATTGAGGAATTCAGAGCATTGAAATATGTAAGTACACATACTGGTAATATGTATCTTTGTATTTCCTTATTGCATATCTGATTTAATTCCGTAACATAATAAGATTGAGCAAAAAAATATCTAAATTGTCCTCTTCACATGAAACAGGTTAAGACTAGTTCCGAGCTGCAGCACTACAACAAAGGTTTTCATACAAAGAAAAACAATTCCTCAAATACGGTTGTGGATAATGACAAGGAGAACCGTAAGAACAAGTATGCAATAGTTCTTGTCGTAGACAACTCAAACATTCCAACTGAAGAACCTTCTGTCCAGCCAAATCCATTCAGAGGTCTCATGACAGATGTTGAGAAGATGTAGCAAGCAATGGATCTCCTGAGACAGATTGCAGACAACCAAGAAAACATATGTCAAAATTTAGAAACTAACAACAAACTAGGCCTCATCAGTAACTACAGACAAGATGTCAAGAGAGCAGGACTTGAGATTCTAGACTCAATGGATAAGCTTAAGTTATACATGGAGTCGGTGAAAGATATAGCAGTTAGATTAACAACAAAAAGATGACCTGTCAAAATGGAAGATCCTGGATCATGTTCATTGCCGCAGAATGAAACTGAGAAAAATAACTATGGCAGTGTTGATACGTCTAAAAAAACAGAAGACACAACGATCGAAGCTACAAAGGTAATTTATGTACCTATTTGCAAGTTATTGCACGATATAATAAGAATGATTGCTCCTAGTTTAACTTTGTTGTATTTTTATTTCTAAATGGATTGGACAATCAGACAGATGATACCAATAATGAAACTGCAGCAGAAGGACAGGAGCATGCAACATCAACAATAACAAAAGACAAATCTCTAAAGGTAGACGCTCATTTAGTAGAAAGGGGACAATTTGCTATAACATTCATAACAATTCAACAAAGAACTAATATAAACTTCTAACTGTAGGAGGACGGAGGAGGAGATGCAAACAACCAAACCCCCTCTGACGAAGCAGCAGCAGCAGAAACAAGCATACGCTCATCTGACACAGCGAACAGGCAGGAACAGGATAAACAAGAGGAACATCAGACATAAGATAAAGAAAAATAGAAAATCAAAGTTAAAGACAGTGAAGTTGGACACAAAGTAGAAGATTTACTGCCAGTCAGTACCAATCAGACAGCAGAAGGTCTCTATGAAAATTAATTTGTGGAACAATTTGATTCATTTGTAAACATACCATGTTTCTACTGGTGTAGATAAATTAAAGATACACTTGCAAAATAGAGGTTGCTAAACATATCAAAAAATCTGGCTGTAATGACCATGAAGAGATTTGTATGAACGATTATGGTTACAAGTACTAGTCAGTCTACCATTTGCACTTGTTATACACGACAGTTGAACCAGTAAACTGCCTCAACTAGTGTAAATGAACTGTGATCGAACTACCATTCTGATGCACTGCCTAACATCAGTCATTGCACTGATTTTTCTGCACTTCATTTTTTCACACACTAATTTTTTTTTCTTTCCACAGATACAGATAGTGGAGACCAAGCTAACAAGGACAGCAGGCAAATACAACCAGAATGAAAAAAAAATTGTATAACCTGATATGCAAGTTCACAGACAAAAAACTGTCAAAAGAAGATACAGCTATATTAAAGTGAGATGATTTTAAAAATTATCATTTTGCACTTTGCATATTTTTTCAGAACCATACTGTGTTATAATAAAAATTACTCCACTCTGCAGATCTCGGTATATCTTGAAGCACGAGAAAACCAATATGAAGGTGCCACTGTATTACATATCAAGTGCTTTCAGAAATGAAGGACCGCTCGGCGATATAGAGGATGAATTTGTGTTAACCTATCTTGAAGAACAACTTAGGAGAACCAAGTCGAAGAAGAAAATTATTCATTACAGAGCAACTGTAAGTACTATAGAAAGAGCAACTGTAAATAATAAACAAAGATTTTATATATTAAGAGCAAACAAACTAACGGTTGTTTTGCCGCAAAAACTTATTAACATTGGAGCAGTGAAAGACGATAAAAGAAGTATGTGTTGGGTAGAGGAATTGTTTAAACCAGACGCAGCAGGCTGTCTAGTCAAATACGAACTAGTAAGTAGAACAATAAGGTTCATTAAAGTATATTTTTTGACAACTTGAAGAACACCATACTGTGAAAATACAAGCTTGTATATTCATTTTTTAAACAGAAAAGATATGTTAACAAATTTTAAATAATTCCTCATGCAGATAATGTTTCTTTTTCTCGAGCGACCTCCTAAGGGAACTTCAGGTTCAGTAGGTCACTGGTTCAAATTGACAGTAGATACTTTGGCGAAGAAGTTTAGAATTTATGATTTGTTGAGAGAGCCAGGGGATATTGATCTGGAAAAAGTATGCTCAAAATTGATCAAGAAAATAAAGACATTGTGGAGTGAAGGTTTTGGAACAACAGAAACAAAAGTCCAAACACTGGATGATTTTGTGGTAGTATATGAGCACATGCCTCTACAAGATAACGGGTAAATGTTCATACATAACATAAAATATAGTCTTGCATTGAACTACTTATCTTTGTCAACTTTTAACCATCTGACAACAACTAAAACAAACAACGTTATGCAGATGTGATTGTGGGTTCTTCATGCTCTATATAATCGAGAACTGCACCAGAGATCACGTTCTGGAATTCACAAAAAAGATATTCCAGGTTACAAGGAAATTCTTCTCATGAGGATGCCGACATCAGACATCTTCAACGTAAACATCGAAACATTAAATGATAGAATATTAGGTAATCCTTTACAAAGTTTTTTGACTAGTATTGTTCATACTACAGTATGTTGTTTCATAACATTGTTACTATCAAGTGCAACACAAGTATTTACAAATTTGCTGCATCTATAGGCCATTCCGAATATCAAGAGCTATTCACAAGAAGAGGTTTCTAGGATTTGAAGAGAGATATATTGCTAGGAATTCAAGAGAAAGAAAAGAAGATGTTAAACAAATCAACGATTCAACTGAAGGAAACTAAGGAGAAAGAGATCTTCAGAGAAAGATATAGAAGAAATCCAAAAAGGTGCAAGGTCTCCATGGAAGAACAGAAAAATCGAAATCCAGAAGAAAGACTTGTTTTCATTCCAGCAGAATTTAAATAAACGGAGAATGCAAGGAAAGTACGGCAAAAACTAATTGAATATGCATCAAAACCAGATTACGGAGAGTAAGTGAAAAGCTTAACTTGATACAGCTAGATCTCTTTTAATTAGCCTAGATATTTTTTGATCTAATCTAAACTAACACCCTTGTAATACTAATCCTATTTTTTGTAATACAATAGGAGAGTATTTATAAAGACAACTAGATCCAACGAATTAAGAGATTTTAATCTGACATATACTGCATGGGAACTAGCAGACAGTTTCAAAGAGACTGGATGGATAGACAATGAATTTTTAGATGCCGGCATCCACACATGGAGAAGTAATGATGAGTTCAAATATCTTTTTCAAGAAGGTAAAAGGGTAATCCTACCCACACAGGTAACATCAGTTTTAAATTTTATCGACAAAAACAAAAATTTCGAACCTGAAGATATTGCACACACAATTGATTACCTCATAGGAACAGACGACCTTACCAAAGCAGGCACGATGAGTTATTTTAGAAATAAGCATAAATTTCTATATTATGTATTAAGACACCTCATAAAACTAAAAATTATCACATGTTTAAAACTTACTTGAGTATTATATCTACTTCCATACATAGATACTACTACCGGTTCATTGCAAGAAACATTTTCAGTTTATGTCTTAAATGGGTCTGCTCAGAATCCAAAGGTTGAGATCATAGACTCCTTGGCATACAATAACAGTACAGAGATGCAGGATTACCACAGTAACATAGGACAAACTATAGTAAGACTTCTACCAAAATGTAGATATTACTAGAAAACTTTTACTAGAGTAAGAGTGTTATTTCTAAAAAAATAACATATCAGAACTTACTAGCCTTTTTATCTAACAATGTCACTATAATGTTTCAATATACAGCTAAGCAAGTTTGAACAAGTGCTAGAGTGCATTTACAAAGA
Source organism: Avena eriantha (assembly GCA_910589775.1). Lineage (NCBI taxonomy): Eukaryota > Viridiplantae > Streptophyta > Magnoliopsida > Poales > Poaceae > Avena > Avena eriantha. The sequence goes on from OU342746.1 coordinate 174,185,527, forward strand.
TGACACATTGCCAAGATGGAGTGCATCATTCAAAAGTGCACGCTACGTCAGAACTAAAAAACAAGATGAAGACGCATGTGGACTGTAGACATTATATTACCTACAGAGATACAATGGCGAAATTATTGAAAAAGGAAAGACGTCAAGTGTAAGCAGTAGTTAGATAGAAATCTTTCAAAAATGTTGATTACATATACTTGAAAATTAACAAGACTTTACAGTACATATCAGGACACAAGCTTCAGTATCAGAGATGAACAACTATACACAATGTTGTTCCACAGATCTAACCAAGCACTGAAGAACCTACCAGCAGATCTTAGGGAGTTGGGCCCAGACATGGAGATGCCACAAATTGCAATAACATTAAGTGATTAGAAGAAGATTCTGAAACATGTACATTATTTCGTCAAACCTGATTGCATGCACATATTGCATCTAACTAGACAGAAGCAAAGGAAATAACAATATCTGTGGGTGTAAGTACACGCTTGTTAATCTGTAACAGATATCATGATTTCTGATTTTAAGTTGGTAGTGCAATATCTACTTGCAGTGTATCGGCATCTATGGGCCAGTGCATCTGCATACAGTCTTGCATAGCTATGTGTAAAAATTATAATTTCATCACAATGAACCAAATAATAACTAGAATCTATGTGAGCAGTGCATATCACAAACACATACAGCGATAAAAACAATTGCATAGCTATGTGTAAAAATTATATTTTCATCACACTGAACCAAGTATAAACTACTTCCACATGACGATAATAATCAACCCAGTATAAACTTCCTCTGAGTAGTCATTAAACAAACTGTTTACATAGGTATCCTTGCACTACCATGGACAAATTGCATACATAAGTAAAGAAGGTAGTGCAAAAAATCAGCACAAGACAGAATATACGTATGTACGAGGCAGTGCACCTAAATTTACGTGGGTAGTGAATGCACCACTAAAAACACTCTTCCATCCTTATGTGTGAAAATTATATTTTCAGCGCACTCAACAGAGTATAAACTGCTTCTAGATGATCATTTCAAAACTGCCTAAATAGATATCCTTGCACTACCATAGAACCATGAGTACATGAGTAAATACGATAGTGCAACTAGTCTAGTCAAGACAGAACAAATAAGCTATATAGCACACATGGAAAAAACTCCGTAGTGCACCGTAGCTAGTCAGAGCAGTGCAAATAGAAAATTCACTGACAGACAGACACTTGCACGTACGTACTTACTAAATTACAAACAATCTTGCTCCATCACATTCATCAAGTGCTCTTCACAAACACCGTTACAAACACTTACAACATGATAAGACAAATTTAGCTACCATTTAAAACATGGAAGACGCTGCACAAGTTATTTAGATAGTTTCTTATCAAGCTCCTTGACCTCTTTGTGAATGTCATCCATGCACTTTGTGTAGTTACGACGGCGCTCAAGAATGTCCTTCAAAAATTGTATTGCATGTAGCCTGTCAAGACGTGCATTTTTTGTTGTTTCAATGTCTTCAAAACGATTGGCTATCATGTCGGCCAATTTCTCATCAAGCTTCTGTCTATCAGCTAGTAGCTGAGCCATATCCATCGTTAGAGTATCCCGCTCTAAGTCGCAGGCTGCAGCGCTAGCTCTATACTTGTTCAGCTCCACCTTCATCATAGCAGCATCTTCGACAACGTGTTGCATTCTGACGATCTCGTGTCGAAGACGGTCACACTCTACAGTAATAGTCATCTTTTCTGCCTCCTTCTTGGAGAGCTCGACACACAATTCTGATACCTTAGTATTCTCAGCAGCAAGTTCATTATGAAGCCTCTGATATTCTGCATCAACATGATTACTGCCATCCGAAACTAATGGCAATGAATCCTAATATTTTCACAAAAAACAACAACAAGATTTTGTGTAAATAGAACTGATCGTACTAAAAATAGCCAACATACAAATACACGCACATTGATTAGCCCACTCGGATGCACCACAGGAACAGACGGCAACAGAGTAGATGCCAAATGCGAGCAACCATGAACACCAGAGGAGTAAGCCCTATATATAAGTTCCAAACGTCAACGACACAACAAGACTTTCAAAAACCTAATCCGAAAACATAGAAATGAATATAAGAAAAGATAAAAAAGCAAAACTAACCCGGACTCATCGATCCTGCGACGGTTGCATCGAGACGACAACGAACCTTCGGCAAAGGAATCCACCATGGTGGGAAGCAGGGGAGCGACCTCTGAGCCCCGTCTCCTCCGCTCAGCAGCTTGCAAACGTTTCGTAACAGCTGTCTTCTACTTTCTAGACATTGGCTTCCTCATTGGATCCATGACAGAAATAACTGAAAATAGAATTGGAAGAAGAACCGTCTAGAGGAAAACAAACTGACTAGTAGAAGAGGAACTGAGACTGGAATGCGAAATGTTAAGCATCGACGTCTGAATTTATAATGTACTTATACACATTGAACAGTCATCTCACCTACCAACAATAAAACACACATCATCCAACACCAAAGATTGACCAAAGCTATAATACTATGCCTAATGTAAACGCAATTAACAATTCATCGAATGAAACAGCACACGCGGATCGAAAGTTAAGTTTACTGAGGTTGCGAACAACAATACGCATGACACTGCAGTAAAAATAGAGCAGTTCAACATAATACAATACTAGGTCACTTCAACAAGCTAATAATATGGCAGTGCACATAGATAAACTATGCAGTACTCAAGGTAGAAATTTCATAAAAACTGTAATACTTTGAGTAAAATGAACTATAAAATTTCAATTACCCGTAAATAAAAAACATAATATGCACTGCCGAAAGCGTCAACTATGAACTGCTTGGATGTACAAGTTCAGATTTGTTGTTAGTCTGCCAGACTTTCAATTTTGTTGCATAGGGACAGAGGGATTGCCAGTCTCGGATGGTAAACGATAGGATACCTCAAACAGTGGGCGGGGGAACAGCACGTTGAAGCGTTAGCACATAACCATTTTAGTTGCTTGATTTATAAATGCAGGGAAACCGAAGGGGCCCCGTTCAGTTCTCTCCACCGCTCTCCCACTACGCACGTCCAGAGCACTTCCCGAGAACAGTTCCTCAGAGCAGAGCAGTTTCTTAGAAAAGTTCGTCCCCTACCGATCGAGTTTTCTCCTATAATTCTGTATCCCTTTCCTTTTCTTTATTGGTTTGAGTTCTAATCCTTATTTCTTTCTTCATTTCAAGAAGATTTGTTCTTTTATTTTAATCTCCATTCCATTGTCTTAGTACAAATCGACGGTGAGTTTTGCATCACACTTCCAAAAATTTTTTAGTTTCCTCGTAATCCTTTATATGTTCTTCCTATCATCTTATCCCCGTAATACTATTGTGTAATTTATGCCTGATAAATGATCTGTTTGACACTTTCTAGATTAGGAGTTAATGCACAGTTCACTCCTTAAATGCATTATTAATTTTATCAGGTGTTTCTTGGAATGGACTGTACAGTGTGCAGCCAACCTTCCAACAGTTGTGGTAGAGCACAGAGGAGAGCAACCAGCTTCCATGATAACATTGTTCAAGGTTTTCCCATCAATGGTGCGGTAAAATTTACATATTTAGGAGAAAGTTTTCGAAGGTTTTATTCAAAAAGTTTGAAATTTTCATTTTATGTAATGTTTCTTTTACTGTCTTGTTGTTACATGAACTGAACCATGTTGTTTACCTTCAGGTAGTGCCATGCTCATTTAGGGAAAGACTGAATGATTTCACTCCAAATAATTGGATGGTTGCAAACAGTGAAGCATTAAGGAATTTTGATTTGTTCCTCAAGAAGTCTAATGTTAGGACAATAATTTGTGGTCCATACTGGAAGTCCCTGATGAGGGTTTATGATATAACACTTGGAGATGTAGTGCATTTTGAATATGATGACGACCAACTTATTGATGTTGGTTTGAACTTGACCAACTTATTTCATGTCACTATTTACTCTAATGGTGAAGAGAAAAAGATTCATGAAGCAACTAGTATTTCCCTTATTTATTGTAAATAATTTGCACATACAGTTTTTCCTTGTCCTACTAATATTTCATCATAATAACATTCTTCAATACTCAACATGAATTTCCACTCACTCATCAGAGGTGGGAGATGTGCCTACATCCATCAGAAGCATTCTGCACAGGACCATCTTCTCAGACATAAATGCACTAACTGAGCAGCAAATGGCTTCAATCTTGTTTGGCATTTTCAAAGATCTTCATGTCATAGAACATCAGTTTTTTGAAAGTAAAGATGAAAAGCATTTCTGGGTACACATGATGAATATGCATAACCATGACCATAATGCACTGGTTAGTTTCCACATATTTAATAATATTTTATGTTCAAATTATACATATAATTTAGTGAACTTGTTAATTTAGAATGCTTGTTAAAATACTGACTTTTTTCTTTATTGCAGTTCATGCCAATTGAGGTTGTAGATGGTTTCAGGTACCCAACTCAGGGCATAGCACATCTGTACAGACAGGGACATGATCTTGAAGGAGAAGAAGAGAATTATATTGCATGCGCATATACTGTACAAAGGGACAATGGACGTGTCAGCTTCACCATAGGATGATCTGACTTCACATTTGCTGCTAATGTTGGATGGGCATCACTACCTCTCATTAAAGTAGAGCATATGCAGGAGCACCTTGGTCTCAACTTTGTTGAGATTGTCATCTAGTGGTTAACTTGGGAAAACACTGTTCAGATAGTCATCTTTTCTTGTTTAATCTAGTGCTGAAGTGTATTGTACCCGTCGTGTTGTTTAGTAAATTGAACATCTTTAATATACTGTAATGTCAATGAATGTACTCAGTAAGTTGAACAATTTAATCATCTTCTAAGTATTGCATATGTGAATCTTGGACATTGAATACTACGCAGTGCTCAAGCTACAACAAATGCATTGCCTCCTATGCTACGAGCAAGCCAATCGATCTCATCCTATAAGCAGTGCAAGACCCAGCAAAGCGCAGATGATCAGCACTGCACTATATAAACTGCCCAATCTGCAACCAATGTCGTGCACTCCTGTAAGCTGTGCATGGCCTCCTGTAAGCAGTGCACGACACAGTACAACGCAGATGCCCAGCACTAAACGCCATGCACTGCCCAAGATACAAACGATCCACTGCCACCCTGTGCTACCAGCAAGCCACTCGAAATCCTACTATAAGCAGTGCACTGCCCAGCAAAGCGCAGATGCTCAGCACTGCACGCCGTGCACTGCTGAACATACAAACAATGAACTGCCTCCCTATCCTACAAGCAAGCCACTCAAACTCCTCCTGTAAGCACTGCATGGCCTCCTGACGCGCATCACTGTACGCCACGCGCTGCTCGGGATACAAGCTATGCACTGCCTCTATGTCCTACCAGCAAGCCACTTGAACTTCTAGTCTAAGCAGTGCACGGACTAGCACATAGCAGATGCTGAGCAGGGCACTCCATGAACTGCTCAGTCTACGACCGGTGCACTGCCTCATTGTGCTACCAGCAAGCCACTGGAACTACTCCGGTAAGCAGTGCATGGCCTCCTGTAAGCAGTGCATGACTCAGTATAACGCAGATGCCCAACACTACAAGCCATGCACTGCCCAAGCTACAAACAATGCACTGCGGCCCTGTGCTACTATCAAGGCACTTGAAATCCTACTGTAAGCACTACCCTGCCTAGCAAAGCGCAGATGCTCAGCACTGCATGCCGTGCACTGCTAAACATAGAAACAATGAACTGCCTCCCTGTCCTACAAGCAAGCGACTCGAACTCCTCCTGTAAGCACTGCATTGCCTCCTGATGCGCAGCACTGCACGCCACGCACTGCTCGGGACACAAGCTATGCGCTGCCTCTTTGTCCTACTAGCAAGCCACTCAAACTTCTAGTCTAACCAGTGCACGGACTAGCACAGAGCAGATGCTGAGTAGGGCACTCCATGAACTGCTCAGTCTACAACCGGTGCACTGCCTCACTGTGCTACCAGCAAGCCACTCGAACTACTCCGGTAAGTAGTGCATGGCCTCCTGTAAGTAGTGCATGACTCAATACAACGCAGATGCCCAGCACTACACGCCATGCACTGCCCAAGATACAAACAATGCATTGCAGCCCTATGCTACCAGCACGCCACTCGAAATCCTACTATAAAAAGTGCACTTCCCAGCAAAGCGCAGATGCTCAGCAGTGCATGTCGTGCACTGCTGAACATACAAACAATGAACTGCCTCCCTGTCCTACAAGCAAGCCATTCGAACTCCTCCTGTAAGCACTACATGGCCTCCTGATGCACAGCACTACACGCCACGCACTGCTCGGGATACAAGCTATGCACTGCCTCTATGTCCTACCAGCAAGCCACTCGAACTTCTAGTCTAAGTAGTGCACGGACTAGCACAGAGAAGATGCTGAGCAGGCCACTCCATGAACTCCTCAGTCTACAACCGTTGCACTGCCTCACTTTGCTACCAGCAAAGCGCAGATGCTCACGGTATAAATAGATGAACTGCCTCCATTTTTATTAGACACAACACTCCCTCACATTCTATTAAAAACACAATACCATTGAAAACAGTAACCTTAAAAGACTTTGTTCAAAGTATAGGTAAAAAGGAGTTCAAAGTAGGACCCCTCCCATTACACCCCACAAAACCTCCATTGCTCGTAAATAAAATAAAACAAACAGTATTAAATAAAAGTAAAAAAATAAAAGCAGATACTAACTACCAAAAAGAGAAAAAAAAACCGACAAAGAGAAAAATAGGACCGAAAAAGAGTAACCATAGCACAGCGCCACTGCCAAGACAGATTATGTGCACTGCCTTCAGTCCTACGACTAACTAGAACTCCTCCTACAAGCAGTGCAAGCAACGCAAACCGCAGTTCATACGAACTGGAAAAGAGAAAAAACCGACAAATAACGGAAAAACCGGGAGACGTCCCGCGACGGAACAAAACCGCCGAACGCCCCAACCCAAACATCTAGAAGCGCTACAAGAACTACACGTGTCGAGAAAATAAGACACCCCCACTCGACGGGACGCACCAAATCATCCACGTGCTGCCACGAGCAGCGTCGCGGAGCGTACTCCCATGAGGGCGCCCTTTTTCTAGCGTTTTCAAATTGCATCTGTTTTATTTTCATAAACCACTTGGGTGTGTTCTTTTCATAAACCACTAGATCTCACTGCATGAGTGTTCTTTTCATAAACCACATGGATCCACTAGATGTCATTGCATGTTTGTTCTTTTCATAAAACACTTGGATACACTACATGTCATTGCATGAGTGTTAATTTCATAAACCACATGGACACTCTAGAAGTCATTTCATGTGTGTTCTTTTCATAAACCACATTAATCCGCTAGTGTGATTGCATGTGTTCTTTTTCTTAAACCACACTGATCCACTAGTGTCATTGCATGTGTTCTTTTCATAAACCACTAGAAGTCATTGCATGTGTGTTCTTTTCATAAACCACATGGATACACTAGATAGCATTGAATGTGTGTTCTTTTCATAAACCACTTGGATCCACTACATGTCATTGCATGTGTGTTAATTTCATAAACCACATGGATCCTCTAGATGTCATTGCATGTGTGTTCTTTTCTTAAACCACATTGATCCACTAGTGTCATTGCATGTCTTGTTTTTGTAAACCACACTAATCCACTAGTATCATTGTATGTGTTCTTTTCATGAACTACTAGAAGTCATTGCATGTGTGTTTTTTTTCATAAACCACATGGATACACTTGATGTCATTGCATGTGTGTTCATTTCATAAACCACATGGATCCTCAAGATGCCATTGCATGTGTGTTCTTTTCACCAAACACATTGATCCGCTAGTGTCATTGCATGTGTTCTTTTCCTAATACACATTGATCCACTACTTTCATTGCATGTGTGTTCTTTTCCTAAACCACATTGATCCACTCGTGTCACTGCATGTCTTCTTTTCATAACCAATAGATTACCATTGCATGAGGTTTCTTTTTACAAACCACATGGATCCACTACAGTCATTGCATGTGTGTTGTTTTCATAAACCACATGGATCCTATAGATGCCATTGCATTTGTGTTATTTTCATAAACCACTTTGGTGCACTACATGTCATTGCATGTGTGTTCTTTTCATAAACCACTTGGATGTGTGTTGTTTTATAAACCACTAGAGTCATTGCATGTGAGTTCTTTTTATAAACCACATGGAAGATACGTCGGAATTCCCACAACTCATTATACGACTTACCAGATTACAGAGTTTTAGTCATTTTTGCGAAACGAGGCATGGTTTTGCAAACTCTCTAGATAAAGGATCTAGGACCCCGATCTTCATTTAGAATGAAAAATACGCAATAACCAAAATGACTTAAACTATAGTGTCATATCATAATTAAACTTTGGATATCTTTTAGCATTCTAATCCTTTATAAATGCTTTAAACTATTATCATTAACATAGTGATGGGAATAACTCATTTATAATCGTAATGTGACTGTAAGGTATTGTTCATAGGAATAACTCATTTATAATAGCACTCTAATCCTTTATAAATGCTTGTAACTTGTTCATATGAATAATCGTCTCGCCAAAGACACGCAAACAAGGATTACAAATTTATATTCAAGTCCACTAATCCAAATGATAAACCTTTGAGGAAAAGGGGTGATGTCGGCCATTAACTGTTTGCTTGCCGTCAAGAGCCTATATTTCCTCATCTCCAGCAATTCTCCAACAGATAATCTTGTTTTCACAAAACGAGACAAGTATCAAATACTTTACAAACTGCAACGAGATTTGCCAGAATCACATTTATAACCTTGTATATCTAACACATACCATTTTCATCCACGACCTCCTTTACAATCAAGCCCTTCTAAGAGTTATCAACTCTAATGCAAGATTGCTGCAGAGTCATCAGACTATCTCCTAATGGTTATTCTATCAAGAAGAGAAGATCACCTTTAACAAGGATATCCCTCAAGCGTGGGTATTAATCTATGAAGTTGGACCCTTTTGCAAGTTACAAATCAAACAAGAAATTTCCCATGGTCGCAAAGGACCTCAATTGGATAGGCCATGATCTAATAAGATATTTGCAAATAGACATCTAGACTAAGTTCATAATATGAGTTCAATTCTAATTGAGCTCCCACTAAAATTGTCATCCCCTGGACGATTTTACTGATCACATGATCCTAATCCGCTACAACGCCCCCGATCGTCATGGCCAGAAATGTAGGTTCAAAGGTAGACATTCCCCAAAGTCAATCACATCATCCATGTGACTCATGCTCGATCTTTTGATCTCTTCTGTTCCGAGGCCATGTCTACACATGGTAGGATAGCTAAATCTAACTTGTGTGTATTCGCTGTGTAACATGGCTTATACCCACTGTATAAAAACGTAGATATGTAGAGCGCCCGATCGTCATGGCCAGCTTCATAACGAAGAACTTTATTGGTGGTGCCCACACAAGGGGAACACTATCATTGGAATCATATACGTATTATATTATTTTCTACGGTTGAGTATCTAATAATAACACACAATAAGATGTAAAAATAGGTATCAACATCACATGTATATTTGTGATATGATATTGTCCTTCTTCTTGCGCCTTGATCTCCATTGAGCTCTCCGACACGATCTCCATCTTGCCACCGATTTGATGCCAAGTCCACGACGCCACCACTAGGTCATCCATCGGAACGATGACTATTACTATACTACTTAGTAACATAAATGTAAGCTACTTTACCTTCGTCATGACCATGACCATATCAAATCACATACCCCTCTTGCAAAATAAAGTTAGATGCCTCTACTTTATCTATTGCAAGTTTTACGTGGTTGTTAGGGCTTTCGCAATAGAATCGTTTCTAATCTATGAACTTTCCAACCACAACATGGATCCAACAGTTGTCACTACTACACCCCTTCCGGGGCCATCCGTTATAAATGCCATAGAAACTATTGAATGAGAGACAGACACCTGCTAGCCACTTCTACGGTACAAGCCGTATGTTGAGCATGGAACCGGTCTCGCATACGAATACGCGTAAGGTCAGTCTGGGACGCTTCATCAATCAATACCGTGATATTAGCAAGTACACGTTAGAGGGTCATGGTTGAATACATATCCTTGTAGACCGTACGCGGTTAACGTTCTGAGAGGAACATGGTTGAAGTAGACGAACCCATGGCCGACCTCAAGGTTGTGATGCTCCTCGCAGGTCACCCCTTGCTCCTTCTGCATCGTGCAGCAGCTCCGAATCACGACATTGAAGTTCCCCAAGTGTTGCACCTCATGGCTTCGTACACATCCGGTGTATGATGAGACTTGTGTCTCCCAGATCATGCCGGGAGTGCGGAAGTTGATATCCGGCTAGGAATCCTTACAGTGCAACAGCGTGCTGCAGGTGCGCCTTGTCCGCATGGCCCAAACTTGGGGTCATGGTCACCAGGTACAGAGAGAGAGGGGGAGAAAGTCAACCAAAAGAGTTCTCGAAATTTTGTGTTTAGTCCTACCCATGGGCACCCCTTTATATAGGCGGAGGGGGGCGTGCCCTCTCCATTGGGTTAGCCATGTGGGACTAAAAGGCAAAGAAAATATCAAGAAATTTGGGCTAACACCCGGATGGGACAACATCTGAGCCCAATATTCAAACAGCAGCATTGGGCAGTAGCTAGAAAGGCTACGCCGGCTGGGTGGGCCTTTGGCCGTGGCCCATCCTATGCCCCGCCAGCTGCCTGTGGCGGTGGTGACCTGGATGGGCTGGCCTGGCGCGCGCCAGCCCACTGGCCACGAGCACCCAACGTACCACCTATGATGGGCCTTGTGCCGGCCTGCCCGGACGGGCTAGCGGTCAGCTGCAACCCGCGGTGGCCTGGCCTGCCTGCTCCCCCATGCGCCCACTGGGCCGGGATCGAGTTGCCTACTGCGGCGGCAGCTAGTGGCTGCAGTCCACCCCGTGCGGCGGCTGTTATCCGCCGCCCATGTGGGTTGGGTTATTTTCCTTTTCCTTATCTTTTCCTATAGCCTTTTCTCTAGGCTATTTCTCTTCGGGGATTTGGCATAATATGAAAGTTACTTTTATAAATATTAATTTAAATTTTATTTAGAATATATGAATTCAGAATTAACTTATAATAAACACATATATAAATTCCCTTTTATCTGAAAACAATTTTCCGGCCTTTTCCTTTATTCCTTCTCCGAACATATTCGGATCTCTCCGCGAAACAATTCTGGCTTTCTCTTTCTCTACCGTGATTCCATGTTATGTATGATCTCTCTCATCGTACCCTTAAGTATATCCCCTCACGGCTCGGTAATGCTCTAGACATGACCCATATCAATGATCAATAGAGGGACCAGGGATGCCCATGTGACCTCTATGCATTCCACGATAACAATGTCATTTGAACAGTGAAATGTAGAGTGAAATTTCTTTTTGTTTCTTTGATATGACTTGTCCGAGATCCGATCATTGGTATCACATACCCTGTTCAATCTCGTTACCGAGAAGTTCCATTTTACTTCTTACCATGATATTACATCCCCGTGACCTAGTCACATGTTGCAACATTTATGGATGTAATCTCACCAACCCGGCCGTATGTATCTTACCCATCACGTGGGTGAGTAAATCCTGCTCTTGTGTCACATGTCATCTACTGTTCCTCTAGAAACCCAACATACACCTTTATGATTATTGTATTACTAGATGATGTTTGATGCAGTCAAAGCAGCCTCGGGAAATAGTGAGTAATATGAACTCACGGTCTAAGGAGATGGAGACTAGATTTTAGCTATTTCAACAATGAACTATGTGAATTGATCGTGTCGCAATATTTTGATGAATATCCATCACACCAGTCACCAATGATATGACCTCGTTGTCAATTGGCATAAATGCCCATGATCTTGAAACCCATATCATGCTCATGACCAACAAACTAGTATGAATAGAGTCTACTAGGGACTTAGTTTGTTTCATACCACACGTATACCAATGTTTCCACTTGATACAGTTATAGCACAATATGAAACTATTACACGTATACCAATGTTTCCACCCATACTGCCCGTATGTACTGAATTTTACCGACTTTGGTCTTTGTTTACACAAAGACGAACCGGGAAACATAGCGTCGGTAAGGACAACCCGTACGGGCGGAGAGATCCATACTGCACAGTCGTACCGATATGTAAAAAAGTACATCGAAGTTACTGCCATCTTAACGAGCAGTCGTACGGACGGAGCCGGCCCTACCACCCGCACATACTGACCTTGCAAGATAGGCAGTGAACTCAGAAAAACAAAAGGAATAAAAATATGCAGAAGTGAATAGTAGAAAACCATCCAGAATAAAGATGTTTTCAAGATTTCAAATGTCTTGCCAACGAGAGGGAATGATTTTATTCGGGTAACTTCTCCTTCTTCTAATTCTTGGATCAGCTTTTTATTTTCCCCTTTAAACAAGGTTGGTTGCTGAAAATTCCAAAAGCCATTGCAAAGAGAAATCGAAAAATTCCTTTTCGGAATTGTAGTTCCCGAGCGTATGCATATGGATGACACTACCTTAGGTAGATCAACCTCCTTAGTGTCCATGGATGCCTCCTCATGCTCTTCTTTCCTTTTGGTGGATCTACAAATCAAATTCTTGCAATAGTAGAATCCAACGGATCATTCTTGGCTTAACGTTAGTCCTTTCAAGAATCTCTTTTAAGCCAACACGATCAGTATGCACTCTTACTATAGAGTCCATAATATAAGGTCTAAACATGTAACAGGAGAAAACCATAGCAAAAAATAGTTTTTCTGCCATAGGGTAATTCTTTCGGGCCCATTTTGGGTGCGACTAGCATGATGAATGATATTAAGATCATCACCATCATACTGGCAAAGAATTCCCCACACATATGCATGGCAAGCCTCACCGAATAGATCAAAAGGTTTCTTCCAATTAGGTGGATTTATAATGGGAGATTCAAGAAGGGGTTTTTTTAATGTATTGAAAGCAGTGAGACACTGTTCATCAAAATTTAAAAAAACATCCTTTTGAAGAAGGTTAGTTAAATGTCTAGCGGTTTTTGAGAAGTTCTTAATGAACCTTCTATAAAACCAACATGGCCTAAGAAACTCTTTATACCTTTTACATCTCATGCAGGTGGAAGCCTTTTTATTGCTTCAATCTTTGCTTTATCAACTTCTAAACCTTTACCTGAGATTTTGTGACCAAGCACTATACTTTTGTGAACCATAAAATGACATTTTTCCTAGTTCAAGACTAAGTTAGTGTCTTCACACCTCTGCAAAACTTTATGAAGGTTATGGAGACAATGATTAAAGGAAGTTCCGTAAACAGAGAAGTCATCCAGGAATACTTTCAACATAATTGGCAAATATAGCAGTCATACACCTTTGAAAGGTTACAGGAGCATTGCAAATACCAAAAGGCATCCAACGATAGGCTTATAAACCGTAAGGACATGTAAATGTAGTTTTAAGTTGGTCATCAGGGTGAACAATAATTTGAGAAAAACTGGAATAGCCATCTAAGTAGCAAAAATAAGAGTGCATAGCTAGCCTTTCTAGAGTTTCCTTATTAAGTTTTCTATAGTTAGTGCATATCCTATTACCAACAACAGTTCTAGTAGGTATCATCTCATTATGTTCATTTTCAACAACGGTAAATCCACTTTTCTTAGGAACATAATGATTAAGACTTACCCATTCACTTTCTTCCATGTGAAAGATGATCCCTGCATCTAACAAACGTATTATTTTCTTCCTTACCTATTCTTTCATGTGAGGTCTGAGTCTTCTCTTAAAGTCTACGATCGATTGGGATCCTTCTTCCATAAATATTCTATGGATGGCTATCAAGGGACTAATCCCCTTCATGTCACTCATTGAATACCCAAGAGCATTTCGATGTATCCAGAGAACCACCATTCAATTGTCCTCATCTTTATATACAAGGTTAGAACTAATAATAACATGTAAATTATTAATTTCATCAAGAAACCTATATTTTACCTCCTTGGGTAAAGTTTTGAGAGTAGGAGGTTGTGGTGCCTCGTCTCCTTTTTTATAGGTTCTTCATATTTTTGATTTATCTCGGAGTCCACCTTAGGTGTGGAGTCGAGATAATCGTCTATCTCCAATTTTTCTATGTCTTGAAACATATTATTATTGTTGACTAAACTCCTTCTAAATAATTATCAGGGGTCTCAATGACTACTGAAGCTAGATTAACGATATTAACTTCATCTTCTTATTCGTACTCATAATCGTCTAAATCTTCGATAGCCGGCTTATGGTCAAATTTAGAGAAGTGAAAGTTCATTTTCTCTTCACCAAACTTAAGGGACACAATTTGTCTCTTGCAATCAATGTTTGCTCCTGCGGTGTTTAAGAAGGTTCTTCCAAAAATAATGGGACAATAAACATCGGTAGGCATATCAATAAGCACAAAATCAATGGGATATTTATATGGTCCAACATAGATTTGAACATTTCTAATTATTCCCATGGGAACTCTAAGTGTCTTATTTGCAAGCATTACATTCATGTTAGTATCCTCTAATTCAGCTAAGGTTAGTTCTTTTTGGGATTACGTTAACAGTTGTTCCTATGTCGTAGAGGCCATAATAAGAAGTTCCAAGAAAGTACAAGCAAGAATAGGCTTACCAACTTTGTTTAGATTTTACCTTCCCTTCAACGAACTGTGAAGCTTTAGTATCCAGCTCTATCACATTGCAGTGTGCAAACATGGTTAAGATATCCTACTTCGTTGGTTCCAGGTCTCATGTATACTCACTTCTTCTATTTTTCTTATTTGTGCCTCCTCTTCCAGCGTCTTGAGGAATAACATTCCTCTTCGCATTGATCTTCAAGTTGCTGAGCCATCATATGTTTTCTCACCATCCTCAGAAAAGGAAGGGGTTCAACATATGGGGATATTTCCCTTAATGGCTCAACATGAGCTGTAATTATTGGATCAACTTCTTCAACTGGCTCAGGTGGAGGAGTATAATGAAGCCAATCTTTCTTATGAGCTTCAATATGTTCTGTAAAAGACTAAAGGATTTGCAAAATAATATCATCATCAAGTTGAAGTGCATCAGCAATTTCTTTTACTTTATTAGATTCTTTATAAGCATTGAGACAATCATATTCAATTTTGACCCCCTTCACTGCCTAAATCAAATCCCCATGTTTCTCTATTATGATAAATTTGTTCTAGAAGTTCCCAAGCTTTACTTATAGTTAACTCCATAAAGGATCCTCTAGAATTTGTATTGAGTGTCGGGGTCCTGGCAACCAGAGTGTCATGTCCCGACTGTTACCAGTCCCGAGCGCCTACTAGTGATTAGCCTTCGAGAGCCTCCGACACCTCTGAGGGTAGCACCGACGGTTGAACCCTCATGAGGCCCCGCTCCGCGAGGGAACCCCCTACGGAGGGAGGCCCCCCCAGGGAGGCTCCCCCACGGAGCCAGACTTTGGGTGCAATAGAGATAGAAGGCAGTGCCGGACGAAGAAAAACAAGGAAAAGGGAGGCTACTTTACCAATGGATGGAGGAGCACCCGACGTCCAAGACCTAGTCCACCAAAAAGTAGTTTGGTAGACCGGGACCTCCAGGGACGGCACTGTGGTGACCCTTCCCACCATGGACTGGGGGAAGAGGCCCGACGCCGCCCTATATAAGGGACCCTTATCCTACCTTGGAAGGGATCTCAAATCCTAGACTTACCTCCATTGTACCCCTACGAAGCACGCGAGCAATACAACAAAGCAGGAGTAGGGGCTTTACCTCCTCACAAGGGTCCCGAAACTAGGTAAAAGATCATGTGTCACCTCTTTGTCGTGTGCTTGATTCACTTATGTCGGCCGGCAATGATACCCGCACTGAGCGAGCCCTCTGTCGCGCAGTGAGAAAGGCCCAGACAGAGCTTCTCCCATGGCGTGCCTCCTCCGAGCAGGCCCCATGGACGGAGGACAAAGGGGGCTCCTCCTACCGCCCGTCACGGGAGCCTACTACCTCCTCGCATAGCGGAACGTCTCTCTCTTGCACCACGTCATCGTGTGGCCACCCCGAGCGTCTAACCCTCGAGGCTGCCAAGCACATGGTGCACGAGCTCCTAGACCACCCGCCAGCTGACCTGGGTAAGGGGAGGTGGTGCAACAGGATAACCGATCTCCTCGACATCGCCACCCACTCCCCCGAAGGCCCGGGGGCTCAGACCGAGGACTGGGCGCTAGGGGCTAGGGGCTCGCTCCCTCCTGGCCGCTGTGAAGGTGCCCCCAAGCCCGACAATGTCACTCCACAACTAGCAAATAGCTGCAAAATCGTTTTGCCTCCCGTGGCCGTGGCACCGCCCTGGGGGCGTGAGGACCGTCTTACCGAGGAAATCGCAGCTACGGGTCAGCAAAACTATGCGACCCTCACCAAGTCAATGGGTGCCTTGCCCTTACAGAAAAGTCTCCACTATGTGGTCTATCTCCACAAGTTCCACCTAGAGATGCCAGCGTGCTTCTACGGAACGACCAACCCATGTGAGTTCCTGTAGCTATTCACCACGGGTGTCAAGGCCGTGGGAGGAGATGACCGCATCATGGCGAACTGGTTCCCCTATGCCCATAGGAGATGGCCATCACTTGGCTGATGAACCTTCCCGAGGAATCGATCGACTCATGGGCGGATCTTAGCTCCCTCTTCATCGCCAACTTCAAGGGCACCTACGAGCTCCCACTCACCTACTACAACCTTCGCCAGGTAAGCTAGCAACCTGGAGATACCCTCTTCAAGTTCCTACAGAGGTTCAGCCGAGTCCGCAACAAGATCCCCAAGATCTCGGACTCTAGTGTCATCACCGCTTTGTTCGAGGGTGTGAAGTACGTCAAGAGGATGGAGAAGATCGGAATCCGAAGCGAGAGCCTCACCACGGCTGCCGAGCTCTTCGTCATGGCTAAAACGTGTGCAAGGGTAGACGTGGGGTGGATCTTTGGCCTTGTGGAGGCAGAAGCTACCCCAAGGACTCAGACTCATCCAAGGGCAAGGACAAGGACCCCAAGCTCAAGACTGCCACCGTCCTGGCTGGAGAGCCGGACCGAAAGAGTCCTCGCGAGGGGAATGGTGAAAAGGAGCGGGACAACAAGTTGTACTGCTAGCTCCACAAGAAGTCAGGGCATCCCACCGATGACTGTTATGAGCTCAAGAAGCTTTTTGACATGCGCAAAAAACAGAGGAGGGAAAGACCGAGCGGTGTGCTAGGCGGCCAGGTCAGCGGCAACCGTGGGGGCGATCGCTGGAACAACAACTCCAACACTGGTATCAGAGCCTGATCTATGCATAAATCATTTGCATGGGTAGAACACATAATAGTATGTAGGCGGTGATGATCATGTTATTGCATCTTATATGTATTTTGGATATTAGTGGCATAGTGGTATGAAGCGGCCCAAACTAACTTTACATGTCCTCGCACATGAGACCTTGTCCATGCCTGACATGCAACTAGTTTTGCATAAGTGGCTACCAGGTGTCTATCTCTCCTACTATAGTCAATATCTGATTTACAATGAGTTATTAATAATTTGGTTATCATCATTGTGGTTCCATGTTTGTAGTTAAGACCGGTTCTATCTTCGAAAGCCCTAAGCCACGTAAAACTTGCAATTGATAAATTAGAGGCGTCTAGTTTAGATCGTTGTTGGACTAGTGTCATGATATGGTAATGTTATAATTTGAAGTATAGTTGATACTTGTGGAAATTATAGCATGCCAATCATGTAAGTTCTATTGACCTTGGCCTTACACACAAACGAATGATAAAGATCATACCACGATGCACATAATAGTGATCAAGTGCAAGAACCATATCATTTCACTTTACACATATGATTTTTGCATCTTATATTGCTTGTTTGGCGTTTTAGTAGCATTATAAGATGATCCCTCATATAGATATAAAGATAAAAATGTGTTCTTCCTTAAGTACGCATTGTTTATGTTTCGTTGCTTCAAGATATCACGTGATGATCGGACGTACTTGAATCCACGTTCATATAAAGGGTGTAAGACAGTTTTACACACGCGAGTACTAAGGGTCTTGGCGAGCCAAGCATGTACATACATGGCCTCGGAACACGGACCAGAAGGTTAAGCATGAGTCATGTAGTTGATATGATGCCCATATAGATGCTCGCCTTTGAAACTACACTGACTCACGTGATGATCAGACTTGGTGTAGTGGATTTTGTTCATGTAATCACCAAAACAACTCGAGGGATGTTGATTTTTAGTGGGAGTTCATGTAGTAATATGATTAGAGTTGAACTCAATTTATCATAAACTGAATCAAAGTGAATTTGCATAATTTGTTGTAGTCATTGGCATCCGTTTACTACCTTATGCTTAGTTATAATTGAGATAATGGAACTATAGAATTCTAGATATTTATTTTACGAACTGGTATCCACTACAAGAAAAGTTGGCTTTTACAACGGACGATTTTCGTGGTTGAAGGCCCATTTTTCGTGGCTACAAATTTATCTACGACGGATCCCCTTCATGGTAAAATCCCCATCACAAAAGAATCTACCATGGTTTTTTTTCTGACCGTGGTAGATCGCACCCTTCAGCCACAAAAACTTGTTCCGTCATAGATCTGTTTGCCAGCCATGTTAACCACTGACGTCATGCAAAATGCCACGTGGCAAACACCATTAATGCCTAGTTACTGCAGTTAACGGTCACATAAACCGTGGAAGAAGCCAGGCCCATCCAAGGCCCGCTAAATATTAAGCGGGCCGGCCCATGAATAGAGTCGAATAAGAAGAAGGCCTGTTATTGTTTCATCCAACACTGTTTGCAATGGGCCCATTAGTGCAGCCATCCGCGACCCGTGAACTTTTAGGCCCGACACTGTTTCAGTCTACAGAAGGCCCACTTTGGTCCAATACTGTGCGTCCCATTCTCCGTCTAGGCCAAGTCTGTCCATAACTATTAAGGCATGTTGTTGTCCCATCACTTTTCTCGCACCCATCGTGGGCCCTTATGTCCCTCTACCTTTACAACCCTTTACTATTCTAGACATTCATTGTTCTGGCCTTCTACTATTCAGTCCCAGAAACAGGATGTTAAGTTTTTAGCCTGCTAAAGTTCTAGCCCCCTACTGCCTGGCCTTGTTACTATTTCCGGATTGTTACTGTTCTAGCGTCCTACAGTTTTCCTATACTGGCCTTTTACTATTCTGGCCGTTCACTGTTTTGGCCATTTACTATTCTGGTCATTTACTGTTCTAGACATTTAATGTCCTAGCCTTTTACTATTTCGTTCTTTTACTGTTCTGTCCTTTTGCGGTTAAATTCTAAATATAATGGCGTCAGTGTAGGCCCGTCACTATTGATTGGCGTCCCATCAATGACTAATACAACTGTTGTGGGCCTGCTACTGTTTAAGCCTATCTAACTTAGATCCATTGCCAGGAGATAAAGGTGGATAAACAAAGTACACAAGTTCGCTAGAATGCTGAATAAATTTTGGAACTCTGGGAAAAACTTATAACTGGAAAAATTGTAAATTATTATAGTCCTGAAAAATTCTGTAGCTTGTAAAGCATCATCGGAGTACAACACAGCTGATAAACAATATAATTTCAGTTTCAAAAATGTTCCTTTAGGGAGCTCGCACCGCCTCACATGTAACGACGGGATTACCACGAGACTTGTTGAGGATATTATTAAGTAGATTCTCCGTCAAAGCTTGCCTATTTTTCAACTCAGATAACTCCTTCCTTGCTATAGAGACTACTACATATGTTCAGTTGACCTCCTGTCCAACTACATCAAGTGCATCTTGGAGTGTAGCACCAAAAATTCTTTTAGCTAGAATGTATGGAGCAGTCGAGATCGTGTACCTACGTGAGCAATACGCACTATCACTGCTACTCTCTCAAAAGAGATCTACACTTGAGGGAGTTGTTTTCTATTCTGCCTTCATATTTATATTTGCAACCTAAAACAAAAAGAAACGTCATATAACATCATTACCAAGGAAAACAAAAACCAGCGACTTTCAAATCAGTCCTTTTTCTAAAAGGAAGAAAGCAATTAGTAACAGTAGGGCAGCATACATCTCTTTCTTCTTGAATAACCAGAATAATAGACTTCATATAGGGACGAGATCATATGCAGCTATCACTTCTGCCCTGTGAAATGACTGCTCTACTTGATGAAGGTTGAAACTAAGATAAAAGAAGTTACAACATCATACAAAGGAACAAAACTACCATGGTCATTCACAAAGATTTTGAAAAGATTATTTGGTCTGTTATAGCAATGTAACACTCAACACAAGGACCTCATGCAGACGTGTGCCTCTAATAGACTAGCCAAATCATTTTAGAGAAATGGTCAAACAATCTATCAAACAATTAGATTGTTTATTTTTTTTGATTGTCTGCCCAAAGACAAAGTGTACTATCATGTTCCTCATATTAAAATAGCCAAAGACGTGGCAGATACCAGAGTGAGATTTGAAGTGCGCGGTTGCTTATGATCCTTCCGTTTCTGTTATATTGGATTCTGTTGCATGTCTGGCATTGTTATAATCACCCTAGTGCCTCCGACGAAAACAACAACTCAACTAGAATAAATGGCATGACACCAAGGGAATTAAACCTTAAAAAAGGGGGGTGTGCTTACAGTAGCTGTATGTAGAGTCTTAGGGTTGCTGATCTGGTTACAGGTATGTTCGTGGACGATGTGCGCTGCAATATGTAATTGGACTAGTGGTCTCCATACTTCAGTGTTGGTCTTCTGCATAATGGTGCAGCGAATAGTGAACACAAAAAGGTTCTAGTCTTAGAGATGTTAGCATCAAGTGATACAAAAGCAATAGATACTTACGAGATTATAGGGGCCATTCATTCTACGATTTCTAGTCTAAATTGCACCTATTAATTGCATAACAATAGCAAACTGTTAGGAATAGTGGGGTAAGCAGAAGCAGATAAAACATACATCTTAGTGGAAGCAGTATAACGAATGTAAACGCGTACTGCATAGATAGGAGAAAAGCATCAAGCAGGAAATAACAGTTAGTGACATATCCTACACCAAGCCAGATAGAAATTATAACCGCATAACATATAGGCACTTAATAAAGTAGATAATGGAAACAAATGTGTTAACCGTTGACTGACTCATATTTCTCCATGACATACAAAATCGTAGTTGAATGCCTTATGGTTAAACCTGACTACAAAAATTTTATTTAGGAAGATACGGGTAACAAGTATAGTACTTGTAAGTTACTATAGAAGTAGCACCAATAGAAAATATAGTTAACTGCTACATATTCATCTTACCAAACTCCAAGGAGATATGGTTACCTCGGTCGGGATGGCGTTTAGGCATCCTGCAAGTCCTGGGTGGTGACGTCGAGGTTGTCGAGGCTGCTACGATTGCGGTGCTTGTGGGTGAAGGTGAATCAGAACAAGGGTTCCTCCTAGCGCTGATCGACGGTGGTGAAGAAGTAGATTCCTGGCGGTGGGAATGTGTTCGGTGTGCCAGGAGAGTGGGTCGGCGAAGCAGATCTGGTGCAGTGCACGATGATGATGGTGAATTAGATCTAAGGTGGGTGAAGGTAGATCTAGGGTTTTCCATAAGGCTTGCGCAGCTGGGGGCGAGGATTGTGTGTGGGTGTGGGGGTGGGGGGTTCAGTGGTAGGGGCGGGGCTATAGAGGTACTAAACGGGGAAATTACGATTGAAGCCCGAACGAACCGACTTCACTAGGGGTCGAAGAGGGATTCCAAGATGTTTGAAACATTAGATAGCGGGAGATTTTCCCACTCGGCTAAATTCAGATTTATGTATAATCCAAGTAGTAGTAAATTGGTAATCCGTACTCCCTGGAATCAAAGGTCGATACGCACATCGGTGATCATCCATGACCGGTATTGCCTCAGTTCAAAAATTAAGGACCCATTTGGCATCTAAATATTGATCATCCATCGCCCAGATTAGCTCGGTTCAGATATTAAGGCCTAGTTTGGCATCAAAGTATTTTTAAATTATTTAGAAAACATTTTGATTTCTTAATAAACTAAACTATTAAATACCTTTCAGTGTTTTGTTCCAACAAATAATATGGGTTAAACAGAAGTATTCTCCAAAACTATGTTTTTTAAAATAATTGAGAAAGAGGTCAGAACCCTTTTTGAAGAAATTGAGAAGAGAGAAAACTGAAGTATTGCTTTGGTAGGCACTAAAATACTATGGAATTGATATATTTCTGTATTATATCCATTCATCAATGATGATGCGTATGAAGATGTTGTCACCAAGACATGTAGTGAGCCCGAAAATTACGATTGAAGCCCTAACCAACTCGACTAAATTTGAATGTATCCATAGTCCAAGTAATAATAGCAGAATGGTAGGCCGGTGGGATGGGGAATCGAGTGTAATAATAAAGCACCCCGAGCTTTAAAAAATAAAGCACCCTTTATCGATAAATTTTCAATCACTATGGTTTGGAGTGTTCATACTTCTATTCTAAACAAAAAACTGGGAACCCACTATTTTGCTAACATGAATAATCTAGCGTCTGAGCGACAACATCAAATCACTCATAAGGTAAGCTTCGACAGTGTTTTCATCAAAAAATGTGAAAGTTTCTAGGCCCACAAGTACTTTGTTCTCATAACTCTTATTGTCCTTTCATGCTAAGGATGGTAATTTTACCCACGAGTGCCCACATGTACCGTAGCCGCCTTGGTACGGTATGGGAACACTTTTATACCCATGGGTAATACCCATACCCTAACCCGTTAAGTCATGGGTATGGGCATGGGTAGGTATACCCATACCCTACCCATTTAAACTAACATAGTAGTAAAACTTACCTATAGAGTTTCAACCTATGGGGCCGAGCAACCAAGGGAAGAGTGATACTATGACTTCTAAACTATGATAATTTTCATGGGTATAGGCATGGGTAAAGTTTTATACCCGAGAGTACGGGTATGGGTAAAATTTTGTACCCATTGACTAAACGGGAGTGGGTATAATATTGCTCTAACCTATTCATACCCTACCCATTGTGATCCTTACTTCGCGCTCATTGATTAATGCGGCCACGTTTTCCTTCAGGTTTTTTGGAAGTTGTTCGGTCATACACACATAGCATATTCTATGAAGTATAGTAGTACAACATACATAGACATCAATTAATTAGTTGAGCTAATCACTATTGTTCTTATTTAAAAAGAAAAATTATTGGGTTTTAGAGCATGTCCAACAACCTTTTTGTATTGAATTGCTAAAATCTGACTCTAGGAAGAGGAGCGTGAAGGTTTATCAATGGAACACAATTTCCAATTACCTAGCCTTCCTATAAGCATTTATTAGTGTTTTCCCTTCCTAGAAAAAATCATGTCTACATGACAATGACATGTGGAGTCAACCACTCGGCCACCCAATAAATAAATCCCCTTTATCGACAAATTTTGAATCACTATGGCTGGGAGTGTTCAACCTTGTGTTTAAAAGAAAAAATTGGAACCCACTATTCCTCTAACGTGAATAATATAGTGCGCCTGAGCAACGACATCAATGTCACCCATAAGGTAAGCTCATTAAAAAACAAGAAAAAATGTGGGGTTGCTAGGCCACACAAGTAATCCGTCCTCACAACTCTTATTGTCCATTCACGCCTTGTATTTCCTTGAGATTATCCGAAAGTTGTTTGTTCATGCACATATAGCATCATCGCCAATGTTTACGAATTATCTCTACTACTATAATGGAATAGTTTTGAATTGGATCCATAGCACTAATCCTTACCGTTGGGCTATTAGATCCAATGGTACAGAGTAGCTGGATTAATGTTGGAGGAGTAGTACCTAGAGCAAACTCCACCATGTTCTAGAACCATCATGTCACCCTCCTCCGCGAAAAAAATTCGTAGCACAGTAGTTTGTATTCTCAATATGTGTAGATAGTTATTATTAATATACTTCATGTATGTATTTTTTCTCTAACAAGACTACTGGTTAATAACAACTTAATGTTCGTTAAATCACATTCTATACAGTATATACGAGTGTGGCACATGCCTTTTACTAGTAGGAAGTAGCGTGTGAATTCTTGCAAATCTTACCATTATATAATGTACGAGTAACTTTGAACAATTAAAATTGAATCAACACCCCATCAATGTTAACGCTTGGATCTTTTTTTCCATTCTAGCATGTAGAAGATTCTATCAATAGCCCTTAGCACAATTAACGCTATGCACAAACCACAAAGATTCTAAAGATATGTTAAAATTTTAATTATCTTAGCATACCCCAGTATATAGTGTACGAATAAATTTGAACTTGAACCGTTGGATCAAGACTAGAAATCCCAACATTGCTAACCGATGGATTTTCCTTCCACTCTAACATTTAGAAGATTCTATTGATATAGTATTTCGCACAATCAAAGCTATGCATAAACCTCAAAACATACTTTCCATCATTATAGAATCTATATATCATTTCTCTAGAGCATGTCGGGTATTAGGTGCCTACTAATAGGTTGATTTCTAAATGATACAACTTACAAGAACCAAATATACACCAGACACTTTATGGATGTGGATCAAAATTATAATTATTTTTTGAGATTTACCTATTATTAATTTGGATAAAAATAATATGTTAGTACTGTTGTGGTATTGCCGACGAGTACGCCATGGAGGGGTCCTCACAGTGCGTGTTTAGAGAAGTGGGGTAAGGCAGAGAGTTGGAGTGTATGAGGTAACACAGGTTACCCAGGTTCAAGTCCCGCAATGGTGGCGGAACTCTACTCCTGCTATAAATCACTATAATGGCAATACACCGAGTTATAGCGATAGGTTCGTTGTGCGAGGTGTTGCACGTTGTACGGATAAATCTAACAAGTTGTGCCCTAAAGGCTCCTGCAGGTCCGGTTTATAAAGGTACCAGAACCTAGGGTTACAGGGAAAGGTCCTTGCCGAACAAGGTAAAGATTCCTACACCAATACGAACTAGTCTTTCGTGTCTTGCACTCCAAGGCTCCGAGTACGTCGGTGACTCCTGCATAGCCTTCCTTTATCCGGCATGGGCCGCCCTTCTAGATCCATCTAACTGGGCCGCCTAGTAGGCCATAGGACTTGCTACCAACTATGGGTCACCCGGGTTAACCGGATTAGAGACATGCTATGATGATACCCATTTAACATATCGCCAATAGTAGCCCCCGGAGGACTTTGAAATCTTGCGCCGTCTTGCCTATTGATCTTGAATGCTCCATCTAGGTGATGTCGGCAATTCGTCAAGCAATATCTCAAAGGTATCCTAGAGAACCATGCAATCCTCTCCGTCTTCTCAATGTAGCCGGAGATTCCTTGAGTCTTCGTTTCTAGAGCTGGATATTTTTCGTGTTCGATGGATTCTTCAGACATGACCCTTCACCACAACTGTCAGGAGGATGACATAGCCTACAACCTACGCTACCTCGAAACTCACAGACGGAAGAGAATTAATCATTATTTGTTTTTACACGCACGAAATCCAAAACGTTAAAGCGGCAAAGTGGGAGAATAGGGCGAAATATTACCACACATGTTCATCTCCACATCGGCAACACTCCGTCCATCAGATCCTTCTACATCAATCTTGACACTGAGCCTATATATTTCAACTGCGGCTAGGTTATTTTCTTTTTACCCTCATTCGCTCCCTCGTCTTCGTCTTCCTCCAGCCACGCGCCAGTTTGAGCTCCACCTCAGAAAACCCTAGCCAGAGCTTCCCCTTTCTCCACTCACTTCCCAGCATCGCAATGGCCTCCAGCAGCTCCACCCCTTTGACGACGGTGACTCCCGGGGCTACAATAGAGCTATCTCGGGGAGTAGCAATCCTGCCGGAGGGGTTTGTTGTCCCTGTCACCGCCGTGGTGGAAACCACCGGCGATTAACAAGAACAGGCGGCTCCAGAAGCTACTGAAGAGGACAATGACTCCTACAAGGGAGTGTGGAGGGGCTCTAACCTCTCCGCTAAAGATTTGCAAGAATTGGTCATCGAGGGGTATCCCCTCGCGGTGAACGATTTGGTCTGGCGGCCGGCACCGACCGGCAAGGTGGCTCCTTCTCCCCAAGCCGTAGAGAAGGTGTACCTCAAAGCCCAGTTGGTACGAGGCGTGAGCCTGCCGGTCTCCTTCCTGGTCCTCCGGTACTTTTGGGTACTTCCCCAGAACCTCTCCCGTAACAGCATCCTCGTCCTTAGCAACTTTTTAGCTTTGTGCAAGGATATCTAGGTATCAAACCTAGATTAGATCTATTTGTGTACTTCTTCACCATCAAGAGAGAGTCTGTAGAGTCCAAGGACGAATTGCGGACTTGTGGAACCATTAGCTTCAAGGTCTAGCCTAGCCGGCGCTTCCTCCATATCATAGGGCATGAGTCATGCAAGAACTGGTAGCGCACATATTTCTATGGCCCAGATATTCCCCTACCTGATCATCTTGAGACGTATCCTAGCTTTGTCGATGGAGCCGCCGCCGAAGTGCCTGTCTAGAGGACCCCAGCCTCCCTTCCGTCCGACGATGAAGCCAACCGTGCCATAAGGCGGATTGAATGGCTCGTGAACAGAGGTCTGACGGGCTTGGACCTAGCCATGTGCTAGTTTGTTAGGCGGATCCAGCCTCTGCAGCATCGTTACGAATTGATGTGCAAGTACTCCTAGGACATAAGGTATCCCATGCGAATTTCGTGGGACAACTTCTCCATGGACTCTGTCAAACTCTGGCTTAAGGACATTGTCAAGGTGAAGGATAGGAAGCGTGGCTTCAAGATCACCTATGACATGTTCAACTGCGACAAATGCCTAGAGGTCGCTTTTGTTTCCTTTGTTGCTCGTTTTATACTCTAAGGTTTTTCCGTCTTGAAGTTGCTAGTCTAACACTCCTTTGTTTCCCAGCTGGCGACCTTGGTGGAAGATCAGGTGGTCTCCTAGGTCTATGATCCCAAGCTGAAGGATATCCAGGTGGTGTCCGAGGATGAGATCCCCCAAGCATCAGCCAGCTCCGGCAGCGTGAAAGCGGAAGAGCTCCACCTCCCTCGCTCCTGCCGAGGCTAACAAGAAGAATAAATCGGAGAGTGGAGTCTCCAGACGATCCACCGCCACCTTAAAGGCTCCTGCCATGGAGTAATTGTATTCATTCTCTAGCTTGTATTTTTAGCTCGCACCTTATTCAACTCCTGTACTAATACTTTGTACGTTTCAGGAGGAAAGACGGTGTTAGCTTGAATCGATCCTCTAGAGATGCTAGAGGGTCAAAAAACATTCATGATATGCTGACCAGGGATGTGGCTGTCAAGCCTTCTCCCGCTACTGCTCCCCCCACTCCTGCCGCCAAGCCCTCTGCTGGTCCTACTGGGCGTTCGTCCTCCCTCATCCCTGAGATCTCCTCCATGGAGACATATATCAATCCAATCTTTCATATCTCAGGCTCTGTTGAGGTGGACATCGCTCCCAGCGGTCAGGTGATGCTGGAGAGTACCTCCTCCAAAGTGGATGAAGCTCCGGCTAAGGATAGCACCGAGAAAGGGAAATAACTAATGGAAAGAGAGGAGGCAGAGGCAGTTGTGGAAACAGACATGGTGGGAGCCTCTGAGCCATGCACTGGACGAGTCGCGCTCTGGGGAATCGAGATGTCTCCACGAGACATTACATACGAGAAGAGCGACGCGATCAAGTCGCAAGTCCTCCCTGCTTTCCTCGTACACTAGATGGAGAACCAGCTCCGGGAAAAGCCAGATATGTCTTACCTCTGGACGATGCACTTCGATGGATCAAAACGTAAGGACGGGGCTGGTGCAGGTGTCATACTGACATCGCCCCAAGGAGACAAGCGGAAATACATTCTGCGAATGCAGTTCACCGGTTCCAACAACGAAGCTGAATACGAGGCCCTATTGCACGGAATGCGGATGGCAAAAGCCTGCGGCGCCAAGAGGCTCATTATCTATGTTGACTCCAAGCTAGTCGTCAACTAGACAATGCACGAGTGCGACGCACTGAACGACAATATGAGCGCTTACCACGACCTCTACGACACACTCAAAGGGGACTTCGACGGCTGCGAACTGCGGCACGTAGGCCGCGAAAGCAACAAAGAGGCAGACGCACTCGCCAACATCGGCTCCACCTACGCCCCCATACCACCTAGGGTATTTCTTGAGCGCATCTGTGAACGCTTCGTCAAGCCAAAGACCGCAGAGAAGAAAACAAGCGCAACAAAGGACTCGGGGGGCTATGCCACCCAATGAGCCAATGGCACTAGATGACCTGGAGCTTGACACAGGACTCAAAGGACCAATGGGGATCATGATGATCGAGCCATCTTGGACTCAACCCTACATCACATATCTTCTCAGCAAGAGGCTACCGGACAACCCGACTGACGCAAGACACATCACACGGCGATCCAAGGAATTCGCCGTAATCAAAGACGAACTATACAAGCGTAGCGTCACATGAGTACTCCAACGGTGCGTCTCCAACACGGAAGGAAGGTCCATCCTCGTCGACATACATGAAGGGACTTGCGGGGACCATGCCGGCAGTCGCGCCCTCATTGCCAAAGCTCGACAAGCTGGATTCTACTGGCCCACGGCCATGAGTGATGCCAAGGACATCATACAGAGATGCAACGCTTGCCAGCGATTCGCGGAGAAACCACACACACCTAGCATGGAACTCTGGCCAATACCATTGTCTTGGCCCTTTGCGCAATGGGGACTCGACACGGTCGGCAAACTCCTAAAGTCCTCACAAGGAAGATATGTCTACCTCTTGGTCGCAGTCGACAAATTCACCAAATGGATAGAGGCCATACCGGTGACAAACCCGTCAGGAGATAGTGCCGTCAAGTTCTTCGAGTCCATCATTTATCGCTTCGGAGTACCAAACAGGATCATTACGGACAATGGAACAAACATCACCTTTAAGGAGTTCCTAGGTTTCTGCAAAAACCTGGGAATCAACATAAGCTATGCCTCCATAGCTCATCCACAAACCAATGGTCAAGTCGAATAGGCCAACGGCCTCGTCTGCAGTGGAATTAAGAAGTGACTCCTCCGACCACTCGAGCAAGACGCTGGATGTTGGCTAGACGAGCTATAGTTCGTACTGTGGAGCTTGCGCACAACCCCAAATAACAGCACGGGATACACCCCGTTCTTCATGGTGCATGGCGCCAAAGTAGTACTACCCGTAGAAGTACGCTTTAAAGCTCCACGAGTAGTCGCGTACAGTGAGCAGGAGTCAACACTTGCACTCGAAGACTCTGTCGATCTTCTTGACGAAGCACGGGAGATCGCAACAGAAAGATCAACGATTTATCAGCAGAACCTGCGCAACTACTATAGCAGAAGGCTACGCCCCAGATCCTGCGACGAGGAAGACCTGGTCCTGCGACTGAAGCAGCAAGGGCACCTCAAGCTCGACTCCCCTTGGGAAGGACCATACGTGATTATAGAAGTAATCCTAGGTGGCGCCTATCGCCTCAAAGACTTCGCGATAGGAGTCGCATAATCCAACCCCTGGAACATCACGCAATTACGACGCTTCTACCCTTAGTCGTCCTTTTTCTTACATTACAAATAAGGATATTCAACCCCTGGAACATCACGCAATTGTTTTGTACCTCGTACTGATTCTGCGAATAAATAAAGCTAAGTGCCCCGAAACTCTTGTTTTGGCTAGCAATTATATCACTCGGGGGCTACACCACCCTTTACACCTTGGTTCTACAAACAAATACGCAGTATCCCGAGTAGCTGATACAACAACAATCGAACCCTTGATACACTAGCCCAGTTGCAACGCACCTGACAGGTTCGCAAGGCGCTGAGATAAAATAAGTCAGGCTAACAAAAAGGAACAGCAGAGTACAAATACACTCGCAAAACATACGAGCTAGCAAGCTCTTTACACATCAATATCAATCAATTATATACAGCATACACATACGAACTTTACAACACGAGTACATTTATGTGTAGGATACAAGTTAAACTACTGTTGCAATAGAAGAACGTTTGTCTGTTCCTCGAAGAAGTCGACAATTTCCTCCGCTGGGAGATCCATCGCCTAGTAATGAGGAACCATATTCCAGGTTGAACCTGCCGGCGATGACGGAGGTCCAGCAACAACAGCTAAAATATCCACATCAGGCCTGTGCAGTCCCACCAGGGACAAAGAAGCCTTGACGCCAGCCACGAACTGCTGCCGCATGCACTCATGAACTGCACTCAAATCCTGTAACTTAGCCAGGAGAGCCAACAAGCTCGAAGGGATGGTGTCCAGTGGAAACATCGTCTAGCAGATATTCCTCAGGCATGACTGAGATTTCTTTAGAAAGTGGAGCACTCGCGAGGCACGATCCTACAGGGTCGCAAGTGCGATTGCGCGATCATGATCCACCCAAAAGTAACCACTTGCCTGAAGCTGTTCCTGGGTCAGGTCATTCATACGAATGGCGATCATGTCTTTCTCATCCTGCGGATGGCGTGCGCTGACAACTATACCAAGCAAGAGGCAAAGGTGTGAAGACAATAAACTACCGCGACTAACTACAGGAAAAGATAAGGGAGCAGAAAGCTAACACTTGAACTGATCGCCTAGCTGCGCCACCTCTTCTAGTAGATATTTCTCTCGGGCAGTGTCCTTCTCCGCCCTCGACTTCCATACATCCGCATTACCGCGGAGGACGGGCAGTTCATGTTCCATCTGCTTAACGAGATCGCGTAGTCGCGAAAGTAAGGACAACTCATCCACCCTTGAGTGCGACTGCGCTAAGGTATCACCAGCGGATGGCGGATCCCGAGGCTGACTCGAAGGACCACTCGATGTAGCCTATCACAAGCCAATCAAGAGAAAATAAGGGACCAAGCACCACATGGACAAAAAATCAAGTGCATTTAAACGTAGCAAAAGTATCAAAAGAGACACCCAGCCAGCAGCATGTTTTCAACAAAAGGAGTCGAGCTATTAACTATTACAAATATAACTACTGAGGAACAGCCTGCTTCTTTGACTTGGACTTCGGTTTCGGGGGCCTCATCGAGTCCGTGGCAGTATCAGACGCCACAGACTTCCTGCCGGCCCCTGACGCCGCAGCCTTCGCCGCCGTCTTGGCTCGTTGCAGCTCCTCAGAATACTTGGCGATTGTGTTGATGAGTTGTGGCCCGTACTTGCCGCAAACAGTTGCAAAAGGAGCAAAAACTACCTATTGACCATCTGCGCCGACGGGCATCGCCTTAGAGACCGCAGCTGGATCCATCTCCACTCCATGAGCTTGCACCATGGCGAGTGCCATGGAGGCGCAGACCCCACAGTGCGATTTCCTGAAGTCCGAGGGGCTACCTCCAGCAAGGGACTCCACCAGGTCATCCAAGTTCTCGATCAGCTCAGCTTTGGGCGCCAGCTCCTCGCGGATGTGACTGAGTACATCCTTAGCTTTGGTTAGCGTTCCCTGAATGGAAGCGTTGTGGTCTTCGATTGCCGCGACAGCGCCTACCAAAGCATCATCACGACGAAGCGCCCGGGCATCAAAGCTCAGACCACCAGCATCTACACAGAGCAAAGTGTTAGCACAACAGCAAGATATCGAAGAAAGAAGCAATCAAAATTGAAACAAAAGAATACCTGAAAGAGACTTGGCAATTGAGAAGAGCTGTTCTTCGAACAACTTTTCCCTCGCGGCGATGGAGGTGCGCAAATCCTCTTTGCGTTTCCACGATTCATCCAGCGCAGCGACTGCCTTGTCGCGACTCTTCACCGCCGTGACGAGCGTCTTTTCAAGAGAAGCAGCGTCACGGAGGAGTTCGTTATGCTCGGCTGCCAAAATATAAGATGGAGCATCAGTCAAATGTATAAACTTTGCAAGAATAAAGAGGAAGAAGAAAAATACTAACTTTCGACGACTCGATAGCGATTGTCCAGCATGGCGTGCTAACGACCCATCGCAAGTACCTGGTCCGCCAAGCGAGCAGCTTCCTTCACAATAATCTACCTCAGAAGAAAGTAAAAGATCAGCAGACAGCATGGACCACAAATTCCAATGCAAAAACAAAACCACACTTACATGCTTCTCCAGAGACTCCGAAGTTGATTGCCGCACAGTCGTACGGACAACTATCTAGTGTTCCACACCGTGTGGAGAACTTGATGAGTTGTGCCCGGAGTGGGCCGCCAACAGAGGAGAAGAAGATTGCTCAACCACTTCCTTAGCCTTGGAGTCTGCGACTCTAGATTCCTTCAAAAATTGGATGTCGCTAGAAGACGATGACGATGGTTGACTACGGAACAAAAGCCAGCATCACGAAATGCAACTCCAAAAGGAACCAAGATGAGAATTGTAGACTTACCTGTCAAATTTATCAAAATCAAAGGTTTGGTCCTCCGACTCCGACGACTCCTTCGGCAGCCGCATCTTCTTGCGAGCAGATGGAGCCATGGAGCTCAGAGGAACAACAGGAATTGGCGACTCCGTACCAATAGCTGGGCCTTCTAGAGTCGAAGGGGACGAAGCATCCGAATCTTTGCTGTGCGAATGCTTGCGAGTGTCCGGACTGCTGGACTCAGGGGCTTCCTCCTCCTCTTCAAGTGGGACAGTCGATTCCGACTCATCCTCTTCATCTACTTAGCGAGGAATAACCCCCTCAGGAAGATGGGGAAAATTGGGAGATACCTTCCAATCCTACATATGGAACACAATTCAGTATACCCCAAGAACTCAGAAGCAATCGACAAATAAAGCTAATTCGTTGCACAATCATACCTCGGGAGGAGGGTTAGAGGCATCAAATGGAGGCATGACTGGTTCACTGGGGAGGACATCCTTGGTGGTGTACTTGGTCAACAGTCGCACCCTTTTATCCACTTCACCCACGGAAATGCCATCGGCTGATATGCGAGTGACATCGTCCGCACCAGCCCATTGGAACATGGGGTGGACTCTGGCCTACAGAGGTTGGATGCGATGGTGCAACCATGTGCGAATGAGGGCGGTTCCTCCCTCTTCTTTACCCATGCAATTCTCGAAGTCGCAGACGCGCTCGTACATCACTTTTGTCTCCTCAAACTCGCCAAGCATCACCACGTTCTTCCAAGAATGCCTCCTCTTGCACGACATCGCGGGATCGAAGGGCGCGAGTCCGTAGGGCTCTCCATTGGCCTTATGGTCGCGGATGTATAACCACTTGTCCCTCTACCCTTGGACGGACGCCATGAGCTTGATACCAAAGTATGTGACGGAGGAGTCGACATGTATCCCGCAGCCTCCTACGTCGTAGACTACGGAACCACATGCCTACTAACGCTTCATCTTGAAAAGCCGCTTGAAGAGAGCAAAGTGCGGCTCGACTCCGATCTAGCACTCGCAAAGCGTGATATAGCATGCAATGTGAAGAAGAGAGTATGGGGACAGCTGGTGCAGCTGGAGCCCACAGAAACAAAGAAGGCCACTTCCAAAAGGATGCAGGGGCAGAGAAAGGCCACGAATGATGAATGCGAGGAACATCACCCGGAAACCGGATGGAGGATGCGGAATTACCTCGTCGTCGGGCATTCACGAATCATCTTCGACGTGAGAAAGAACTCCATCTTGACGCAGAAGACGGAGCTCAGAAGCCTTGATGA
The DNA here is from genome assembly GCA_910589775.1 of Avena eriantha. Lineage (NCBI taxonomy): Eukaryota > Viridiplantae > Streptophyta > Magnoliopsida > Poales > Poaceae > Avena > Avena eriantha. The sequence goes on from OU342746.1 coordinate 174,219,329, forward strand.
TGGACGCACGCCACGCGCCATTAGTGACGCGGGATCCCGCACCCTTCCTCTTGTCGGCGCCGGCGGCGCTGGTACCCACGATGGTGGAGACACCTTTCTTCTTGGCGATGACGGTGGCCACAGCAGACCCAGTGGCGGCGCCTCCTTTCTTCTTCCCCATCTTGCAGTGGCGGTGTGAGCGGAGAAAATAGCTTGGAAAAACGCGGAGTTGGTCCAGCACCGCGAAGGGGACGAACTCTAGGAAGGAGAGGACAACAACAATGGCGATGGAAGCGCGTGGAGAGGAAGAGCAGATGGGAAACTACTGCAGCCGCGCTGCTACTTAACCCCCTTGCGGATGCAATCCAACGGCCAGCAGAAACCCTATTGGACGAGTGGCGCACATCGTGATCGACACGTGGAGAGGCTAAAACACGAACCATCCCCCACTACCTCCATTACACGCGGAAATCGAGGGGGCGTAGTTAAAACGAAAGATTACGCACGTCCGATCAAGTCAGGGTCAGAAAATGGGACCCATCGCTCGTCACGTCCCGTCAAATCTACTCACGTGGGCAACTGAGGTCATGACATCGTTAGCACTGATGTCATCAAATTGAGCACTAGAAGACTTTGACTACTTTAGTCCTTGCTCGAGTCTTCGACTCCATCAAGCACTCGGGGGCTACTCCCATAGGGAGCGCTAGTCGCACACCCTACGATTTTCTTTTTATACAGGAATATGGACATTCAAAACTGAGCCAACCACTCGAATCTACGATTCGAAGAAGGATCATGGGTTACTCCCATACGGAGCGCTAGAAACAAATTCGACTGAAACAAGTAAACAAAAGACGACAGCAGTCGCGAATGTTCTTTAGTCCCTGCCTAAGTCTTCGACTCAACCAGGCACTCAGGGGCTACTGCCATAGGGAGCGCTGGCCGCAAACCCTACGATTATTTGTACATCGTACTATGTGTTGATAACATCCACACTCAAAGTCTATGGCGACACCACCTCATATTTTGTCCTGCAAAGATACTGCGTCTCCTGGGCCACTCGAATCATCTCCGTGATGACAAAAATTTGGATGCCGCGCTTACAGCATGAACATAAGACCTGAATAAGGCCTGGCAACGCATTTGTTGCGCACTACCAGAAATATATCTGTGCCTACAGGTATGATGAACATGCCTTGACGGACGCGTCGAGTGCTCACATCCTTATACTGGAATTCGACTCCTGTAAGACCTCCACGGCTTGAGTTGAATTACACAAGCACTTCTCCGAGTTTGAGTCTAGGAACTCGAGTTCGAGTAGATTACGTTGTTTTCCCCTAAGGCAGTTAACTGATACCAATACATCGGTTAAATCAGGCACGCATATCAGCAATCCCTATGATATAAACAGAACACTCGAAAAAATACTCAGTCAGGCACTTGAAAGGCTTCATAAAGTCCCCATCTGAATCTACGATTCCACTGGACACTCGGGGGCTACTGACATGGGTATACCCTACAGGTACTCGAGATTGGTATATACGGTCCAGATACGGTAGAAGCCCACAACATCGCCACGGCCTGATGAAGATGTCGAGTAGCCTACGGACTCTCGATGACTTGCGAGACAAGAAGAAGTTTAAAGATAGAAAGTTTAAAGGGGAAAACCCTAATCTGTAACCGACTCGACCTGCTACCCGAGACCTGGCCTATCTATATAAAGGCCAGGAGGGGGCGGCGAGGAGGACACACGCAACCCTAGTTTCCATAACTCTCACCAGATTGCATCTGCGCGCCCCTGTAATCTTCGATTCCTTCGTTAATTCCAAGAGCAGACAAGCAGGAGTAGGGACCTCTACGAGGCCTAAACCTGGTTAAACCTTGCGTCCCTGTGTGCTTTTTTGCTAGCCGATTGATGCTTCTAGCGCTCCCTCCTTCTCCAAAACCCAGGTCCATAACAATGGGCATTGATGTGTTAAACCCTCGTCAAGTGCATATTTGCATCATGTTTTATATTATTATTTTGCATTGTAGATGTAGGATCTTGGTATTTTATGGCGTTCGTGTGCATGTTTTATGTATGTTTTCACCAGGATCAGGATAGATGATGGATACAATGGACACAATCCTTGGAGCAGCTGTGTTGGGGAGAAAAGGAGTCAAAAACAACGTAAATCGCTTATTTGAGAAATATCAATAATACCAGAAGAAAACTCAAAGCGGTCAAAGCTTACAGATAGTTCAATGACCAACTATATGACCGGAATACATTTTCCAGTCGTATAGTTCCGGTCATATTATTGGCGCCACCACCGCCTCCTCAAATAGTTTCACCCCGTGCAACTGGATCGGAGAGACGACATACATAACACCCATAAATCACCAAAAACCTCACCTCTAGAAGGAATATGGAGGGGGAACTAGCCCAAGGGGGCCATATCGCCCTACGCAAATCTGGGAGGCCAAGGCATCGATCTTCATCGTCATCAACCTCTGCACCACCATCATCTCCATCCATCCTATCTTCACCCATCTAGATCTTGTTGTAATTTCCGTATTTGTTGTGAATTTATACAAGAACTATTCATTTACAATCGATTCCATTAACATTGTTATGATGTTGATTGCCTCCATGTCTGAGTAGATCTTTAGTTCTTGGGAAGATGGAGAAACCCTAGCATATTATTGAGATAACATAGAGATTATTATGTGAAACATCATTATGTGTATGAGTTAATTGTCTTCATATTGATGTTGGGAGTTATGCACCTCCTCAATATTTGCCTCATATGGGGACTCGATGAAGGGGATTACTTGTTAGTAGACAGAGGGATGATAGCACTTACTGTGACTATAAATCTGTTGTCATTCTTTACATACTAACTTGGGGAATCAAGGAGAACTCATAAAGCCATGTCCATGCCATGGGAGAAATCCCTTAATAGCGGGATAATGCGATCGATGTCGTTTATCTGTCGGTTGTGGTTATGAAGGATGATGTGAGACGTGGTTGCTGCCTATTTGTCCATACATGGATCTCCTCCCACATACATGCATAACATCACAATATTTCTTATAATAATCATGATTACTTATTCTAAATTGCTAGCGGTGTATCCACCAGTCACTGAGAATGCCTTTTTCCCTATTGTGGTTCTAAGTTCTTTTACACACGTCATTCTTGCTTTCTGCATTAAGTTTTACTTTACTTTACTTGCTTCGTTCAACAAAAAACCCCAAAACCACTCTACTATTCTTGCATCTTAAATTTATTCCTTAAGTACTTCATTTAATTTTAGTTAAAATCATTTTAGTCTTTCTCCTACTGCTCCCTGTGGGATTGATATCTTTATTTCGAAACTAGCTACAAATGATCTGTGCACTTGCAGTCACCAGGTACCCTTCGGGGGAGGGGTGAATTAATATATCAGAAACCACTGAGAGTTTTGTTGGTAGGTTCAACTTCTTTCTAAGATTTTGCATCTTGACAATTTAACAAAATTAAGTCAAAATTGAGCTACAAGTAAGCACGATAGATTGCTCTTGAATTAAATGTCTTTTCGAAGGTAGATGGGCGCATCTTCTTGTAGTAAACAATGTCGTCGATGTGAGTTTCCAACTATCAGGAAAGACCATTCTCAATTTGCTGAGTGATGTCAGGATTATTCTCTCTCGTAAAGGAAGTTCGAAAAATATCGATATAAATGCTAGAAGCCAAGTTTTCACACACACACACACATAGTGGACCAACATATTGTACTTATGATTTCCCGTGTTTTATGAGTTCTCAAACTCGCTACCTAGAACCTCCCACTTGAATGACCTTATGTCGATTTATCAAAATTAGGTCAAATTTGAACTACTACTACAAGTAAATTGTAGGTTACTATGAAAGTTTTATGAAAAATCTTTTGAAGGTACCCATCCGGGGGTCACAATTAATATATGAGAAACCATCCAATGAGATTTTTGACGAAAGATTCAACTTCTTTCTAAGATTTTCATCTTGTCAGTTTACCAAAATTAGGCCAAACTTTAGCTACAAGTAAGCGCAATAGATTTCTCTTGATTTAAAAGTCTTTTTGGAGGTAGATATAGGTGCATCTTCTTGTAGTAAGCAATGCCACAAGTGTGATTTTCCAACTATCTTAGGAAAGAACATTCTTAATTTTTCAAGTGATGACTAGATTGTTCTTTCCCGTAAAGAAAGTCCAAAGACTATGGATCTGAATGCCACAAGCCAAGTTTTCACACATATATAGTGGACCAACATGATGCACTTATGATTTCCCATGTTTTATGAGTTCTCAAATTTCCTAGCTAACTTCACCCACTTGAATGATTTTATGTCGATTTATCAAAATTAGGTAAAATTTGGACTACTACAAGTAAATTGAGGGTTGCTTTGAAAGTTTTACGAAAAATCTCATGGAGGTACCCATCGAGGGGTCAATTAATATATATCAAAAACCACCGAGAGTTTTGGCGACAGGTTCATCTTCTTGCTAAGATTTTGCATCCTAACTGTTTAATGAAATTAGGTCAAACTTTGCTAGTTGTTTCATTAAATTAGGTCAAACTTTGCTAACCGATTAACTTTGAACGTTGATCGTTAGATCAAGACTGGTAAATCCAAACATTGCTAACCTTTCCTTTCCATTCTTAGCATCTTGAAAAATTCTATAGGTAGTCTTTAGCACGATGAACGCTAGTATGAAGAAACCTTAAAACACACACTTCAGTTCTTAGTTTCAGGGTCCTTGTGCTAAATGCATGGACTTTGGATGCAATTTTCATTTTTATGAGGTCCTTTATGTAACTTGTACTTACACTGACCCTATTACTTCTCAAGCACCTCACTCCTACAAGACCTACCATTAGACCGGCCATTCACAGTACTTCTTATCTTATCTTTATCTTGTCTTATCTCTTATAGTACCATACCACCACATATAGTGTACGGATTAACTTTGAACATTTACCGTTGGATCAAGGCTAGAAAATCCAAACATTGCTAACCATTGTATCTTTTTTTCCATTCTTAGCATCTAGAAAGATTCTACTGATAGTCTTTAGAACAATGGACGCTAGTATGCGCAAACCTCAAAGCACACACTTGATTGCTCAAGTTCAGGGTCCTTGTGCTAAATGCATGGACTTGGATGCAATTTTCATTATTTTTGAGGTGCATAATGTAACTTGTACTTCCACCGACCGTGTTAACTGTCAAGCACCTCGCTCCTACGATACCTACCAAGGTTAAAAGAAAATAAAACCGCCCCAATTATCACACAAACTGGACCACGGTTTCTTATACGTAATGCCCAAGTTTTTAGTACTAGGATTTTTCAAGATTCCTAGAAAGCATCCCGCACTTTGTGACTTCTTTTTAATTTAACAAAATTAAGTCAAACTTTAGCTACAAGTAAGTGTGATAGATTTCTCTTGAATTAAATGTCTTTTCGGAGGTAGATGTGTGCATCTTCTTGTAGCAAACAATATCGTCGGTGTGAGATTCCAACTATCTTCTTTTTGGAGGTAGATGTGTGCATCTTTTCGGAGTGATGACGAGATGATTCATTTCCGTAAAGAAAGTCCGAAGAATATGGATCTCAGTGCCATAAGCCAAGCTTCTACACATATTAGCTAGGTGGACCAATGTGTTTTACTTACGATTCCTATGCTTTATGAGTTTTCATGTTTCCTAGCTGACCCCGCTCAATTGTTGAATGACTTTTTGTCGATGTATCAAAATAAGGTCAAAATTGAACTACAAGTAATAAATTGTAGGTTGGTTTGAAAGTTTTATGAAAAAAGCTTTTGGGGGTACTGTCGTGGTGGTGTCACAGCAGATGCCATGGATAGGCTAAAGGTGGGGACTAAATGCACTAGGGGAATCCAGGGAGGGATAGTGAGGTGATTCCACACACAGAAGTTTTGTATTTGATTCACTTCCAAGGTTTACAAGTGCTCCTAGAGCTGTATTGGGGAGAGGAGGAAGAAGGGACTCTCTTACTCTCACCACTGGCTAACCCGTACAAGACCAACCAGAGATCAACCAGTAGAACCTAACCTTTTCTACAGAGGCCCTAGCCATCCTTATATAGGGGTAGCTAGGTCTCCACTTAGGGCATATGTGGAGGCATATTCGAGGGAATATGCCTCCTCCCAAAATAGTAAGCCGACTGGGTCGCTTTTCCATGCGTTAGCCATGCAGAGGCTACGTGAGCCTCTGCGGCGCCTGGTTCAGCCGACATTGGCGTCATCACCTCTGTCAGCCACGCCTTGCTAGTCCTGCCTCTGTCCGCTTCGCTCATGCCGTGCGTACCGGGGCTACTTTTGACCAGCGAGATTCCTTCCTTCTCCTAGAAGCTTGACATGACCCGGATCATAGTTGATCCGGCCACACCCGTTCCTGCACGAAAGTTAGATACATCTTTCCGACTTACGGCTTAAGTTGGTTGAGACCCAGTCAGGTGGATGTCCCATGGTCGGGGTTACTCTGTGATTCGGCCTGCCTTGAGGTGACCCGGCCAGCATCCGCTTTGGCCTTGCCGAACCTCGGCTAACTCGGCCTTTAGACCCCGGCGTGACCCTACCCAGGGGTATACCCCCAACATTAGTCCCCGAAGCTGGTGCGGTCTTAGCTGCCTTGGTTGCTAAGGCCACATCAGGTTCCATTTCACTGAGCTTTGGATCGTAATTCCGAGTTACCTCCTTATCTCGGATTCTATGGATTTACTTTCCCTTGGCACGTTCCAAGTTTTCACTTGCTGGCCGGTTACCACCCTATCTCAGATTCTGGATTTACTTTCCCTTGGCACATTCCAAGTTTTCACTTGCTGGCCGAGTTACCACATTCTGATCCGGGTTGTTTTTCCTTCTCTCGTACGCTTCCCCACGTGGAGGCTAATCATTACCTCGCCTCATTTTAAGGGTCAGCCACAGTAACCGCCGTAGTTACTGTCAGGAGTTACTGTGCGCACGTCACGTCACGCCTGCCTCCTCGTTAACTGCATCAATGCGTCGCGTTATGGGATCCACTGCGCCCTGTGGCCTCCCGTGTGGCTTATTGCTGATTGGTCGATCCGGGATATACACGACCACATCGTGTGGCGTAACCGCAAAACACGATCCCACTTCCCCCTCGAGGGAGTGGTTAAATAGGTGAGGGGCACGCCCCTTAGGTCTTTTCCCCCTTCCGCACCCCTCTACCTCTTCTTCTTCCTCGCTTTCTCCCGCGACAGGACCACCGCCACCGCTTCTAAGTTGTAGCACCGCCGCCACACTGCTTCCACACGCCTCTGCGTCGCCGCCGCCCCTGCGCACCTCCTCCGCCATGGGTCGCTGTTAGTCTAGGCCGCTGCCCCCCACCGCCGCTAGCACCAGCGCGGGTAGCGAACTCGAGATGACAGAGGAGGAGCTCGCCGTCGCCCAGCAGGAGAGGGAGGAAGCCGCTGCCACGATGGACCGTGGTGCGTGGGCCGGATCCTGGGTCTGCTAGGCTGACCTGTACTGGCTCTACCGCACCAGGCGCATCCCCGCCGGCATCACCGCGCGCCTCGCCTCAGTCGAACTCGCCTCCTCACCCAATCCGGGTGAGTATGTGGTGTTCTTGTCACATTTCCAGCGGGGTTTCGGTCTGCCGGTCAGCGATTGTTTCCACGACTGGTTGAGAACTTACGAACTCTAGCCTCATCACCTTCCTGCCGACGCAATCACCTCTCTCTCTGCTTTCGCCTCCATGATCGAAGGCTACGCCAGATTATGGCCCACAAAGGAGCTGTGGATCCGGTTCTTTGGCCTCCGTCGGAACGTAATTCCAAACATCCAGCTTGACCCGGAGGACAAACAGCTTACACAGTTCGGTGCTGCGTCCATTTCTCCTCGGAGGCTCTCCGTCTTTCCCCAGGTTACCAGGCTAGAATCCTGCAAGGGATGGGCCCGGACCTTCTTTTATGTTCGGAATGCCGGCACCGAAGACTTGATCCGGCTGCTCCCCTATGCTCTGCGTCCTCCTAACCCAGAGTTGTGGGACGTTATCCCCAAGAAGCCCACTGTCTTGGCCAACCAGGTCAACAAAAGATTCGCGGAGCTGAAGAAGCTCGGGTTGCGCAACGAGGACGCCATGATCATATTCGTCTGCAACCAGATCTCCCCCCTCCAGAAGCGCACTCATAAAGTGTGCCACATGAGCTGGGGCCGCGACCCCAACCGGACCTCATCCTTTGAGTTGAGCAACACAGAGATCTATCGCCAGGTCAAGGCCCTCTTCACCACCCACAAGAACTTCTCCTTCGAGTGGACGTGGGGAATTGAGCACTATTGCCGAGATAGGCTTCTTCCCGTGGTAAGCTTCGGGCCGTGAACTTTCTCCGAATTAAACCTTATGTCGGTCGTTGTTGTATTTTTAACTCTGTTGTCTATTCTTTTCCTTAGCTATTCCTTCAGAAAACCCTTGAAGATGGCACCGATCCCACCCTTAAGTGGGCGACTGACCGGGAGACCTCGCACGAGGAAGAGCCGGATCAGGAGATGTTCCTCCCGATGACGGACGCGACCAAGCGACCCACCGGTAAACCCTCTTCCATTAGAGACTGGCCCGACGATGAAGATGACTCGGATGTTGAGGTGATGGAAGCATTTGGCGCTTTCCCCCTTTCTTATGCTTTTCCGGCATCAGCTAACCCCGATGGGCAAATACATGAGGACCCTCCCCTTGCCGTGGGTGACCCTCTTCTGGTTGCACCGAAGAAGAAGCGGGGAGCTGCATCAACTTCATCCTCCGGACCTTCTCAGCCAGCCAAAAGGCGAAAGAAGTCCGGGGACAAAACTGCCTCCAAGCCTGCAACCAAGGCCCCAGCATGAAGGGCTCGGAAGCCCAAGGAGCCCCTGACCTCGGATGCGTAAGGCTCTTTTCCCTCAGCCACTTACTTGTTCTTGTATTGTGTTAGTTTCTCATCCGACATTGTTTGATTCAGCAGGGCCGCGGAGGAGGTCCCCTAGAGTGGATCTGGCATTGCTTCGCCGCTCCGACCCAACTCTTCTCCCCCTCGTGGCGACGAGCCACGCCCGTTGAGCCCCATTCCAGAGGGTTCTGCGGCTGCTCCGGGTTCCGCTCCACCTCGTCAAGAGGGGGGCAACCTTGGAGCGGGGGAGACTGGCCCAGCCGAGGCAGCGACATCCACTACTTCGGCTTTGCCGCAACCAGCTACTACCGAGACTACCTCAGCCCCTCCACCGAAGAAGAAAACAGCACTGGCACCAGCACCAACTCCGGCACCGGCACCAAGTCCAGCAGCAAGAGCATCAGCAGCAGCACCAAGTCCAGCAGCAAGAGCACCAGCGCCAAGCTCCTCCGCCTCGTCCGAGACTTCTCAGTCTCGGCGAGAAAGTACCCAAACAGCTCCCAAGGGAAAATCTGCTGCAACCACTTCCTCCTCCCAGCAGCCCAAGGGCAAAAAGGCCCCTGACGCCACCAGGACAGCGTTCGTCGAGGCTGGATAGCGCACTCTCGCATCCATGCTTCCCAAGAAGCCTCCAGCACTGAAGGACGCCCCTACCGAGCCAGCTGATGCGCAGCAACTTGTTCTGCACACCAGCCCGGCCCTTGCCCTGGTTGAGAGGAGGGAGGCGCATGCGAAGGGCATGGTGGTGCCCCATATGCCCACCGGTGAGCGATACCCTCCGAGCCTGATTGAATTCGTCATGAATTGGAACAAGGCGGAGTTCGTTCACAACGACGATCTTCCGGAGAAGTTCGGCCCCGCTGAATTTTCTGCTCAAATGAACACAGCCGCTAAGGCAATTAACCTCGCGGGTCGGATGATGGAGGTACGTTGCTTCCCCCTTTTCCTTAGCATGTTGTAGCTATTGATGATATAACCATTAGTCCCCGAGCCTCCGGGGGACTAACTTGTTACTCGGCCAGATGCTCCTTAGAAAACTTACGTAGCTCCTTGATAACTTCGAATATGCACACACCTAGAGCCGGGTTAAGTTCCACTTGGCCCGGTTTTTGTACACCTCGAATATGCACACACCTAGAGCCGGGTTGAGTTCCACTTGGCCTGGAGTTTTTACACTTTGAATATGCACACACCTAGAGCCGGGTTGAGTTCCACTTGGCCTGGATTTTTTACACTTTGAATATGCACATACCTAGAGCCGGGTTAAGTTCCACTTGGCCCGGATTTTGTACACTTCGAATATGCACACACCTAGAGCCGGGTTAAGTTCCACTTGGCCCGGATTTTGTACACTTCGAATATGCACACACCTAGAGCCGGGTTAAGTTCCAGTTGGCCTTGGTCTTGTACACTTCGAATATACACAAGGCTAAGTTGTATTTTGTACTCTTTTCAGGTGACCACCAACCGCCAGAGCGCTGAGTTCTAGCGTCTCCTGGACACTCACAAGATACTGCGCTCCAACCATAATGCACTTCTGGCTGAACACGAGAAAAGGGGTAAATTTCTTCCTTGACATTTCTCCGTTTTCCTTCATCTTCTTCTGCCGAACTAAGCCATCATTCGGTTTTCGCAGCTGGGGTGGAGGCTGAGAACAAGCTTATGAGGAAGAATCTTGATCAGATCAAGGGTAAGTTATATCTGCTCAACCTTGCTATGCTTTCCATCTCCATTCCTCCTTAGCTCGGCAAACATTCATACCTCGGCTCTCTCGGGTCAATACACTATTTCAACATCTCTTGAAGATAGTGTGCCCGTGCCTGATATGATGCTGCATTTTCTCGAACAAGCAGGACAACATCAAGCCGAGCTCAAAAAGAAAGACGATGAGCTCGCCCTCCTCTGGACCAAGGATGATGAGATCGCCAGGCTCAAGGCCGATATGGAGAAAATGAAAGCACAGCACCAGTCCGAGCTCCAAAAGGTTGGCCAGGATTACACTGAAGAGCGCGAGCGCCTCAATCTCCAGATCACCAAGGACCAGGATCTACTCAAGGAGGCCGACATCAAGCTTGAGTCGGCGAATGCTGAGCTTGCGCAGCTTCGCAAAAGACGTGATGAATGTACCAGGGAGTTGACTCGGATCCTCAACCATATTTCATGTAAGTTCCTTTCCCTTATCCGACATATTTCTCCGGGTTACTTCACATGTCTTTTCTTTACCTGCTTCTCTTATCTCGTTTTCAGGCAAATTTCCAAAGGGCACTGCCATCGCGAGCGTCGCTGTTGTTGATTTCCGCCGAGAGAGGGGCACTCCCGTTGCTTCTGCCACTGAAGAGATTCCCTATGACATGGAGGACCTGTTGGTCAGCCTGTCATCTCGCGTGGAACTCATCAAGAACTATGGCAAGGATATCCTTGACGTTGCAGTCCGAATCTTCAACATGTTTTGGCTTACAGAAGATACTCTGGAGGGTACCGCAGTTCTTGTTGAAAAGTTGATGGAGTGCGAGACCCAGCTCGACCTTTGGAGGGAATCCGCTGGACGTTCTACAGCTGAGACCGTTCTTCACTATGTACTCACGTGGTATGAGAAGATCGACCTCCACCTCTTAGCGCACATGCCCACCGGATCCAAATGGACAAGTGACCCGGAGTGGGTAGCTCGGTCTAAGGCTTGCGCCCATAGCCTCATCGAATATACTCCCATTCATGAATGGACCGAGGGACCGAGCTTCCTAGAAGCCGCTGGTGACGAAAACGCTGAAAACGTTGAAGATGGCTCGGATGAGGACAAACAGGGCGATGCCTCGGACATTGAAGATAGCAGAGATGACGCCGAACTTCCTCCTCCTGCTGCTCCTTAAGTGGAAAAACTTAAAGTTTATCAGATCCCCGGTATGCCAGGTGGAATTGTATCCAGTACACATGTGATATTTTGCTACTAAGTTTTTATGCCGGATTAACTTGGGCGTAGTCCCTGAGTTTCACTTTCTTGTCCGTCCAATCTTTTGGGTCGGTTCATGTCTACCTTGATTCGGTTTTACGACTTACGAATCCGAGCTTCAAAAATTGTCTTAACAATACTTGGAAACTTTTAGGCTTAGCTCAAAATAATTCAACATAATGATCTAAAAATATACAAGGTTAGTTCCAAAAACAAACGGCGGCTCGATTAAGTTCTTTTCCTTAGTCGTTTTTCATGTGTTACGCAATTCCAAACTTGTTCTCTTGCTTGCCATGAAGCCAATTCTTGTTGGACAACAGCAAGTCGAAGAGTTGGGTTTTTGGTGCTCACACACTACTAGTCCGAGTTAAGTAGAATAACTTACTCCAGCTGACGTATAAATAACAGAAGACAACAAATACGATTAAGGCAGTCCCCGAGTTACTGCTTGAGGTGCCAACATTTCATTGATAAGCTCATTGCCGGCATACATACCGACATATGAGAAGACTCGGATACATACACTTCTCTGCTAAGTGTAGAAAGGACGAAGTAGAGCTACATTCCACGGACGCTTAGATTCCTCGCCAGACCTGTCCGCCTTGTTATTTTCCTGTGGCTTTGCATCTATAAGATAATAAGAATCATTGTGCAATGCTTTGCTCACAATGAATGGCCCTTCCCATGGAGGAGATAATTTATGCATACCAGCAGTACGTTGTACCAACCGGAGCACCAGATCGCCTTCCCGGAAAACTCGGGGGCTTACTTTTCGGCTATTATAGCGTCGGAGATTTTGCTGATGTATGGCGGATCTAGACAGTGCCAATTCTCTCGCTTCTTCCAGCAGATCAACATCATTTTGCCGTGCTTCTTGCACTTCGGCTTCAGTGTATTGGGTGACCCTAGTTGAATCATGCTCTATGTCGGCTGGTAATACAGCTTCTGCCCCATATACCAGAAAAAATGGCGTAAAGTCTGTTGATCGATTCGGAGTTGTTCTTAAACTCCACAGTACCGCTGGTAGTTCTTCTATCCAGCACCCCGCTGATCTTTGCAGTGGCTCAATGAGCCGGGGTTTTATCCCGGATAATACCAATCTAGTGGATCTTTCCACTTGTCCGTTCGAAGCGGCGTGGGCTACCGAGGCAACATCCAACCAGATCTTCTTATCCCGGTAGAAACGTGCAAATGCTCCTTCCGCAAAGTTTGTGCCATTATCAGTTATGATACTGTGAGGGTAACAGTATCTCAAGATGATGTCTTTGAGAAACGTCACGGTCGTAGCTCCATCACATTTTCTTATTGGCTTCACCTCGATCCACTTTGTAAATTTGTCCACCATGACCAAAATGTGAGTCATATTCCCCCTTGCTGGTTTAAACGGGCCAACCATGTCCAAACACCACACGGAAAATGGCCAGGTGATTGGTATGGTCTTGAGCTCCGACATTGGCATATGTGTCTTGGTAGCATACCTCTGAGAACCATTGCACTTTCTCCCCAGATCTTTGGCTTGTCCTAAGGCACTTGGCCAGTAGAATCCATGCCGGAAAGCTTTTGCCACCAAGGCTCGGGACGAGGAATGATGCCCGCACTCCCCTTGATGTATAGCTCGGAGGATGTCAAGCCCTTCTTCCGAGTCAACGCATCGCTGGAGGACATTGGTCACACTCCTTTTGTATAGCTCAGAATTGATGATTGTGTATGCCTTTGCTCTCCTCTGAGTTTGCCTGGATAACACCTCCTCAGTGGGTAAAGTTCCATCTTTCAGGAATCGAAATATAGGTAGTGACCAAGCTGGTATTGCTCGTACAGGGAACACATCTTCATCAATTTCCATCCGATCCACTGGCATAACTTCGACCGGATCATGCTGAGCAGTTCTCGGGTCTTGCGAAGCAGTCCCCGGGTTTGCCGAGGCAGTCCCCAGGATTCGTGCACCGCCTCCCGTGTCAATGTCCATGGGCACGGCTCCGGATTCTGTATCCTCTGGGACGTAAATTGAGTCGGTTTCTAGGGACGGCCTGATAGACGGTTTTCTGAGCTGTTCCAATGCTACCCCCAGCAGAATTGCTTGTCGGGTTGATCCGAGCTTCGACAGTACGTCGGCAGCCTCATTTTCCACCCGGGGTACATGGTGAAATTCACATCCCTCAAAGTAACCAGATATCTTCTGGACATGAAATATGTACAGCGCCATGTTTGGATCAAGGGCGTCCCGTAGTCCCGACACTTACTGTACTACCAAATCTGAGTCGCCAAAGCATAGGATCCGATGTATCCCAATTTCTTTTGGCACTTTGAGCCCATGCACATGTGCTTCATACTCAGCGACATTGTTTGATGCCGTGAAATGGATCTGCAGTACCTATTTCAGCTGGTCCTTCTTTGGCGAGGTAAGTACAATTCCGGCGCCTATCCCGGTTTTTGTTTTCGACCCGTCAAAGTGCATCCTCCAGTAATTCGGATCTAGTAGCGGTGCTTCATATTGTACCTCGGCCCAGTCCACAAAAAAGTCGGCCACAGCCTAAGACTTGATTGCTTCTCTTCTGTCATACTGTGGTGCATAGGGAGCTAGTTCAATTGCCCATTTTGCAATCCTACCACTCGCATCCTTGTTACTCATTATCTCGGATATGGGAGCCTCACATATTACTCTGATGGGATGCTCCTCAAAGTAATGCTTCAACTTCTTAGCTGCCATATACACACCATACGCCACCTTTTGATAGTGTGGGTAGTTCTGCTTTGAGGCAGACAACACCTCGCTCAGATAATACACTGGCCTTTGCACTGACTTACCCTCTTCATCGCGCTCTACCACAATCACTGCACTTACAACTCGGTTGGTTGAGGCTATATAGAGCAACATTGGCTCCTTTAATAGTGGAGAGGCTAACACTGGTGCAGTCGCTAACATTTTCTTTAACTGTATAAAGGCTTCATTGGCCTGCGGCGTCCAAATGAACTTGTCCGACTTTTTCATGAGTTGGTAGAGAGGCAATGCCTTTTCTCCCAACCGACATACAAACCGACTTAACGACGCTAGGCAACCAGTGAACTTCTAGACATCATTAAGACACTTCTCCAGTTCCATTCGTTCAATGGCCTGAATTTTAGTTGGATTAACTTCGATACCTCGGCTGGAGACAAGAAAACCGTGTAACTTGCCAGCCGGGACACCGAAGGTACATTTCTCCGGGTTAAGCTTCATGCAGAACCTTCTTAAGTTCGTGAACGTCTGCCTGATATCGTCAAGGAGCATCTTGCTTTCCTTGGTCTTGATAACCACATCATCCACATACACTTGTACATTTTGACCTATTTGGTCGTGTAAACATTTTTGCATACATCTTTGGTACATTGCTCCTGCATTACGTAAACCAAACGGCATGGTGCGATAGCAATAAGCCCCATACGGGGTGATAAATGCAGTCTTTATTTGATCATTCGGATTCAGAGGTATCTGGTGGAAACCAGAATATGCATCAATGAATGACAACAGTTCACATCCAGCAGTTGAGTCTATGACCTAATCTACCCTTGGCAGTGGAAATGGATCTTTTGGACACGCCTTGTTCAGTTTCGTGTAATCGATACACATACGCCAAACCACCGCCACATTCGGATCATCCTTCTTCTTCTCCACCAGCACTGGATTAGATAGCCAATCCGGGTAAAGAATTTCCATGATAAATCCTGCAGCCAACAGCCAAGCTATCGCATCTCCGATGACTTTCCTCCTATCTTTGGCGAAGCGGCGGAGAGGTTGCTTCACTGGCTTTGCTCCGGGTCTCACATTCAAAGAGTACGCGGCCAACTCCCTCGGAACACCTTGCAAGTCTTGTGTGGACGAAGAAAAATGTCCCGATTCTCACGGAGGAAGTTGACGAGCTCGCTTTCCTATTTGTCATTTAACCCGGCATCAATTGTTACGGTGCGCTCTGGGAACATATCATCAACAGGCACCTTATTGGTATCTTTCGTAGCTTGGAATGAGACACTCCCATGCGGGTTACTCAGCGCCGGCATATACTCCTGCGCGGACTGAGCCAATGCCGCCACCTCTTGGATTTTTCTTTTCTCTTGCGCGATCATAAGTGACTCGGCTAGGTTAGACCCGGCTGATGCACACTCAATGGAACGTCGGAAATCTCCAGCAATAGTAATCACTACGTTTGGCCCGGGCAACTTCATCTTCAAGTAACTGATGTGACAACTTGCCATGAACTTGTTCAGTGCTGGTCTTCCGAGTAACGCATGATACGCACTTTATAAGTTCACCACTTCAAACTCCAAATTCTCAGTCCGGCAATTATCTCTCGTGCCGAACAATACGTCAACTCGGACCTTGCCTATGGGCTCACAAGAAATGTCGGGCACAATACCATGGAAAGTTCTCCATTTAGCCTGGAGCATGTTCTCTGAGATACCCAACTTGCGCATTGTATCCACATACATGATGTTAATGCTACTTCCATTGTCGATCAGTACCTTGGAGAACCTGACATTGATGTTTGGCCCAAGGAATGTCGGATCCAACACCAACACACACGAACCAGGACTCGGCATAAGCTTGGGATGATCTTTAATGCTCCAGGTGATTTCTTGGTCTGACCAGGGCATATACCTCGTCACTGCTGGCATTACCACATTCACCTCCATATGTCGGCGTTGCAAGCTCTTTCTGTCTGTTTCCTTAGTGGTAAACAGACAGTAACTCTGATGATGCTCTCTGTACTCATTCCTCCCCTCATTTCCGGGGTACCTCTGATCCGGCTGATGTTGGTTTTCTACTTGATGCACTGCATGCCTTCTCTCATGGTTATCATACCTCGGCGGAGGGGGAGGCAACATTAGCTGTTGCATGTTCGCTCCGGAGAGCAATTGCTGCCGGGGTAACTCCTGCTGAGGTTGATCATTCCGGGGTGCCTGAGCATTCCCCAAACCACCTTGTTCTATTTTACACATCCACTCACATTGCCTTGTTGTATGTCCAGCAGGGTTATTCGGATTTGGCGTGTGATATTTACACGGCTGATTCAACATCGACTCATAAGTGTACCTCGGACGGTCCTTCTTTTCTTGCCACTTTTTCTTCTGCTCCGGCGTCCAAGTTTTCTTGCCTTCATTTCTTGGTGTCCATTGTCCCCCTCCAGTTTTCTGACATTGATTGACTCCTGCTCCAGGCTGATCTTGATTCACAGCTGCAACTTGTTGCGAACTGTACCGGTGATCCGGTCTGTCATCTCTTCTTTTACCTCTGTAATCATTCCTCCGGGATGATCTGACTCCATCTCTCTGGTAGTACTCCTCATTTGACTCGTTTGACACGAGCCTGGGTTGAGTGGATCACCCAAAGCATACGAATCAGCAATCCGGATCATCTCTGCCAATGTGGTTGGCATTTTCCTTTGCAACTTCTGCCACAGCTCGCTTGCATATCTGCATCCCTGCGCAAACCATGCTATGGCATGTGACTCTATCACATCCTCACACGAGTTTCTCACGGTACACCACCGGGTTAAAAACTCACGGTCCGTCTCGTTTGGTCTCTGCTTACACATAGCTAGGGTCTGTGGCCTATTTGGCCTCTGATACGTACTTGAGAAATTGCTGATAAACATTTCCTCAAAATCGATCTAGCAGTTAATACTTCCAGGCGGCAAATTGTTTAGCCATAGCCTTGCTGGCCCCTCCAACATCTAGGGTACGTATCTCACAGCCCATCTCAAGTTGCCTGTAGCAATTTTCACAGCTGTAGCATAGTTTATCAACCAATCCTCTGGCTTGGTACTACCGTCATACGTCTTTGTGCCTCTGGGTAACTGGAAGTTGGGTACCGGTGGTTCCTTCATGATCCGGGGCCCAAAACACGCAGGACCCGGTGGACCTTGACACTTAATTTGTTCCGACCTATACAGTCGATCCAGTTTTAACCTAGCATCATGAGGCATCAAATCTCTGCTTCCCAATCTTGACCCTACCACATGATAGTCCGGCCTTGGGTATCCCGCGTTCACCATTTCCGAATCTCCATCGTTATACCTGTCTTGCTCTCGTGGAGCACCTCTCTATTGTATACCTCGGCCGGCACTTTGCTCTTGCCTCGGTATATTCCGCTGCTGCGGTTGTCCTGCCGAGTTACGCTGTCCGGCATTGCCATTTACAGCATTTCCTTGACCGGCATTGCCTTGGTCGCGGTTACCTCGGCCAGTTCACCTCGGCTCACACTTCGTTGATCGTCATTTCTCTGTACTTCTTTTCCTTTCTCTACCCATGTCGAGTCATACGGGACGATCTGTTTGTTCCTTCTGGCCAAGGTTACTACCTCTTCTCTCCTAGGACCACCATGAGGAGACGATGCGGCTCCAACGGATTTCTCCGGGTTACCCACCGCTGAATGAACGATCTTGGAGGACCCAGCTCTCTCCGAGTTAGCCCTGAGTAATTCCTCGTTTTGCCGGTTCGCGATGCGAACCAACTCATTGACCCTATCTTGCTGTCTCTGACGGGCCTCACCCGTCAGACCCTCTAACTCGAACGCAGCTGCGTCTGCTGCTCTGAGGTTCTTAGTCGGGGTACTATACCTCCGCAGCCCCACGGACAAACAGTTCTCTGACTCCTCAATCCTAGTGTCTCCCTCTTTGTTCATTTCGCTTATGAGGTTTCTCCCCTTCACTTTTACAGCATCAACTTTATTTGCCTTTGCGTACTCACGCAGCGTCATGTTCAACGACTGCTGAGCCGCGGCTATCTTTTTCGCACCCTCTCGTATTTTTTTCCTAGTTTCCTCTAGCTCGGCCTGTGCCTGAGCCGGATCTACTGGTGCTACTATAGGGTTTGCTAAGCTATCCATCGCTTCCTGCAGCACATTCTCAGGCCTCTCTAGTGGAGGACCTCTACCTTTCCTCGGAGCCTTAGGCGTTACCTCCGGATCTGGTGCCGGATCCTTGCTTGCGCCTGCACCAGGCGCAGTCATCATCACCTCAGCGCGGTCCGGGGAGCGAGTGATACGCGCCCCGTGAACCACGCTAAGGGGTGGCTCCCCTGCCTCGACGACGAGCTGCGGATGAACACACAACACATCGACAGCAACGTAGACCTTGTGCAGGCCGAGCTTGACGAAGAGGTTGTTGCGCGGAAGTGGGTGCGTGCCGAAGCAGCCAGCGTTGTCGCTGACAAAGTCCAGCGCTCCAAAGCGCTGAACGAGCCCGGAGACGATGCGTTCGCCGGTGCCGATGAGGTTTCCCGTCCGGATCTTGACCCCTGCTAGCGCTGCTAGCCCCACGGTGGGCGCCAACTGTCGTGGTCGTGTCATGGTAGATGCCATGGATAGGCTAAAGCTGGGGACTAAATGCACTAGGGGAATCCAGGGAGGGATAGTGAGGTGATTCCACACACAGAAGTTTTGTATTTGATTCACTTCCAAGGTTTACAAGTGCTCCTAGAGCTGTATTGGGGAGGGGAGGAAGAAGGGACTCTCTTACTCTCACCACTGGCTAACCCGTACAAGACCAACCAGAGATCAACCAGTAGAACCTAACCTTTTCTACAGAGGCCCTAGCCCTCCTTATATAGGGGTGGCTAGGTCTCCACTTAGGGCATACGTGGAGGCATATTCCAGGGAATATGCCTCCTCCCAAAATAGTAAGCCGACTGGGTCGCTTTTCCCCGCGTCAGCCATGCAGAGGCTACATGAGCCTCTGCGGCGCCTGCGTCAGCCGACATTAGCGTCGTCACCTCTGTCGGCCACGCCTTGCTGGTCCTGCCTCTTTCTGCTTCACTCATGCCGTGTGTACCGAGGCTACTTTTGACCAGCGAGATTCCTTCCTTCTCCTAGAAGCTTGACATGACCCGGATCGTAGTTGATCCGGCCACACCCGTTCCTGCACGAAAGTTAGATACATCTTTCTGACTTACGGCTTAAGTCGGTTGAGACAAGTCAGGTGGATGTCCCCTGGTCCGGGTTACTCCGTGATTCGGCCTGCCTTGAGGTGACCCGGCCAGCATCTGCTTTGGCCTTGCCGAACCTCGGCTAACTCGGCCTTTATACCCTGGTGTGACCCTACCCGGGGGTATCCCCCCAACAGGTACCCATCAAGCAGTAAATTAATATATTAGAAAGCATAGAGAGTTTTTACGACGGGTTCAACTTCTAGCTACTAAGATTTTTTATCTTGAAAATTTTGAACCCCTTTTAAAAACGATCACATGAAATAAGGATAGAGGTGAAATGATTTTTCTATTCTCTATGGTCAACTCACAAGCTTGAGTGTCAACACCCGGATTTTTAAGTCCAGATGCCTGTTATGCCGTACATCGCAATCCCAGGAATACCATTTTTGCGAGACATAACAGAATTGGTACCACAGTACATCATCCATTACAAACCATAATAGTCTAAAAAATAGTTGATCTCATGATCAAGTCTAAATACATATCAAACGTAGTAGACTCCATCTTCATTGTCACAGGCAATGCTAACGATGGGAAATGATCCTAGTTATCATAGACCTCCTGTTGTCCATCCTCCGTGTAGTCCTCCTCCTAGTCTGGCCATGGGAATAGCCAGGGACAAGGCCATGAGTACTCTTAAAGTACTCACAAATTATCACTAATGTAAGTAAGACACTTCTAGTAGGCATCCTAAGATCTAGTCTTGTTTGCAATAAGCTAGTTTATTTCAGAAGTACTTAGTGGTAGAGCCTAATTTCGTTATCTAGATTACTTAAGTCGGAACCTAGTTTCGTATCCACAACTCTGTTGTCATCAAGTCAAAGTCATCTTTCAAGTCACGAGTCATTTTGAAAACATCTGACAATGGAACAGTATGGCCACTCCAACTGTCCATAACCGCAGACACGGCTATTCGAATAGTTTAACACTCTGTAGAGGCGGTAAACTTTCACCACAAAATTTGATACATCCATCAGGGATAACCCTGAATCATCATACTTGGTATGCGGATAATCAATCCTGACCTTTCAATTACACACCCTAGTATAGGCACCTCCCCTATGAGTTTGGCCTCCCAGCCATGGCCAACTGCCATCCCGTGAACTGCATAGGTGGACATTCATATTTGCGAGGTAGCCCTAGCTCAGCCTATTTCCACGAGGGAACCCATACTAAGACATATAAACATCCAATTAAGCCCTACCCAACTCAGGTATTGTGGGTGTACGGTAAAATTGGAATGGTATCGCATCCGAACATGTTTCATTCAGTATCATCTTTAAAACATTGTGTTTCATAACACATGTCAAAACATTTCAATAGAATGACTTGTCATTCCAAGGTTTTGATAATCATTTTCTCCAAGTGTTCCCATCTAAAGTGACCAGGTTTAGTTTAGCACTAGCCACTATTAATGAGAGTATCACTATTGAGGGGTGCTGATCAAGTATAATTACCAAGACTAGTTCTATGATCTTGATGGTATCCATCCTATTTTCCACTAATCACAATTAATTAACTAGGTAAGGAACATTGGTAATGGTAAAAGAATAAAGCTTGCAAGTAAAACTTGGGATTGGTATAATCAAAGTTGCATGACCAAGCATGCCTAGTGCATCTGGCAAGGGTTAGCTTGCATGGATGGCTTGCGTTAGTTAGCTTGCCTTGAGTAGTGCAGTTGTCGAAGTTCTCTTCTTAATCTTTGTAGAACTCCTCTTCTTCGTACCCCGGGTCAGTACTACAGTCTATAAATAAATACGAGGTACAGAATCAGCAAACAATACTTAGCTATTTCTATTTAACACACAAGGGCTCACACTAGATGATCTAGCATCATCTCTATCATCACATGGAATATTGACACATTCTTATTTATCTCATTTTGGAAAAGTAATTTATACCCATTGAAGCAGTACCTAAGATTTACTATCCTCCAATTAGAATATGGGATCATTTTCACACATGTCATCACCACATATTCCAATACTTGGGAATGTGACTTAAAGGGGTTGGCATATATTTCAAAGTTTAATCTTGCCATTTTATAATATTTAAAGGGACTAGAAATGCCTATATAGCATTCTTTTAGTACTAGTACAATATTAATATATGTAAAACCAAATCTTTTTACATATTCAAATAGAGCATAGCAAATGTGAGTTTTGAGAGTTGGAAACCACTCAAAAGCATTTATGGTTGATTTTATAAAAATGTTTGATGTTGTAAAAGTCTCTGTCTTGTTATTTTTACTATAGGTGATCTATAAATTCAAATGGTTTGAATCCAACGGGAGTGTGTATATAGTTTCAATACCTTTCTAAAAAAATTGGAATCATGCATTTTGATTAATTAAATTTCTCAGAATTCAATTTTGAATCTACTGACAAAATAGGATTTTTAATTAAATGGAAAAATTCTAGTTGAATCGCTGGGCTATGCGCGGGAACAAACATGGGCTGGCCCAACTGCACAGCGCGCACGCAATGGGCTGCTTACAGGCTGGTCGCACGCGTCAGCGGCATTATCTAAATGAAACGGTATCAACTATTCTTGTCATGGTGGTGGCACGGCAGATGCCATGGATAGGCTAAACATGGGGCCAATGTGTGCTAGGGGAATCTAGGGATGGAAAACGTGGTGATTCCATGCACAAATGTTGTTCTATTTCCTCTATCAATGGTGATTACAAGTGCTCCTCGAGCTGTTCGTAAGAAGGAGACTATGTCTCTTACTTCCCACAACCTAGCTCCTGAGTTCTAACTTAGAGAGAGAATGATCGATCCCCCTCTATGGAGGCCTTGGTGCTCCTTATATAGGGGAGCCCGGGTTACAAAGTTAGGGCACACGTGGCAGCATATTCTCCGAATATGCCCCTTGGTTAAAGCTAGATTCTTCTTTATTCCCTTTAACGGCTCGTCGGGGCTTTGGACGTAACCCGCAACATAATCCTTGCCTTTAAGCGTCACTAGACACGGACTATGTCATCCGACATTGTCCGCGTCATCTTGGTCGCCCCTGACCCGCTAGTCCTCCTCTCTACTTTGCCTTGCTCATGCTACAGCTAACAAAGCCACCTTTTGACCAGCGAGAGATTCCTTCCTTCTCTTGGAAGACATATGATAGTCCGGCTAGCATGTAGCTAACCTGGCTATGAGGGTACCTGCATAATAGACAGACAAACATGGATGGCATATATTTTATGCCGACCGGGCTAAGGCTAAGGAGATGCTCCACGGGCCGGGTTACTCCGTAGGTCGGTCTGCCTTGAGGTGACCCGGCCAGCACTTGCTTTGACCGTGCCGTAACTTGGCTAACTCGGCCTTTATACCCCGGATTTACCTTACCCGGGGGTATCCCCCAACATTAGTCCCTGAAGCTGGTGCGGTCTTAGCAACTTCAGTTACTAAGGCCATAGCAGGTTCCCATATCCGGATCCTTGCCTCTTTGGCCGAGTTACCCCATAACCCGGAGTTTTTTATCCTGCGATCCCTTGGCTCATTCCGAGTTATTCCTCGTTGGCCGGGTATTTTGATCGCTTATCCGGGTTACCTTTTCCTTCTCTCGTACGCTTCCCCACGCCCTACGTGGAGGGTAATCATCATTTTTCCTCATTTAAGAGCCACGCGCATTTAATGCGCCAGTTACTATTGCAATGTCAGGAATAAATGTTGCGTACGTCCCTTCACTACTGTGCCTCGTTAACTGTAACACCACTACGTCGTGTCATGGGATCTTTTGCTCGATGTGGCCCTTGCTGTGGCCATGCTCTGATTGGCTGACTTGGCTGCGTACAGGCCCGTTGCGTGTGGCGTGGCAACCTCAAAGGATCCCACTACACATCCTCTCGCGCAGTTAAGTAGGGGGCCTGCGGAAAACTTTCGGGAAGTTCCCCATTTCTCTCGCGCTCCCTAGCCTCCTTTCTCTCTCACTGCAACTCCACCGCCGCCGCTGCTTCTTGGCCATTGTTGCGCTCCCACGACCGCACTTAGCAACTCCTCGCGCCCGCGTCGCCGCTTCTGGCCAAGGTCTGCACCACGGGGCACTATGCTTACAGGCTCCCTGCCACCAGCTACATCTACTCCGATTTTGTCCCCGAGGATCTCGATTTCACCATGACAGATGAAGAAGCTGTCGTGGTCACTCAATAGGAGGAAGAAGAAGAGGGCCACGAGCGCGGCTGCTGGGACGGTGCATTCATCTGCGAGGATGATCTAGACTGGCTTTACGCCACATGCCACATCCCCGCCAGTGTTGCCTGCCGCCTCGCCGCCGACGAGATTTCTCACTCCCCCAATCTAGGGGAGTATGTAGTTTTTATTTCCCATTTTCAGCGTGGCTTCGGCCTTCCCGTTTCCGATTTCTTCTTTGATTTCATTTCCACATACCAACTGCAACCACACCATCTTCCTGCCAGTGCCATCACCTCTCTCTCCTCTTTCGCTCCAGCATAGAGGGGTATGTCAGCCTCTGGCCCTCCAAGGAGATGTGGATTAAATTCTTCGGTCTCCGGAAGAATGTTGTTCCGGATAAGGGGCTTACTCCGGCGGAGAAGCATCTGACTTAGTGTGGTGGGGCCTCCATCTCTCCCTGCAAGGGTTAGGCCTTCCCCCTGGTTACCGGGCTCAAGTCTTGCAAAGGCTGGGCCCAGACTTTCTTTTATGTTCGGAACACCACAGAGGAAGATCTGATCCGGCTCCTCCCCTTCAAGCTTGGGCCCCTAAACACTTCTTTGTGGGAGAAAATTTCCAAGCGTCCCACGGCTCTGGCGAACCAGGTAGACCGCCGGATCAAGGAGCTGCTCAAGGAGAAGCTTCAGGGGGAGGATATCATGATCACGTTCATTCGTAGCCAGGTCCCCCCAGCAGAAACGCGCCCACAAGATCTTCTACTTGAGCGGCCCCCTCGACCCCCAACGGACTTCCTCTTTCGAGCTTGATAACTCGGCAGTATACCGCCGGGTTAAGGCCATTTTCAACATGGAGAAGGAATTCTCCGAGGCTTGGGAATGGGGACTTGAGCCCTACACCCGGGGCAATCCTCCTCCACAGGTGAAACTTCTTACCTATAGCTTTTTCGGGTCTTCTTGATATGCCGGACAACTCTCTTAACTTAACATTTGATGTTTTATTCTTAGCGATTTCTCCAGCAGCCACTGGAGGTGACCAAGAGCTGGCGAGCAAGTGGGTGTCGGACCGCGCCGAGGAGGACGAGGTGGAGGATGATCTGGAGACCTTCTTGCCCACTCTGGACATCGTCAAACGCCCCTCTGGTAAGGCCTCTTCTTTAAGTGATTCGCCGGATGACGATGACTCGGATGTTGAGCTTCTTGAGGTACTTGATCCGGTGCCCCTCTCTTACGCATATCTGGTTATGTTCGAATCTTCAGCTAACCCGGCTAGTCAGGTCCACGAGGTTCCCCCCCTCGCCATGAGTGGTCTGGTCCCTGCTCTGTCCCGGAAGCGCGTGGCTACCTCGGCCACAGCTTCGGAGGTGCCGCCACCTAAGAAGAGGCAGAAGAAATTCAGGGTTAAGGCCCCGACCAAGCCTGTGGCCAAGAGCATGGTCTAGAGGGCGCCCAAACCTCGGGCACCTCCAACCTCAGATGAGTAAGTCTTTTTGTGTTTACATTTGGGTCTCCCCCCTTCTGTCTTTGCCTTTGCTTCTTATTTGTTTTATTCGTCTTTCCTTGACTTTTTGCTCTTTCATTTTCCAGAGCTCCTAGGGTCATTCCCCAGAGCGGCTTTGGCATTGCTTCTCCAATCCGAAGTAGTCCCCCCCTCCCCCCCGCAACGACGACGCTCGCCCGCTCAGCCCTATCCAAGAGGGTTCCATGGCTGCGCCTGACCAGAGCCCCTCTCGTCATGAGGAGGGCAATGTCGGAGCATGGGGTGGTGGGTCAGCTCCGGATATGGCTATGCCGGATCACCCAAGCTCCTATTCTCCAGCGGCAGCCCCCAGCTCTAAGGTGCTAGTTTCTTCGGCACCGCCCCAATCAAGTTCTTTACTAGTTTAGGGTTCTTCAAAACCAGCAGCACCAGCGTCCCCAGCACCAACAGCACCAGCAGCATTAGCTCCACCAGCACCAGCAGCACCAGCCCCAACAGCACCAACAACATCAGTAGCAGGACCACTAGCATCAACAGCAGTACCAATAGTAGCACCAGCAACACCAACAGCCTCAGCAGCCACAACCTCCACCAAGGCCCCAAAAAGGAAGGCTCCCTCGGCCGCCTCCGGATCAATGACGTCCATTGCGGACATTTTCCCGCTAGCTTCACAAGCTCTGTCCGGATCAGCAGCATCGGATCTTCCGTCGTGTCCTATGTCATCCGGCAGGCTCAAGAAAGCTGATGGATCAGCCAAGGGCATCACCTTTGGGTCTCCCGCTGCCGGATCAGAGGGTAGCCGGTAGCTGGTCCTGCATACCAGCCCTGCTGCAGCTCAATCTACAAGGCGAGAAGCCCACGTGAAAGGCTTGGTGGCGAGTTACTCTCCGAGCGGCGAAAGTTACAGTCCACTGCTCCTGGAGTACATGCATAACTAGAACACCGCTAAATTCATCGATCCCAAGGATGATCTGCTGGAGAAGTTCGGTCCAGCCGAGTTTAGCGCCCAGATGACCTCCGCAACCAAGGCCATCTCTTTGGCTGGCCGGATGATGGAGGTAATTATTTTCCTCTACTACGGTACTTTGTATGCATGAACACTCGTAGATATATCCCCTAGTCCCCGAGTCTCCGAGGGAGTAACTTGTTACTCGGTCGGATGCTCCTAGAGAATTTAGTTTTCGTCCTTAGCAATTTCAAATATTGACAAAGTTCGAGCCAGGTTAAGTTCCCTTAGCCCGGATCTTGTACACTTCAAATATCCACAGACCTAGAGCCGTGTTAAGTTCTACTTCGCCCGGATCTTTTAGACTGTGAATATCCACATACCTAGAGCCGGGTTAAGTTCCACTTGGCCCGGATCTTGTAGACTTTGAATATCCACATACCTAAAGCCGGGTTAAGTTCCACTTGGCCCGGATCTTGTAGACTTTGAATATCCACATACCTAGAGCGAGGTTAAGTTCCACTTGGCCTAGATCTTGTAGACTTCGAATATCCACACACCTAGAGTCGGGTTAAGTTCAAGTTGGCCCGGATGTTCTAGACTTCGAATATCCACACACCTAGAGAGGGTTAAGTTCCACTTGGCCGGATCTTGTAGACTTCGAATATCCACACACCTAGAGCCGGGTTAAGTTTCCACTTGGCCCGGATCTTGTAGACTTCAAATTATTTTCACTTTGCCTTTGAACTTGACATTGTCTTGCTTTTTTCAGATTACCACTAACCGCCGATCTGCTGAGTTCTAGCACCTGCTGGACTCCTACAAAGACGTTCGCGCGCGTTATGGCAAACTCCTGGAGGAGCACTAGGAGAAGGGTAATTTTTCTTACTTAAGACTTTTCCTTCTTCCACTTTTGTTTGTTCGAGTTATATGTGATCCGTATTAACTTGTTATCCAAACCATGCAGCAGAGGTTGAAGCTGACAATATCATCATGCAGAAAAATCTGGCTGAAATCAAAGGTATTTTATCTCGTTCACACCATCATTGTGCGCTCTTTTCTTTACCCGGTCGATATTTATACTCCGGCTCCGCCGGATTAATCCACTATTGCAGTTTCTCTTGAAGACAGTGTTCCTATGCCTGATATGATGATCCATTTTCTCGAACAAGCAGGGAAACATGAGGCCGAACTGAAGAAGAAGGACGATGAGATAGCTCTGTTGTGCCTCCAGGACTTAGAAATTACTCGGCTGAACACCGAAACCCAGAGGCTTAAGGACATCCATAAGTCCGAATTGGAGAAAGCTGACCAGGAGTTTGCCGAGGAAAAAGAGCGTCTAAGCACGCAAATTTCCAAGGACCTGAGCTTATTACAGGAAGCCGACATCAAACTTACATCGGTGACGTCTAAATACGAGAAACTCTAGGCCCATAGAGCCAATGTCCAGGCCAAGCTTCAGCGACTCCTCTTCCAGATTTCTCGTGATTTCTTTGCTCTTGCTCAACGTTTATTTCTCCAGATTTGGTGCTTTTGCTCACTGTTTCCTCTGCTCTATTCTCAGGAAATTTTCCAGAAGGAGATACTCTTGCTGTTGCTACTGCCGTAGCCCGGTCCCGCGAGCAACATGGTATTCCCACAGGCCCTGATGCTGGTCCCATCCCATATGATATGGAGGACCTGCTGGCGAGCCTATTTACTCGCATGGAGCTAGTGAAGAACTACAACACATACATTATGCCGGCAGCAATGTGGATGTTCAACTCCCTCTGGCCCACTGAGCCCACTATCAAAGGTAATGCGGCCTTCATAGACAAATTGATGGAGTGTGATACTCAGGTGCACCCGTGGCGAGAATCTGCTGGGCGAGCTGTGGCTACTATTGCGCTACAGTTTGTCCTTTCATGGTACGAAAGAATTGACTTGGGACTCCTCACCCACATGCGCACCGGATCTAAGTGGTCCGAAGATCTGGAGTGCATTGCGCGCTGCAAAGCCTATGCCAACAAGCTTATTTAGTACTCCTTCTGCCATGCTTGGAACGCGGGGCCGAGCTATCTTGACATGTTCGACGATGAAGTTGCCTCTGAAGGTGAAGAAGATGAGGGAAGGGAGGCTGAAGACCCAGAGGATGTTGAGGCCAACCCCGAGGGTGAGCCCGAGGCTAGCGCCCCCCCCCCCCCACAAGTGTCGAAGTACCTCCTCCTTCGGCCGATGATTCGTCTGTTGCCCTTTCTCCTTAAAAAACACTTAACCGTATTCGTCAGATCCCCGGAATGCCAGGTGAAAATGTATTCAAGTACTTTGGTGTGGTTCTGCTACAGTTTTTGCTGTTTGCAACTAAGTTTTTAATGTTGGATTATCGTGGGCGAAGTCCTCGAGTTTCATTTTCTTGTTCTCCCAATTTTTGACTCAGCTCACGTCTACCTTGATTCGGTTTTTTGACTTACGAGTCTGAGGATCAAAAATTGACTTAACAATACTTGAAACTTTGAGATTAGCTAAAAATAATCAAGCGTTAGATGAATAAATAAACATAGGTTCAGTCCGAATAACAAATGTCGGATGGCTTAAGTTATTTTCCTTAGTCGTTTTTCATGTGCTTTGCCATGTCAAACTTGCTCTCTTGCTTGCCATGAAGCTAATTCTTATTGGACAATAGCAAAGTCGAAGAGTTGGGTTTTTGGTGCTCACACATTACTAATCCGGCTAATATATAAGCGACTTAACCCAGTGGACATAAAAAAATACAAAAGCAAGAACAACAATTATTATGGTAGTCCCCAAGTTTCTGCTTGGGGTGCTAAAGTTTCATTAATAACCTCATTGCCTAAATACATATCGACATATGAGTAGCTCGGATACATTCACCTCTTTGTCGGGTGTAAAAAGGACGAAGTAGTGCTACATTCCATGGTCGCTTAGATTCCTCTCTGGACCTGTCCGCGTTGTTCTTTTCCTGTGGCTGTGCATCAATAAGATAGTAGGAATCATTGTGCAAAGCTTTGCTTACAATGAAAGGTCCTTCCCATGGAGGGGATAAATTATGCTTGCCAGTAGTGCGATGCACCAACCAGAGTCCAGATCACCTTCTCGGAAGACTCGGGGGTTTACTTTCTGGCTATGCTAGTGTCAGAGATTTTGCTGATATATGGCGGATCTGGACAAGGCCAGTTCTCTCGCTTCTTCCAGCAGATCAACATCATTTTGCCGGGCTTCGCGCACTTTGGTTTCTGTGTATTGGGTGACTCTTGGCGAATCATGCTCTAGGTCAGCTGGTAATATAGCTTCTACCCCATATACCAGAAAAATTGCGAATATCCTATTGATCGATTCGGAGGTGTTCTTAGACTCCACAGTACTACTGGTAGTTCTTCTCCAGCACCCCGCTGATCTTTGCAGCGGATCTATGAGCCGGGGTTTTATCCCGGACAATACCAGTCTGTTGGTTCTTTCCACTTGTCCGTTCGATGCAGGGTGGGCCATTGAGGCTAGATCTAGCCGGATTTTCTTTTCTCGGCAGAACCTCGCAAATGCTCCTTCGGTGAAATTTGTGCATTATCAATTATGATACTGTGGGGGTAGCCATATTTTAGGATTATATCCTTGAGAATCTTCACCGCTATTTCCCCATCACATTTCCTGATTGGCTTCACTTCGATCCATTTAGTGAATTTGCCCACCATAACTAGGATATGGGTCATTCCTCCTTTAGCCGCTTAAATGTCCCTACCATGTCTAGGCACCATACATCGAATGACCAAGTAATAGGGATAGTTTGGAGTTCCGACATTGGCAGATGAGTTTTTCTAGCGTATCTCTGACAGCCATTGCATTTCCTCACCAAATCTCCTGCTTGCTCCAAAGAACTTGGCCAATAAAATCCATGCCGGAAAGCTTTTGCCACTAATGCTCTTGAAGACGCATGGTGACCACATTCTCCTTGGTGGATATTCCAAAGTATGTCAAGTCCTTCTTCCGGGTCAACGCACCGCTGTAGTACTATGGTTACACTCCTCTTGTATAGTTCGGCATTGATAATGGTATAGGCCTTTGCCCTTCTCTATATCTTCCTTGAGAGTATCTCATCATTTGGAAAGATTCCCTCTATCAGGAAGTCAAATATTGGCTTTACCCAAGTAGGCATAGCTCGGACTAAGAAAGGTTCCACATCAATTTCTATCGAATCCACCGACATAACTCCCGCCGGGTCTGGCTGTCCAGTCCCCGGGTTTGCTGAGGTAGTCCCCAGGTTTGCCGAAGCAGTCCCCGGGTTTGCTGAGGTGCCTCCCCAATCTATTTCCACTGGTGTAGCTTCAGACCCAGAGAGTGCCGGGATATAAATTGATTCGGATTCGGGCGATGGAGTAATAGCCGGTTTTCTTAAGTGTTCCAAGGCAACATTTGGCGGGATTGACTGTCGGGATGAGCCTAACTTAGACAGTACGTTGGCCGCCCCGTTTTCAATCCAAGGTATGTGCTGGAATTCACATCCCTCAAAGAATCCACTTATCTTTTGCACATGAAATCTATAAAGGGCCATATTTGCATCCAAGGCGTCCCAGTTGCCAGATATTTGCTGCACCACAAAATCCGAGTCTCCAATGCATTGTATCTGACATATCCCCACTTCTTTTGCTACTTTTAGTCCATGTACCAGTGCTTCATATTCCATGACATTATTTGAGGTACTAAAGTGGATTTGGAGGCATATCTCAATTGATCCGTTTTGGGCAAGGTAAGCACTACCCCGGCGCCCAGCCCTTCTTTCAATTTCGATCCGTCAAAATGCATTCGCCAATATTTTGAGTCCGGTAGTGGTGGTTCATATTGCATCTTGGCCCAGTCCACAAAGAAATCCGCCATAGCTTGTGATTTGATCGCATCTCTTCTGTCAAATTGTGGTGCATACGGGGCTAGCTCAATTGCCCACTTTGCTATCCGCCCACCTGCATCTTTGTTACTCATAATCTCTGATATAGGTGCCTCGCATATCACCTTGATGGGTTGTTCCTCAAAGTTGTGTTTGAGTTTTTTGGCCGACATATACACGACATATGCCATCTTTTGATAGTGAGGGTAATTTTGTTTTGAAGTAGATAATACATCGCTTAGATAATACACTGGCCTTTGCACCGATTTTCCTTCTTCTTCGTGCTCCACTATGATTACTGCACTTACGACTTGGTTGGTCGCGGCTACGTCGAGCAACATTGGCTCCTTGGGTAGTGGTGCTACTAGGATTGGTGCAGTAGATAACATATTTTTCAATTCTCGAAATGTGCCATCTACTTCTGGTGTCCATGCAAATTTGTTTGCCTTTTTCATTAACTGGTAGAGGGGCAAAGCTTTCTCTCCTAGCCGACATACAAACTGGCTTAACGACGCCAGGCAACCAGTGAACTTCTGCACGTCGTTAAGGCATTTTGGCAATTCCATTCTCTCTATGGCCCGGATTTTCTTCGGGTTAGCTTCAATACCTTAGCTAGATACTAAAAAACCGAGCAAATTTCCCACGGGCACGTCAAAAGTGCATTTTTCCAGGTTAACCTTCATTCAGAACCGTCTCAACTTCACGAATGTCTGCCAGATGTCATCGAGGAGTGTATTGCTTTCCTTGGTTTTTATCACCACATCATCCACATAAACTTGCATGTTTCGACCTATTTGGTCATGTAAACATTTTTGCATGCATCGCTGGTACGTTGCTCCAGCAATACGTAATCCAAGCGGCATAGTGCGATAGCAATAAGCCCCGCACGGGGTAATAAACACAGTCTTTATTTGATCATCCAGGTTTAGGAGTATCTGGTGGAAACCAGAATACGCATCAATGAATGATAACTGTTCACATCCGGTAGTTGAGTCTATGACTTGATCTATTCTAGGGAGTGGGAATGGATCTTTTCAACACGCCTTATTCAGGTTCATGTAATCAATGCACATGCACCATACCATGGCCACTTTCAGACCATCCTTCTTCTTTTCCACAAGCATCGGACTAGAGAGCCAATCCGGATAGAGTACATTCATGATAAACCCGGCTAGAAGGAGCCTAGCTATCTCATCCCCAATGATTTTTCTTCTGTCCTTGGCGAAACACTGGAGAGGTTGCTTCACCAGCTTAGCACCGGGTCTTACGTTTAAAGAGTGCTCAGCCAACTCCCACGACACACCTTGTAGAACCTGTGTCGACCAAGCAAAGATATCCCGATTCTCACGGAGGAAGTTGACAAGCTCGCTTTCCTATTTGTTGCTTAACCCGGAACCAATGGTTACGGTGTGCTCTGGGAACTAATCATCGATTGGCACTTTCTTTGTATCCTTGGTTGCTTGGAATGACACGCTCCTATGCGGGTTGGTCAGGGCCGGCATATGTTGCTGTGCAGATTGAGCCAATGCTGCCACTTCTTGTATCTTCCTTTTTTCCTGAGCTATCATGAGTGACTCAGCTAAGTTAGATCTGGCTGAGGCGCACTCTATCGAACGTGTGAAGTCCCCGGATACAGTTATCACTCCCCTAGGTCCGGGCAGTTTCATCTTTAAGTAGCTGATGTGAGTACTTGCCATGAATTTGTTCAGCGCGGGCCTGCCGAGTAACGCGTGATAGGCGCTGTCCAGATTCACTACTTCGAATTCCAAATTTTCAGTCCGGCAATTATCTCTCGTACCGAACAACACATCAACCCGGACCTTGCCAATTAGTTCACAGGAGATACCTGGCACAATGCCGTGAAAGGTGGTCCTCGTTGCTTGCAACATGTTCTCTCATATTCCCAACTTGTGCATGGTATCCTTGTACATGATGTTAATGCTACTGCCGTTGTCGATCAGCACTTTGGAAAACCTCACATTGAGATTCGGCCTGATGAACGTCGGATCTAGGACCAGTGCATAGGCCCTGGACTAGGCATGATCTTTGGGTGGTCCTTGATACTCCATGTAATCTCCTAGTCTGACCAGGGAATATACCTTACTACCGCTAGCATTACTACATTCACCTCCATATGCCGGCGCTCCAAGCTTTTCGGGTCAGTTTCTTCCGTGGTAAACACATAGTAGCTTTGATGATGCTCCATGTATTCGTTTGGTCCCTCATTTGCGTGATAACCTTGGTCTTGCTGTTGGTTACTGTTTACTTGATGCACAACATCCTTCCTTTCCTGATTTTCATATCTCGGCGGAGGTAGAGGCAAATTAGTTGCTGTCCATTTCCCCCCGTTAGTAATGGTTGCCGTGGTGCCTCATTCCGAGGTGCTTTGTTCTGAGGTTCCTAAGCATTCCCTGAACTGCCCTATTCTAACTTCCTCATCCACTCACACTGTCGGGTTGTATGGTTCGCCAGACTATTCGGACCTGGCGTATGAAACTTGCAAGGTTGATCTAGCATAGACTCGAACGTATACCTCGGTCGATCTTTTCGCTCCTGCCATTGTTTTTTCTGCTCCGGGGTCCAAGGCTTCTTCCCTTCATTTTTCTGTTGCTAGTTTGGCCCTTCAGTTTTCTGGTGCTAGTTGGCGCCGGCATTGGGTTGATCTCGGTCCACCACTACCACTTGTTGCAAGTTATATCTGTAATCCGGACGTTCGTCCCTTCTCTTTCCTCGGAAATCATTTCAACTTGATGAACCAGAGCGATCTCGGTTGTAATAATCCTCGGCTTCCTTGCTTGACATCAGCCGGGGTTGGGTTGGATCTCCCAAAGCATCGTAATCTGCGACCCGGATCGTCTCAGCCAACGTGGTTGGCATATCTCGTTGCAGTATTTGCCACAACATACTTCCATATCTGTAGCCCAGGGCGAACCACACAATTGCTTATGATACAATTACCCCCTTGCATGAGTTTTGCACGTTGCACCACCGAGTCAAGAAATCTCGGTCTGGCTCATTCGGTCTCTGCCGGCATAACGCTAGCGTCTGTAGCCTATTGGGCCTCTTGTAAGTGCTCGAGAAATTGCTAATTAATAACTCCTCAAAGACCAGCCAGCAGTTTACACTTCCTAGTGGCAAGTTGTTCCGCCAAACTCTCGCTGGTCCTTCCAACATTTGAGGTACGGACCTCACTTCCCATATCAACTTTCTAGTTGCAATCTTGACCGTCGTTGCGTAATCAATCAGCTAATCCTCTGGTCTGGTACTACCATCATAGGTCCTTGACCCTCTAGCCAATTGAACGTTCGCTAATGGCGGCTCCTTCATGATCCGAGGCCCAAAGCATGCCGACCTGGAGGACCTTGTACCTCGATTCGCTCTGACCTATAAATTCTATTTAGTTTCAGCCTCGCATCATATGGCTGCAAGTTTCTGCTTCCCAGCCTCGACCCAATTTTATGGTGCTCTGGTATGGGGTATCCATCGTTGATCATAGCCAAATAACCATCATTGTATCTTTCCTGATCCGGACAAGCATTCTGCTGTTATGCTGCTTGTCCTGCACTTCTCTCTTGCCGAGGTGCGCTATACTGCTGCTGCTGCCAAGGAACATTTTGTCTTATTCCCACCGGATCACGCCGTCCGACATTGCTGTTGGCAGCGTTCCTTTGACCGGCATTGCCTTGGTCACGGTTACCTCGACTATCTTCACCTCGACTGGTGTTGTGACGATCTTCATCCAATTGCACTACTTTGCCTTTTCCAGCTCTCACCGGGTCATAGGGGACCATCTGCTTGTCTCTTCTCCCAGAGTTTACCACCTCCTCTCTCCTAGGATTGTGACCCGGAGACGATGTGGCTCCGCCAGATCTTGCCGGGTTATTTCTAACCGAATGAACCACATGCGATGCTCCTGGTGGTGCCAGGTTTGCTTTGTTCATTTCTTCATTGTGCTAGCAAGCGACCGTCAACAAGTGGTTCACCCTCTCTTGTTGCCTTTGCCGGGCCTCTCCAGTTAGGCCTGCTAACTCGGACGCAGCCGCATTTGCTGCCATGAGGTTCTTTGCCGGGGTACTATACCTCTCCAGCCCTCATGTTACTATCGTGGTTGTCTGACCCGGCCTAGGCTCGTATTCCTTGTCAATCTCAGTAATCAGGTTCCTACCTCAGATTTTTACCCCATCTATGCGGTTTGACTTCGCATATTCTCTCAAGGAAATGTTCAATGACTGTTGTAACTCTGCCACCTTCTTTGCCCCAACTAACATTTTCCGCCTAGTTTCCTCTAACTCAGCTTGCGCCTGAGCCGGATCTACCATAGGTGCTATTGGCGTTGCTAGGCTATCTATTGGTTGCTGGAGCACATTCTCTGGCCTCTCTAGTGGGGGAAACCTAGATCTTGCTTGCTTCGGCGTGACCTCCGGCTCTGGCGCCAGGCCCTTGCTTACTCCTATGTCTAGCATGGTCATCAGGACCTCAACGCTGCTAGTGGGGCGAGTGATACGCTCACCACGAGCTACGCTGAGAGGTGGTTCGCCTCCCTCAACGACGTGCTGCTGATGAATGCATGGCTCATCCACGCCGACGTACATCTTGTGCGCGCCAAGTTTGATGAAGACGCCATTGCGTGGAGGGGGACGCCTGCCGAAGCGCTGAACCAGGCCGGAGACGACGCGCTCACTGACGTAGTCCAGCGCACCAAAGCGCTAAACTAGGCCGGAGACGACGCGCTTGCCGGTGTTGGAGATGCTTCCCATCCGGATTTTCACCCCTGCTAGCACCGCTAGCCCCATGGTGGGTGCCAACTACCGTGGTGGTGGCACGGCAGATGCCAGTTGGGGCCAATGTGTGCTAGGGGAATCTAGGCCCCGGTGCTCCTTATATAGGGGATCCCGGGTTACAAACTTAGGGCACACGTGGCAGCATATTCCCTGAATATGCCCCTTGGTTAAAGCTAGATGCTTCTTTATTCCCATTAACGGCTCGTCCAGGCTTTGGACGTAACCCGCAACGTAATCCTTGCCTTTAAGCGTCACCAAACACGGGCAACGTCAGCCGACATTGCCCGCGTCATATTGGTCGCCCCTGACCTGCTGGTCCTCCTCTCTGCTTTGCTTTGCTCACGCTACAGCTAACAAAGCCACCTTTTGACCAACAGGAGATTCCTTCCTTCTCTTCGAATCCATATGATAGTCCGGCTAGCACATAGCTAACCCAGCTATGAGGGTACCTGCATAATAGACAGACAAACATGGCCGGCATATATTTTATGCTTACTGGGCTAAGGCTAAGGAGATGCTCCATGGGCCAGGTTACTCCGTAGGTCGGCCTGCCTTGAGGTGACCCGGCCAGCACTTGCTTTGACCGTGCCGTACCTCGGCTAACTCGGCCTTTATACCCCGGTGTTACCCTACCCGGGGGTATCCCCCCAACAATTCTAAGCCACACGATTAGAACGAGATCGATGGCTGAGCATCGTCATCTCCAGTGAATGGCGTGCGGGGGATTCTAAACCTAGCGCCATAGTGAGGGTCGTCGGAGGCTTACCAGGGCTCCAGCTAGGTCCAACGAGGGGGGCGAATGGGATGGTAGACGACAGCGAGTCGAATGGTGGTCGCGGCGACTCATGGGTGGCTCCAATCAATAGTGCCCTGCCTTCACGGCAGCGGCAGGCTTCAGCGAAATTCTAGCGAGGTGGTGCTCGCCTAGCTTTCTGGGAGAGAGGAGAGTCGAATGGTGTGCCTTTGGCGGCTGGGGGAGGGTCCTATTTATACACCGGCGAGAGGGGCAATCCGGCATGGTTCAAGCTCGTCGGAGACGTTGCTATAGGGCGCTATAGCCATGGCGTAGGGCATAGGTCAACACGGTGGTCTACGGTGATCGTCATGCACATAGTGGCACGGTAAGGGGCGGTCTTAATTGGTCGGGATACGTCCGTGCTCTATGTGGGTACGGCAATGTTCGTCATGGCGTACGGTGGTCATGGGGCGCGCGGCGGTGAATGGTCGTGTCTGGGAGGTCATTGGGGATGCGGCGAGTGCGGGTACACGCGGAGAGAGCGAGGTGCGGCGTGGCTGCGTGGGAGTTGCTTGGTGCTCTCGCGTGCGCTCAGCATGGCGGACAGAGGAGAGTGGAATGGCTATAATTGTGCTCCGCTGCTTGTCGTTGGTCGAGGGGTGGATAGAGGGGTGCGGTGAGGTCACTCCTATCTTCTAGTGGTCGTGGTAGAGGGCGGCACGACGTGTGGCATCGTGTCCATAATCGACCGGCATGACACACTCGGGTAAGAGCAACACTGGTGCAAACGGCGAAGGGGCGAGGCTCCACTGCACGGCTTGGTACTGGGAGTGATCTTGCGCTAGTTATGGAGTTGAATTGGGTACAAATGGTGAGCAATTGATTGATCACAAACAATAGATAGTTGGTAAGTTGTACTCTGTCTCCTAAGTGCTCGGTCAAATGGCCGCATGAGCTAAACCTTTCAATTTTCAAATGATTTTTGGTGGGTGTGTTGGTCACAGGCTTGGGTGCTCTGGTTGCTGTGATTTTTCAAGTGGTGCTGGTTTGAGAAGTTTTTGTAAAATGGTGATCTAGATACCTACACTTGATTACATTTTGCAATGTCTCTCAAATAGGGTTTGAATTTGTTTTTTTCTGTTTGTAAAGTTCATTTGTATTCATTTTCACTTGGTCTAGCAAGGGGAGAAAATAAGTAGTTTCTATTGGCAATCATTTACTAGAGATGCCCAAAGTGGGCTAGTGGTTAATTTTGGCAAAAGTGACCATTTGATCATATGCTCTCTTATTGATTTTCTTTTTATTTGATTTTGTTTGGAATTGACCTAGATGATATTGTTTACTTAAACTAATTCTTATCATTTATAGCAATCACACATGGCATGGCAAGCATTCATGCATAAATAACAAACACACATGCATTCATATGGGTTTAAGGATAAAAGTTTTTGTTGACCCTAAACTTGGGTGATTAGAACTTGCTATTCTTGTTTAATATTTGTGGGAACCTTCCCTCCTTAAACATAATCTCATCCCGAGATTCAAGAAAAACTATGAACTAAAGTGATTGGGAAACTCAGTCCTAATATAATCTTCTC
Organism: Avena eriantha; assembly: GCA_910589775.1. NCBI lineage: Eukaryota > Viridiplantae > Streptophyta > Magnoliopsida > Poales > Poaceae > Avena > Avena eriantha. The sequence goes on from OU342746.1 coordinate 174,257,666, forward strand.
GCTCCCAAGTGGCTTCTTCTTCGGTATGGTTACTCCACTTGATCTTTAGAAACTTGATACTTCTAGTCCTGGTGGTTCTGAAGGATTTCTTCCAAAATATGGATGGGTACTTCACGATAAGTTAGATCCTTGTTGATAGCTATGGCTCTGTGATCGATGTTCTTGAAAATTTTGGTCTTCTCTGGAACTTCTAAGCATTTGCGAAGTAACGAGATATGAAATACATCATGTAAGGCTGACATCTCTTTTGGTAGTTCTAGCTGATAGGATACTTCTCCTTGGTGACTTAAAATCTTGAAAGGTACAATATATTTGGGGGAAAGCTTCCCTTTCAGTTGAAAACGATGCATTCCTTTCAAGGGTGAGACTTTGATATACACAAAATCTCCGACATTGAAGGTCAGGTCTTGGTGTCTTTTGTCAGGATAACTCTTATGTCTGGATTGGGCGGTCTTGAGGTGTTCATGGACCTAGTGAACCTTCTCTTCGGCTTCTCGTAGGATGTCTGGTATGAAAATCTGACTCTCTCCTACTTGCGACCAATTCAGGGGGTACGACACTTCCTTCCATACAAAAACTCAAATGGGGCCATTTGCAAACTGGCTTGATAATTGTTGTTGTATGAGAACTCTGCGAAAGCCAGACAATATTTCCATTTAGATCCATATTCAAACACACAGGCTCTCAGCATATCTTCTAGTACCGGGTGTACTCTTTCTGTTTGTTCGTCGGTTTGCGGGTGATAAGTTGTGCTGAAGTTCAGTTTGGTCCCTAATCCTTCTTGGACTTTCTTCCAGAACCTTGACGTAAACTGGGTCCTCGATCTGACACAATGGTCTTGGGGCTCCCATGCAGACTGACTATAAATGTACAACTCCGCTAGCTTCGAGCTTTGATAAGTAGTCTTGACAGGTATGAAATGAGCTACTTTGGACAGTCTATCTACTATGACCCAAATAGAATCATTCGCCCTACTAGATGTAGGTAAACCGGTGATGAAATCCATTCCAACAGAATCCAATTTCCATTCCGGAATCTATAATGGTTGCAAAAGTCCTGCGAGTCGCTGATGTTCTGCTTTGACTCTCTGACAGATATCGCACTTGGCTATATAGTTTCTGACTTCTCTCTTCATTTTATGCCACCAAAATTGCACCTTCAAGTCTTGATACACCTTGGTTCCTCTCGGGTGAATAGAATAAAGAGTATCATGGGGTTCTTGCATAATGACTTGTTTCAACTCTGAATCTGCTGGCACACAGATACGTCCTTTATACCACATAACTCCTTCTTCATCTTCGGTGAATCCAGGTACCTTTCATGTACCGATACGACGCTTAATTCCATCAATAGTGGCATTTTCTTTCTGAGCATCCTTTATTCGACCGATCAAAGTGGGGTGAAGTTCTATGCTAGCTAGAAACCCTTTGCTAACTAGCTCCATTCTAAAATTCTCCAACTCCTCATGCAGACTTGGCTGAGCTCACTTCATCATGGTGTTTAATCTACACGGCAGTCCACTAAGAAAACCCGTTACCACATTGGCCTTGCCGGGTTGGTAGTGAATGTCAAGGTCATAATCCTTGATCAACTCTGTCCATCTCCGTTGCCTCATATTCAAGTCTTTCTAGGTGAAAATATACTTCAAACTTTTGTGATCCGAATAAATCTCACAGTGGTTACCCATGAGGTAATGACACCATGTCTTTAAGGCTAAAACTACGGCCTCTAGTTCTAAATCATGGGTGGGGTAATTTTGTTCATGTTGCTTCAGTTGTCGGGACAGATATGATATTATTTTACCTTCTTGCATCAACACACATCCGAGACCAATCTTGGATGCATCGCAATATACATCAAAAGGCTTCTTGATATCCGGCATGATCAAAATTGGGGATGAAACCAATCTCTTCTTAAGATCCTGAAAACTTGCTTCACATTTGTCCGTCCATTCAAACTTCTTGTCTTTCTTCAATAGCTGAGTCATCAGCCTTGCGATGCTTGAAAATCCTGCAACAAACTTGTGGTAGTATCCCGTTAATCAAAGAAATGCGCGGACTTCGGTTTGAGTGGTTGGGGCTTTCCATTCTTCAACATACTTAATCTTGGTGGGATCGACAACAACTCCTCCTGCCGACAAGATATGTCCTAGGAATCCTACTTCCTTTAACCAGAACTCACATTTGCTAAACTTTGCATACAACTGATGCTCCCTAAGGGTTTCAAGGATGGTTCTTAGGTGATGTTCATGGTCTTCTTCTGACTTGGAGTAGATCAGAATGTCATCGTTAAAAAAATGACAAACTTATCCACGACGTTCATAAAAATATTATTCATGAGATTCATGAAATAAGCGGGGGCATTTGTTAATCCAAATGACATGATGCTGTACTCATACAATCCATATCTAGTAGTGAAGGCAGTCTTTGGGATATCCGTTGCGTGGATCTTTAATTGATGATAACCAGTTCTAAGATCAATCTTAGAAAACACTCTGGCACTAGTCAGTTGGTCAAACAGATCTTACATCTTCGGAAGTGGGTACTTGTTCTTGATGGTGATGTCATTCAGCTTCCGGTAATCCGTACACAAATGGTTGGCACCATATTTCTTATCCACAAACAAAACAGGTGATATCCATAGTGATGCACTTGGTTGTATCAGACCTTTGCCGAACATGTCATCAAGATGCTTCTTGAGATCACTAATTCAGATGGGTTCATACTATAAGGTCTCTGAGCTATGGGTCCAGTTCCAGGAACTAGTTCAATGATAAACTCGATATCCCGATCTGGGGGCATACCGGGTAATTCATCTAGGAACACATCCGAGTATTTATAGACTACTCGTACTTGGTTAATGGTTGATTTGACTAGACTCTTGTTGCATTTGAATTGACGGGGCAATGTCTCAAACACATGCTCTACTAATACTCTGGTTCTACTGGTCATGGTTATGGATTTCTTGGCACAGTCGATTAATCCTTGATGTTTCAGCATCTAATCCATTCCTAGTACTACTTCCAAACCTTTGGTTCCAACTACTATTAGATTGGCATAAAAATCTATCCCATGTATTCTGATAGGTACGACCTTGCAAATTTTTTATAGATTTGGTGGTTGAACCAAGTATTTGAACTATCATAACATGCTTCAAATTTGTTGGTTGAACAAGGAAATTCTTCTATAACAAACGAGTGCGATGCTCCAGAATCAAACAACACTCTTGCAAGTACTGAGTTAACAGAAAAGATACCTAGCACGACATCTGGCGCTTCCTGGGCTTCTTTTGCATTCATGTGGAATAGACGGCTGGTACAGTTGTGCAGGTTTCCTGGGGAAAATCTCTTTCCAGGCTGGACATGGTGCTACTACTGGGCAGGTGCAGTGACATTGGTGGCTGCAGCAAGCTTCTTGGTGCACTCATTGGAGTAGTGACCCGTGACTCCACATTCAAAGCAAGTTACCATTGACTTATCTTTCCCTACGATAGGCACAACATTGACTCCAGTCCTTGGGATAGTATTGTTGTTATTGTTGTTGTTGTTGTTGGACCTTGGCAGTGCATGATTGACGTTATTGGGGTTGCTGGGGCTGTTGTTGTGGTGGCCTCCGGGCCTCGAGTTTCCTCCGCCATGATTGGGATAGTTCGGACGGTTCATAGAGGGTCTGTTGTGCAAATCCTGCAGACGGGTTGGGGCGATACTTTAGGGTATGGTGGGATCTAGGTTGGTGCATCATACGACGCTTACGGTTCTCACTGGCTTGGTTGATCTTTTCTTCCATCTAGATAGCAGAATCTACTAAAGCTTCTAGATCATCAAAGTGAATGTTGACTAACACAATCTGCATCTCATCATGCAGACCATTCAGGAATCTCTCCTTCTTCTTTGCTTCTGTGTCAATCTCATCAGGGGCATACCTAGCTAGAGACAGAAATTTGTCACGATATTCCACCACTGCATTCTTCCCTGCTTCAGCTCCCTGAATTCATCCCTCATCCTCTTGATCAAACCTGGGGGCACATGGGTCCTGCTGAACTTGAGCTTGAATTCTTCCCAAGTCATCATCTGTCCTCCGTTCATTGTACGGGTGATATTCCACCATGACCTTGCATATCCTGACATATAGTAGGTGGCAAACAGTACCTTCTCATTGGGATCTACTCCTGCCACTTCTAAATTGTTTTCCATTGTTTGCAGCCAGTCATCAGCATCTAAGGGCTCTTTAGACTTGCTAAACATAGGAGGGTTGGTGTTTTGGAAGTTCTTGAGCTTGGATCCATGGTGATATTGGTTTCCATGGCCTTGGTTTTTGTGGGCCATCTGGGATATATGTTGAAGAGTGGCTAGATTGGTTTGACGTTCAGCCTACCGGCTTCACGGTCTGAAACTAACATCTGCAGAATCTGAAGCATTGGGTCCTGGGATGAGCTGTTTCCACCAGGGTTTCCAAAAGTCATCTAAAGATTGAGATAGATCATAAGATAAGAGGGAAGTTTCTATGGTTTAGGGGTTTGTTTCAAAAGCTTTAAACTTTGAGCATTGCGAAGGTTTGAAAACTAACAACTCCTTTCCATTCATTCATTCCAAACAATACAGTACAAACCACACATCACAACTACTAAGCAGATGGTTTAAAGAACCATTCTGTCAAGCTACGATACATCGGGACCAGATACAAACTCACACCTACGATAGTGCTCAAGTGTGACTACTCATCATCAAAACTGTCGGGCTCCTCATCATCAATGAAGTCGGCGTCATCCTCGTCAGTGTGGAACTCTGTGGCGATGTCCTCCAGGTAGTCATCATCATCACTGAGGTAAGAGTGGATCACCCCGGATGTCTTCACCTTCCTCTTCCTTCTCCTCAAGCTGGATCTCCTGGTCATGGATGGTCTCCTCAAGAGTGGCCTACTTCTGGCGAAGATGAGCAATAATGTGGTCCTTCTTGTCACGTTGGCGACGAAGTGTCTTGCGCTCCTTAGCGAGGATGACCAGGGTTTGCTTCCTCTCATCTACAACTGCTTGATTCTGGTTGGTGTAGGCACGGGCGTTTTCCAACTCCTTTTTGGTCTCGTGCAACATGAAGTCAAGGTGATCCACGTGATGCCTCAGCTCCGGATGTCCTGGCATGGGCAAGGGCTATCCCATAGAGTCATGTCTTGCATAGTGGGTGAAGCGGGTGCCATTGATCTAGTTGATGTTTTGTTCACACAGACGAGCAAGTGCCTCCTGCATAGCTCTAGCTAGCCCATCTAACCAGTTCTTCTCCCTCAAGCTGAACTGGATCTTCTCCAAAAGAGGTGCCTCCATTTTGTCTCTCAGATTGGCAATGACCAGCCATTGTAGTTCTCATTCGGACTGATCATTGAGCTGAGCTCCAAAGAACACCGGGTGCGGGCACTCCAGAAGCTCTGCTAGCTGGCTTAGGTCCCTCTCGAAGACGAGCTCTCCTCCATTGCCTAACTGGTAGAACTTGTTGTATTTTACTTCCATCTATAAGAAATTAGGATCAGTAAGTTTGTGAGGTGATCAAGTGCGTCAAATTTTATGTAGAATTGTAAGAATTTTGTGGAACATGTGAACTCCTTTTTGAAAGAATCTCAAGGGTAAGAGTGAGAATAGGTTTCCTATGGTCAGGATGGCTCTGATACCAACTTGTCACCACCCGGATTTTTAAGTCCAGATGCCTGTTATGCCATACATCGCAATCCCAGGATTACCATTTTTGCGAGACATAACAGAATTGGTACCACAGTAAATCATCCATTACAAAGCATAATAGTCTTACAAATAGTTGATCTCATGATCAAGTCTGAATACACATCAAAGCAGTAGAAATAAATGTAGTAGACTCCATCTTCATTGTCATAGGCAATGTTGACGATGGGAGATGATCCTAGTTATCGTAGACCTCCTGCTGTCCATCCTTTGGGTAGTCCTCCTCAAAGTCTAGCCATGGTAATTGACGAGGGATTAACTCATCAATCCCCATTGTTATGGACTTAGGTGCGAGGAATTGAGGAGCACTGGAAATATCGATCGGCTAGCAAACAAGCAAACAGGGAGACATGGAGATTTACCCAGGTTCAGGCCTCATAGAGGACCCTACTCCTTGTATGCTCTTGATTGATGATGATCCAAAGGATTACAATGTCACCGATGGTGGTGTTGTGCAGATTGGATCTGGCGTATGTGCTAGGTTTTGTGGTGTCTAGATCTATTATCTATTGTGGAGATGTGGGAGATCGTAGATCTATCTATTGGGGGAGTCGCGATCCTCGTTGGACCCTCCTAGCCTTTATATATGAGGAGGTTAGGTCTCGGCGCCAATACGAATTGGTTACAAGTTGTATTCAAACTCTAGTCTTGACCTTTCCTTCTCTTGCGTGCTTTGAGTTGATGTCCATATGGGCTTCATATCAGTCGAATCGTCATCGGTGTCATGGACCTAGGCAGGTCATCGAGTCAACCTTCCGTTGAGCCACACCAGGTAGGCTATAGTTGGGTGCCTGTTGGGCATACCCATGTCAGTAGCCCCTGAGTGTCCATGTGAATCGTAGATTCGGGTGGAGACTTAGAAGTCTTGATCTTTGCATTAGGATGTCGGAGTTGACAATTGTGTCGAGTGCGAAGCACTCACCCGTAAGTTCATTGGGTCAGTCGAATTTTTAGTAGTTCATAGGGATGATGGTAAACGTGCCTATTACGTTCGACGGGTTGGGACCAGTTAATTGCTCTAGGGCAAAAACAACGCTACCTACTCAAACTCGAGTCCCCGGACTCGAATTTGGAAATTGCTGGCATAGTTCGACTCATGCCTTGGAGGCCTTACTGAGCCGAACTCCAGTTGATAAGTATGTGTACCCAACGTGTCCGTCGGAATTTTCTTCATGTCATAGACACGGTATATATCTAGTAGAGCATAGGGATGCGGCTACCAGGCCATCAGATTGTATCTGTAGGTCTTATCTTTACATTGTGAACGCAGCATCCAAAGGTTTATCACCGCGGAGGTGTTTCGGGTGGCCAAGGAGATGTTGTCTCTGAACTTGACATTTTAGTGTATAGCGGGCGAAGTTGCCAATGCATTCGATTGTTGTAAGCTAGTTGACATTGTAGACGCATTCGACACAATGGACTATGTTGTGAATCTTTTGTTTTCTATAGGGTGCGCGACCAGCTCTCCCTATGGGAGTAGGCCCCTAGTGTCTATTCGAGTCGTAGACTCGAGCAGAGACTTATAGTCATCAGTTGCATAGACACAACAATCTAGAAGTGCTTCGGATGAGGTTGCGAGTGCCAGCAACACGACGCTTTTTCGAATGTGCGACCAGCGCTCCCTATGGGAGTAGCCCCCGAGTCCTTAGTCGAATCGTTGATTCGAGTGAGGAATCGGAGCGTGCCACTCGAAGATTTTGCATGTGCGCGACCAGCACTCCAGTTTCGAGTAGCCCCCAAGTGTCAGGCGGAGTCGTAGACTCGGGAAGAGACTCGAGTCTTGTATCTTGCAGTCGTAGTCGAAAATCATGAGAGGAGAAACCACTGACCCGGAAGTGCATCGGGCCAGCGTCTCATGCATAAGGAGCTCGAATTAACAATGAAGTCGGGGTCGACGTAGCGGAGTTATGCGGAGTTTAGCCGGGTGAGTCAAAGATGCGGATGGTAGTCGACGTAATCGTTTATGTCGGTGTGTGTCCAGCGTCGCGTCTTTTGTAGCATCTAGTGATGCATCCGAGGAGGGACTCAACTCGGGTCTTGAGTTTATAGTGTAGCCAGTTATTTTTTCGACTCCTATTGGAGGACCCAATTGAATAGCTCGACGCAGTCAATGTCCCTGTAAGCTGCAGAAATTGCAAAGAGTTGTGAAGTACATGTATCTTGTAAAGAATATTTGCCTATTGGCTTGTAAAGTAAAATTCGCGTGCTAGTCGAGTCAACACTTTTGCATTGTTTGCTAGGCCTTTTTGTTAGTATGATCACCCTTAGTCTCAGTACCTTGCCCAGGTACTCGGAGTTCAAGAATTTGACGATCAGGCAGAATCAGCTACTCGGGCTATCGCGTATGAGGTGCTCGAGTGCGTGTAATCGATGACACATTAGGTTACTCGAAGAAAGGCACAGTCCCCAGTCCCCGAGTGTTTCGTGTGCGATTAAAATAAGAAACAAAATCAACTTGAAGTAGATAACTTAGCTTTGTTGGTAGTTGCCGTGGACGAAGTCGATGCAATCACGGACGTAGTCAATGCGACAGCGCGTCGCGTGATGGAGTCAAAGACACAATAGGTCGGCGAAATCGAAGACCGCAGCGCGTCGCCACAACCGAAGACCACAACAAGTCGTGTGATGGAGTCGAAGACTCAGTAGGTCCGCGGAGTCGAAGACCGAAGTGAGTCGTCGTATCCAAAGGCGGTAACAGGCCTCGTGGCGGAGTCGGCGGATCCCCCGAGTGTAGATTCGATGTAGTCGATGTAGTCGAAGCGACATCCGAGAGCCGGTGCGACGAACCGGGGTCGACGCGATAGCGGCTCACCAAAACCGATGGTGGCAGCGGTTTGCCACAACCGAAGATTGTAGAAGGTCGCTAGAGTAACGAGCCCGCGAGTACCCGAAGCAGAAGGCCGCAACGGATCGCTCGAGTCGAAGATCGCGGCGGGTCGCTGGAGCCCCCGAATCGCCTTAGTCAAGACCGCAACGAGTCACACGAGGGAGTTGGCGCAGCCCCCTGAGTCGCTGGATTCGAAAACTGCAGTGGGTCGCTGGAGATGAAAACGGCTGCAGGTCGCGTGGCGGAGTCGGCACACCGGCCAGTTGCATGGTGGAAGGAGTCAAAGCGACATCGATTTTTCAGGGCCGATGACTGTAGCGATTGCCATATCCGAAGATAGCCGCATCCGAAGAATGTAGCGGCTCATCACTGCCGAGTAACTAGAGTCGGAGACCGTATCGGGTCACTGGAGCCGAAGAAGTCCCTAGGTCGCCGGAGCCGAAGACCGAAGTGGGTCGCCGCAACCGAAGGCAGTAATGAGGCTCTTGGTGGAGTCAAAGACCATGGCGGGTCGTGCAGCAGATTCGATGCAGCCCCCGGGTGTAGATTCAACACGGTCGACACAATCATCGTGGCGGAGGGGTCGTAGTCGAGGTTGATGTAGTCGTGCGATGGACACGGAGTCGCGCAACGGATGGAGTCGGCGAAGCCCTCGAGCATGGCGCTGGTGGTGAAGGGATCGCAGGACCTCAGACATCGGGTTGATTCTAGTGCAAACGCATACTTCACCGATCCATAAGACCATGAACAATCGGCATTGATGCGCCCTCCATTTTGTAGCATGGTGCATGTATTCTGATAGAAATTCATGCTTGTGGCTCGCAAGGTTGTGTGAATGCAATCTTGATCTGATTCAATCTTTTTGCTCCCGCTGAATAGTAGAATTAATATGCCTAACCGGCTCTTTTTTTTTCTTCTTGGAATTGATCTGTCCGGCATGATTTCATGCTTGTTTACCACGCCCTGATGATTGTCTTTGTCCGGAAAGCACCCCGTGAAAGACTGGACTAGCTGGCTTTCATTGATCTCTATTTTTTTCTTCTTTTGGTTCATGAATAGCACTTGGCCGATTGGTTTCACTTCCCATGCTTTCCAGATTGTTTTTTATCGGCCTGATGCATGTATGTCTCATAAAGCCACGTCTGCTTCTATGATTTCAAAAGAATACCATCGCCTCTCACGTAGGACAGCAGCCGATTGGACTATCTTGGTGCGTCTTTCCATGTCTCATCCGTCGTATGCGACAAAGTCACGTAGGGAATTAATTTCTCTTCTCTTCAATCTGATTCGAGCTGCAGCTTATTCTGGACCAGAGGAAGTGATCGGAACCTCATCTTATTGCTAGAAGCGATCGTCAGATGGATCTCTTGGTGCGTATGTGACACAGTTTTGACCGCAGAACATAGCATGGTGGCGAGTCGGCCTCGCGTTTGTGGTGATGATTGGTTGCACGGGGCAGATTTCCCTTTGCATCCGAGTTTCCCGGAGCGTTGCAACAATAAAAATCGTCTTTGTTGTTGATGATGAATTTGAGGGATCTCGTCTGGATCGTGACTCCAAGCAAAGTAGATCTCCTCCCTTGAAGCTGACGAATCGTAGATTGCCGGTGATGGAGGCATCAAGATCGCAACATCAGCGCTCCTAGTTTCCACAGACGGCGTCAGTTGACGAGGGATTAACTCATCAATGCCCATTGTTATGGACTTAGATTCGAGGAATTGAGGAGCACTGGAAATCTCGATCGGCTAGCAAATAAGCACATAGGGAGACAAAAAGATTTACCCAGGTTCAGGCCTCGTAGAGGACCCTACTCCTGCTTGTCTGCTCTTGATTGAGGATGATCCGAAGGATTACAATATCGCTGATGGCGGTGTCGCGCAGATTGGATCTGGCGTATGTGCTAGGTTTTGTGGTGTCTAGATCTATTATCTATTATGGCAATGTGGGAGATCGTAGATCTACCTATTGGGGGAGTCACGATCCTCGTTGGACCCTCCTAGCCTTTATATAGGAGGAGGCTAGGTCTCGGGTACCAATATGAGTTGGTTAAAGTTGTATTCAAACTCTAGTCTTAAGCTTTCCTTCTCTTGCGCGCTTCGAGTTGATATCCATATGGGCTTCATATCAGCCAAACCGTCATGGGCATCATGGACCTAGGCAGGTCGTCGAGTGCACCTTTCGTTGAGCCGCACCAGGTAGGCTATAGTTGGGTGCTTGTTGGGCATACCCATGTGAGGAATATCTAGGGACAAAGCCATGAGTACTCTTAAAGTACTCGCAAACTATCACTAATGTAAGTAAGACAATTCTAGTAGGAATCCTAAGCTCTAGTCTTGTTTGGAATAAGCTAGTTTTATTTCAGAAATACTTAGTGGTAGAGCCTAATTTAGTTATCTAGATTACTTAAGTGGGAACCTAGTTTCATGTCCACAACTCTGTTGTGGTCAAGTCAAAGTCATCTTTCATGTCAGAAGTCATTTCGAAAACATCTGACAACGGAACAATATGGCGACTCGAATTGTCCATCACCACGGACGCGGCTATTCGAATAGTTTCACACTCTATAGAGGGGGTACACTTTCACCACAAAATTCGATACATCCGCCAGGGATCACCCTGAATCATCATACTTGGTATGCGGATAATCAATCCTAACCTTTCAATTAAAGACCCTAGTATAGGCACCTCCCCTATGAGTTTGGCCTTCCAGCCATGGCCAACTGCCATCCCGGTAACTGCATAGGTGGACATTCATATTTGTGAGGTAGCCTCAGCTCAGCCTCTTTCTGCGAAGGATCCCATACTAAGACATATAAACTTCCAGTTAATCCCTATCCAACTCAGGTATTGTGTGAGTACGGTAAAATTGGAATGGTATCGCATCCGAACCCAACCATCAGGTTTTATCAAAGTCAAGGCACATGTTTCATTCAGTATCATCTTTAAATCATTGTGTTTCATAACACATGTCAAAACATTTCAATAGAATGACTCATCATTCCAAGGTTTTCATAATCATTTTCTCCCAGTGTTCCCATCTAAAGTGATCAGGTTTAGTTTAGCACTAGCCACTAGTAATGAGAGTATCACTATTGAGGGGTGCTAATCAAGTATAATTACCAAGACTATTTCTATGATCTTGATGGTATCCATCCTATTTTCCACTAATCACAATTAATTAACTAGATAAGGAACTTTGGTAAAGGTAAAAGAATAAAGCTTGCAATTAAAACTTCGGATTGGTATAATCAAAGTTGCATAACCAAGCATGCCTAGTGCATCTAGCATAGGGTAGCTTGCATGGATGGCTTGCATTAGTTATCTTGCCTTGAGTAGTGCAGTTGTCGAAGTTCTCTTCTTCGTCTTTGTAGAACTCCTCTTCTTCGTACCCCGGGTTGGTACTAGTGTCTATAAATAAATACGAGGTACACAATCACCAAACAATACTTAGCTATTTATATTTAACACACAAGGGCTCACACTAGATGATCTAGCATCATCTCAATCATCACATGGAATATTGACATATTTTATTTATCTCATTTTGGAAAAGAAATTTCTACTCATTGAAGCAATACCTAAGATTTACTATCCTTCAATTAGAATATGGGATCATGTTGACACATGTCATCACCACATATTTAAATACTTGGGAATGTGATTTAAAGGGGTTGGCATATATTTCAAAGTTTAATCTTGCCATTTGATAATATTTAAAGGGACTAGAAATGCCTATATAGCATTCTTTTAGTACTAGTCCAAGATTAATATATGTAAAACCAAATCTTTTTACATATTCAGATAGAGCATAGCAAATGTGATTTTTGAGAGTTGGAAACCAGTAAAAAGCATTTATGGTTGATTTTATAAAAATGTTTGAAGTTGTAAAAGTCTCTGTCTTGTTTATTTTACTATAGGTGATCTATAGTGTCAAATGGTTTGAATCCAAGGGGAGTGTGTATATAGTTTCAATACATTTCTAACAAAATTGGAATCATGCGTTTTGGTTAAGTCAATTTCTCTAAATTCAAATTTGAATCTATTGACAGAATAGGATTTTTATTTAAATGGAAAAATTATATTCGAATCGCTGGGCTATGCGCGGGAACGAAGATGGGCTGGCCCAACTGCATAGGGCGCGCACAGCGGGCTGCTTACAGGGTGGTCCCACGTGTCAGCGGTAGTATCTAAATGAAATAGTATCAGCTATTCTAAGCCACATGATTAGAACGAGTTCGACGGCTGAGCATCGTCATCTCCCATGAATGGTGCGCGGGGATTCTAAACCTATCGCCATGGTGAGGGTCGTCGGAGGCTTACCAGGGCTCCAGCTAGGTCCGACGATGGGGGCGAATGGGCTGGTAGACGACGACGAGTCGAATGGTGATCGTGGCGGCTCTTGGGGTTGCTCCAATCAACGACGCCCTTCCTTAACTGTAGTGGCAGGCTCCGGTAAAATTCCAGTGAGGTGGTGCTTCCCTTGCTCCGGGGAATGGTCAGGGGGTTTCTGGGAGAGAGGGGAGTCGAATGCTGTGCCTTTGGAGGGTGGGGAGGGTCCCATTTATACACCGCGCCAGAGGGGCAGTGTGGCATGGCTCGGGCTCTTCGGCAACGTTGCTGCAGGGCGCTATAGGCATGGCAGAGGGCGTAGGTCGACGAGGTGGTCTGCGGCGATCGTCATGCTCATAGTGGAACGAGAAGGGGGGGTCTTAATCGATCGGGAGATGTCCGTGCTCTGTGCAGGTACGACGGTGTTCGTCATGGCATACGGTGGTCACGGGGCGCGCGGCAGTGAATCGTCGTGTCTAGGAGGTCGCCGGGGACGCGGCAAGTGCGGGTACGCGCGGAGAGAGAGGCGCGGTGTGGCTACACGGGAGTGGCTTGGCGCTCTGGCGTGCGCTCTGGCGGACAATGTCGAGTGGCATGGTTGTGCTGGCTTCTCCGCTACTTGTCGTTGGTTGAGGGGTGGACACAGGGGTGCGGTGAGGTCACGCCTATCTTCTAGTGGTCGTGGTAGAGGACGGCACGGCATGTGGTGTCATGGCCATGATCTACCCGCATGGCACGCTCGGGTACATGCGGAACTGGTGCAAACGGCAAAAGGGAGAGGGTCCACTGCACGGCTGGGTACTCGGAGTGATCATGGGATAGTTATGGAGTTGAATTGGGTACAAATGGTGAGCAATTGATTGATCACAAACAGTAGATAGTTGGTAAATTATACTCTATCTGCTAAGTGCTCGATCAAATGGCCACATGAGCTAAACCTTTGAATTTTCAAATGATTTTTGGTGGGTATGCGGGTCACATGCTTGGGTGTCTCTGGTTGCTGGGATTTGTCAAATCGTGCTGGTTTGAGTGGTTTTTGTAAAATGGTGATCTAGATACCTACACTTGATTCCATTTTGTAATGTCTCTCAAATAGGGTTTGAATTTGTTTCTATATGTTTGTAAAGTTCATTTGTGTTCATTTTCACTTGGTCTAGCAAGGGGAGAAAAGAAGTACAATTGTTTCTATTGGAAATCATTTACTAGAGATGCCCAAAGTGGGCTAGTGGTTAATTTTGGCAAAAGTGACCATTTGATGATATGCTCTCTTATTGATTTTATTTTTATTTGATTTTGTTTGGAATTGACCTATATGATATTGTTTTCATCTCTTATTTAGAGCAATCAAACATGGCATGGAAAGCATTCATGCATAAATAACAAATACACATGCATTCATATGGTTTTAAGGATAAAAGTTTTTGTTAACCCTAAACTTGGGTGATTATAACTTGCTATTCTTATTTAATATTTGTGGGATGTTACATTCAGGTGCACCTTAGGATTAAAGATAACTTTATTTTTTTCCACTATGTATAAGGTGAACCTTAGCGGATGCCACATAGTAGTCCTTATTAAGGTCTGGTTTTTACACAATGCGGGAGTAGTATATTTCTTTGATTAGACATATGCTCACATTTTTTCACGTGATGTACATGCTGAGAGAATAAAACGTTCGCAGGGGAAGAGAGCAGCAGCAAAGAGGAGTTGAAGGTGGTTCCATGTCAGAGCAAAGTTATGATCGGTTCCTGACACGAGGTACTTCTGCGGCCTTACAGTGTACACTCTACTCGTAGTAAATTTCACGAGCTATGCATGCAAAACAAATTGTTGTTTTCTCTCTCCTTTGCTATGCTTCATCTCTCCTCCCCTTTCCCCTCGTGCACCGGCCCAGCTAATCTCTCTCCCCTTGTCTATAGCATGGCGCTACACACATGTGACTTGGTATGGTGGAGAATATCATTTTGTGGCCCGAAAGTTGGGTCGCCTAGGCAACACGGTACCCAAGTTCCCTGAAATCAGCCGCGATGACTACAGTTGGTATGCAAAATACTCAAAGGGTCTTTTTCGGCACGAATTCAACTTTACGTTTCAATACAAAATATCAGGCTAACGGCCGTCAAGTTGGGCCCCCTGTAAGTTCTCGCTGTTATGTCGCTCCCGTCGCTTAGGTGTCAATTAGTCTTGCAGCGTTGGCGCCTGCATCCATTACGCGTATTCTTCTTCCCCGGAGCGGCAATCTGTGGGGCGTCGCAGCCATGGCGCGGAGCTGGGACGTGGACGAACCTGCTCGGCCCTGCTCTATTCCCTGTAGACTTGCAGAGTTCGCGCATGCATCCATTACGCGTCTTCTTCTTCCCTGGAGCGGCAATCTGTGGTCGCGGCCATGCCGCAGAGATGGGACGCGACGAACCTTCTTGGCCCTGCTCTCTAATACGTCCAAAACGTATCTACTTTCCCGAACACTTTTGCTATTGTTTCTCCTCTAAACTTGTGTGATTTGGATGCAACTAACGCGGACTGATGCTGTTTTCAGTAGAATTGCCTTGGTGTCTACTTTTTGTGCAAAAAATCAACTATCAGGAAAAATCCCGGAAAATATGCCAAAAATTCTATTTCACCCGAAGACTCCAGGAGCCAGAATACGAGACTGAGAAGAGCTAGGGGATGGCCACACCACCTGGTGGCACGGGCCAGGCCAGGCCGCGCCAGGGGGTGGTGTGGGCCCCCTAGGCACCCCCTCGGTCTCCCTCTTCGCCTATAAGAAGCCTTCTGACCTAAAAACTCCGGGGGGTTCGACGTTTTTCCAGAAGGAGTTATGCTCCGCCGCCACCACCAGATTTCACGAAACAGCACCAGAAACTCCGTTCTGGCACCCTGCCGGGACGGGGAATTGGAGGAGATCATCGCCATCATCATCACCATCGCTTCTCCATCGACCATCCATGTTTCCCCCATCTATGAGTGAGTAATCCCTCGCTGTAGGCTATGGGGATGGTAGGGATTGGATGAGATCGTTCATGTAATGGCATCAGATTGTTAGGGCATGGTGCCTAGTATCTTTTATTAGTGCTTTATGACTTTGTTGCAACTTGTTATGCTTAATGCTTGTCACTAGGGCCCGAGTGCCATGATTTCAGATCTGAACATGTTATTAATTCGTTATGATAGTATTGTTTATGGTCTTACCTGCAAGTTGTATACACACGTTGTTGTCTGGAACCAATGGCCCCGAAGTGACAGAAATCGGGATAACCGGAGGGAATGGCTTTGATGTGAGGATCACATGTGTTCACGGATTGTTAATGCTTTCCTCCTTTGCTCTATTAAAAGGAGCACCTTAATTGCCAGTAGTTCCCTTGAAGCCCCGCTGCAAACGGGCTGGCAGGACAAAAAGATGTTGTGCAACTTCTCATTGCGAGCACGTACGACTATATATGGAACACATGCCTAGGATTATCTAGTACTTGGATGCTTTATCTTATTTATATGCAATTGCCCTATGTTTTGATTGCTATGTGAATTGTCTTGTCCATGCAACACCCGTCCATCCATCCCTATGCCTATCGCACTCGAATCCCACTGTTTACTACTATTGTTACTGTTGTCTTTACTTTTACCTACTGTTGCTACTTTGCTATTCCTATTACAAAACTGTTGCTACTGATAAACTGCTGTGAGCAAGATTGTTTCTAGGTGCAGCTGAATTGACAACTCAGTTGTTAAGGCTTATAAATATTCTTTGGCTCCCCTTGTGTCGAATCAATAAATTGGGTTTCACTTCCCTCGAAAATACTACGATACACCCAATATAGTTGTGGGTCATCAAGACTATTTTCTGGAGCCGTTGCAGGGGAGAATAACTTTATTTATCAAGTTCACTTGGATTCTCTATTGTTCGCTGCTATCCCTCCATCATGGGTAAGTCTCGTGATGGCAAGTTTCCTATTTTACCATCCACTACAGGAAGAGGTACGGTTCTGAACACCTCTGCTGCTGTTGATTCACCATCTGTTATAAGTAAGCTTGTTACACCACCACATACACATTCTACACACACTGCTACTACTGCTGAATCTGAAACTTCTAATGCTTATGATGCTGATTTTACTGTGCTTGATAGGAGTGGGTTCATTAGGTCCTTTCCTAGATGCTACGATTGCTAGAACTATAGCTGGAAATACCGAAACTCCTAATGAAGACACTACCACACCTGTTAGTTCACCTGAGTCTAGTGAAAGTTATGATATTGAAGATGGTTGTGTTGAGATGACTGATGAATTTATTAAACAATTTAAAAACACCCATGATAGGAGCGCTGCTAAGAGTCTCCTCGAGAGGCATACTATTAGACCCAAATTGTCTCCTATTGCTAAGTTTGCTGCTTCTCCCATAAACATTATAGATGAAGATTATGATTGCTCTCTCGATCTATCTTACATAGCTATTGTCGAGAAAGAACCTTCTTGTGGCACTAGGAATGAAAGTGCGGTAGCACATATGAATGAACTTTCTACCATGAGTGGCTTGTTTTCTGATGATATTAAGATGCGTACTTACTTTGTTGCTAAGATTTTCCCCTTTTCACTGAAAGGAGAAGCTAAAACTTGGTTTAGTAATTTACCTCCTGGATCTATTGATAGCCCTGAGTGCTTGAGTAGTACTTTCCTGCAGAAATATTTTCCTCCTAGTGCTAGACATGCTATTTTGCAGGAACTTTTTGATTTTAAATAGGGAGAAAAAGAGGTATTGTCTGAATCTTGGGCAAGGTTTTGTGCTTTGATTCAAGCACAAGCTGGAAGTCCATTACCTAAGAATGAGCTTCTTGATATATTTTATAATGGACTAACCGAAGAATCTAGGACATACCTAGATAGTTGTGCTGATTGTGTTTTCAGGAATAGGACTCCTAAGGAAGCTGAGGAACTAATGGCTAAAATAAGTAAGAATTATGAAGATTGGACTCCTCCTAAACAAGTTATACCTGAAGTAATTGTACCTGAACCTACTATTCCGGTGCCTGTTCCAACATCACAGAAGAGGGGAGTTATTGAATTAAATGATGAAGTGATGAAGGAAGCTAAGAAATGTCTTAAGAAGGGAATTAAAGCTGCAGATGTCAAGAATTTACCTCCTATAGAAGAATTATGTAAGCATATTCCCTACTCACCCACTATTGAGGTACACTCTCTCCAATACTTTGATGAAGGTGCTATCCCTTACTCTAAACCTCCTGATCAATGCTTAGAAGAATTTGATATCTTTATTGTTAAGCAATATAATTTTAATAAATGGGTGCAAAATCATCTTATGGAAAACACTAGAGCTATTGTTGAGTTGAAAGATATTGTGAAAAAAACCTCTAATGATGTTAAAATGATTGTTAAACACTTTCAAATGGTTCAAACTCAAATAGATCAACTCGTTAAAGTGTAAAACAACTTGCTAGTTAATGCTGCTAAAGAAAAACATGCTTATGAAATTAGAACTAGAAGTGGAGCTGCTACCCATGATCCTCTATATCCTGAGGGGCATCCCAAAAGAATTGAGCAGGATTCTCAACAAGATGAAAATAGTGGTTCTACTCGTAAGAAAAGGAAAAACAAACATAAAACTGTTGTAGAACCCTCTGAACCTGCTTTAGATCCTAATAGTATATCTATCTCTGATGCTGAAACTGAAAGTGGTAATGAAGAAAATGAAGCTCATAATGAAGAGAAAGTTGAGGAAAAACCTGAAAACCACACCAAGAATACTAAATACACCAAAGAAGATTTTATTGCTAAGAAACATGGTAGTGAAAGAGAACCTTGGGTCCAAAAACCTATGCCTTTCCCTGATAAGAAACACAAGTCAGAGGAAGATGAACACTATAATAAGTTTTGTGAGTGGATGAAACCTTTATTCTTGCAAATTCCTTTGACTGATGCTATTAAATTGCCTCCTTACTCAAAGTATATGAAGGATATTGTCTCAAATAAAAGGAAGATCCCTAATGAAGAAATTTCTACTTTACTTGCTAATTATTCCTTCAATGATAAGGTTCCTAGGAAACTTGGAGATCCAGGGATTCCAACTATCCCTTGCTCTATTAAGAACAGTTATGTTAGAACTGCTTTGTGTGATTTGGGAGCTAGAGTTAGTGTTATGCCTTTATCTCTCTATAAGAGGCTTCAACTAGAAAAATTAATACCAACTGATATATCTTCGCAAATGGCTGATAAATCTACCACTATTCCTGTTGGTATATGTGAGGATGTACCTGTTCAAGTGGCTCGTAATTGCTTGATATTAACTGATTTTGTTGTGCTTGAAATGCCTGAAGATGATAATATGTTTATTATTCTTGGGAGACCTTTTCTTAATACTGCAGGAGCTGCTATCAATTGTAATCAAGGAAAGGTAACTTTCAATGTGAATGAAACGGAACATAATGTCTATTTCCCCAAGAAGGTTGAAAGAACTTATGGTTTGAAATCAATTGAACATGTTTAGGGCATTCAAGTTGGAGAAATATATTGTCCCATACCAAGAGAAAAATTTGAAACTATTATGACTGGGACCATTGCTATCAAGGTTGAGGTAACATAATCATTAGTGGAATACAAAGTTTTGTCTCATATGGAATTGTTTTTGTAGCAATACCTGATCAACCTTGTTAACAAAAGGATTTCATTGAACAAAACAATGTTTTCACTATGATTATTTCCGTGTACTTCTATTCTATCCATTTTAGTTTTTTCTTTCGTTTAGTTTTATTTTTGTTATTAGTTGCTTGCATGTTAGAGTGTCTTAGAACTTTTGTAGTTCTAGCTTTGTTTTGTCCTTGCATCTTGTTTCCAAAAAAATCTGTCTGTCAGAAAATCAGTCTTCTATGCCTGAAAATGCCCAAAATTAAAGTGTCTCGAAAAATTCCAGAAAATTCATATTAAATTTTTACGTGAAAAAAGGGGCAGAGGAGTACCTGGGAGGTACCAGGGGGACCCACCAGGCAGGCACACCACCTGGTGGCGCGGCCTGCCCTAGGTGGCATCATGCCCTGGTGTGGGCCACCCCTGGCCCCCACTAATTCTCTCACCTGCCACTTTCTTCTCTCTCCCGAGTTATCTCCAGTTCATTGCTCAAAATCGCGTTCTTGCTGTGCTTGCTCTCGATTTTTTTGATCTCCTTGCTGAGCCCATCTTTCTTGCTGAAATTTGGAGCATTTGTTCCTTGGTATGTAACTCCTCTCCTTGTCCAAGTAGATTTGTGTTTGGTAGATTATATCTTGAGTATTTTGGTGCTATAGGTGACTGGTTGTGAGAGCTTGTAAGCTTGTTTGATGCTTAGAGATATAGTTTTGATGCATGTTTAGGCCTCTATAAGTCGCTATGAGTAGAATCCTTCATTATATTTACTTTGCAATCACTTGTTTAATAGGTGTTTAAATTTCAGAATAGAAGATGAGTGAGCACCACCTAAACCAACATGAACTATGGGTGCCTGAGATCATGAAGGTCCACTGGGAGGAGGAAGTTTTTCCCTCCATTTACCCATGTTCTGAGTTCATGAGAGCTGCAGGAATTCTCCAAGACTTCCATACTTTGGTTTCTAATGCAGGGTTAGAGCACTTTTTGGAAGATGAACCTTGTCAATTTGTGAAGCTAACCATGTTTGTGGTGCAGGATTTCCAATTTAGTCACTCTTTGCCTAACCCCATGGTCCATTACAAAATTTACAATATTGCTGTCAACCTTTCTCTTGACGATTTTTGTGCAGCTATTAAGGTACCTCAATGGGGATCATGCAAAAGGATTAAGGAGCGACCTGAACCACTCATGGATTTATACGCAGAAATTTGCCAAGGGAGCAGCTTCTTGAAAGTGAATGGAAAAATCCGCAACATTCACCTTCCCTCTATTCATTACTTTTCCTACTTTGTTGACAAGTGTGTTCTTGCTAGGAAAACTGCCAATACATTATCTTCATATGATCTAGCATTTATCTCTGCTGCTCTTAAACGAGATAGGTCTTACAACTTGGGGGCTTTGATAGATTTCCGTCTTGCTGCTAACCGTGAGAAAGGAATTTGTGGAGGCCTCATTACTTCTCGTCTACTAGCATTCAATGGTTTAGTGCCTAATCATCTAGACCTACAGTTTCCCATAGAGAGGCTTGATCTTAATTCCATGATACGGCATAAATGTGTTTCCTCATGGGCTAGTATGAGTGAGTTATCTTATGAAATAACCTTTCTCAAAGCTGGTTGGAGAAAGAGCAAGTCCGAGCGTGTTGTTCTTTTGCCTGCACCTGTTTTGTTTAACCTTGATAATAGGGAAGGATGTTCCCTCACTGAGGAGGAGCTTGACACATACTTGGGAGAGCTCTCCCAACAGGAGCAGGACACTAGAAGGGAGGTCACGGATGATTCGGTCCAGCCCTTGAATGAGGGAGAGTCTTCATATCAGCAGCCTGCTTATGATTGGGGAGCTTCTTCTTCTTCCCATGGGCCCATCTACGACCATTCTTATCAAGATCCGCCTGCTTGGAACCCCTATTCGTACATGGATTGATACCCACTTAGGCCAAAAGCCTAAGCTTGGGGGGAGGTACGCCGACACCGCACTCATCTCCATATCATGTTGCGTGTACTTTGTATATTCATGTTTCATTCTGTTTTTAGTTTTCGTTCTTTCTTTGCTTTTTCTTTCTAAAACACAAAAAGACCAAAAATATTTCTATTGTTTCTCTTTGGTTTGCTTCTTCTTCTTGCCTTGGTTTGTTTTTCCCTTTTTTGCTTTGTTTGAACTATTCGAAAAACCCAAAAAGATTTTGCTTTGCTTGTTTTCCTCTCCAGTTCTTGTTTTAAATCGAAAACACCAACAATATTTGTCGTTCTTCTTTGGTTTTTGTAAGTTGGCTACTGGGTTCAGCAGTCCTCAGTGGATATTGGTTTCATATTATTATTCAAGCCACATAAGTGAAGAGCAATAATGAGGATCAATGACAACTTGAGGCGTGGTAAGAGGCTAGTAATGAACTCTATTTGTTTTCGTTTTTGTACATATACTCATCACTGTGCGCATGCTTAGTCCGCTCATGTAGGGCGTATGTTATCTTTGGATGCTTAGTAGTTCTTGCTTTCTTATGATTAGCTCCAGCTCTCTAATAGTTTGTAGCATGTCTTATGAATGTTTGCTTGCATTATTCTATTCATAACTTGGTATGGCACCGTGGTATCCTCCTCTGAATGTTTCATTTGAATTGACTTGGCACATGCTCACGCATGCACATGACTGTAATAATCAGTTAAGCCTTGATGAATTATTTTGCCTTGAGGATCTTGAATCACTTTCATGCCATGATTAGTCTTGTTTTGTTGCAAGCATGATTATGATAGTTATTGCTCTCTTGTTGGTCGCTCCCTTACTATTGCTAGCCTTCACTTACATTGAGTATGTTTTACTCAAGTTTCCAACTCCCTAAACAAAATATTTCCAAAGTATCCACCCTACCTACCCATTAGCATCATTTGCTACTTCCGTGCATATTCATTATGCTTTGTTTTCTTCCGAATAAAATGTTTGCTTGTTATGAGAAAGTTAGTTAGTAAAGCTCTCACGAACTTGATGGCACACTTTATTTTCTTGCACTTAATAAACCTGAACCATTGCATCCTTCTTTGTTGCGTATATGCTTGCGCTTTATAAGCTCAAGTTAGCAGAACCATGTTTCATGGGGAATGTTTTCAACATTTCATTGGTACTTAGTACCTCGTTGATATCATGTTCTTTTGCTTATGGATCCCGGTGGTGTGAAATAAAAGTGGAACTTGTAAGATCATGGAGTTTGTATGTATGTTAGAGAAACGCCTGGGCCTCTATTCTAAGCCATGCCTAATCATGGTGGAAACTTGCAGCATAACCATAATGAGCATTCTATGAAGCATCCTCAATAAAAATCTATGCACATAGTAAATAAAAAGATCGCTGAGATGCTCATTGCCTGCTTGCATTGTCATTTTGATTATGGGATAGCTCTTGTGTCATGTGCAAGGGGTACCCCATTGGCGGTTCTCTATGATACGTATATACTTACAGTGACAAGAGCTTACTTGTGACTAAAGTTGAGTAGCATGAGGATTGGTCTTCGTAAGTAAGGGGCATGAGACTTCGATTTATAACTTGTCAAGCATATCCTCTTAGTTGTGTCACTTTCACCTTAACCACATTAAAGATGCTTATGATAGGGGAAATGAGAGCTCAAAGCTAACAAGTACCATACTTTCATCATTTGGAAGCCTTTCAAATTATTCAAAACCTTTTCTTTTACTTGTTGAGTCTCCACGCATTCTCCGAGCACCTTCTTGAGAGCACAATTGTCATTCTTTGTGCTTGTCCCATTACTTGATTATTTGTGTTAGACTTTGATGCTTGTATCTTTGACATCTTTACTTCTAGTCTTCACCTGAACTTCAGAGGTGCCTTGGCACAAAGGCAAGCGAGATACCACTCTATCATACATTCTTATGAGCATTGTAATGTTGCTTATGTTTATGCTTCATGCTACTTATTATTTTATAGTTGGAATCTCTTCATAGCTTGCAATGAATATTAAGTAGACTCAGTTGCATACTCTTTATTATAAATTTCCTAAGTAGTTGATCACATGCTGAGAATATATACATCTTATGAAGCAAATGAGTTCGTGAAAGTTCTATTATCGCACTCAGTTTTCAACTGAATTGCTTGAGCACAAGCAATAAGCTAAGCTTGGGGGAGTTGATACGTCCAAAACGTATCTACTTTCCCGAACAATTTTGCTATTGTTTCTCCTCTAAACTTGTGTGATTTGGATGCAACTAACGCGGACTGACGCTGTTTTCAGTAGAATTGCCTTAGTGTCTACTTTTTGTGCAGAAAATGAACTACCAGGAAAAATCCCAGAAAATATGCTAAAAATCCTATTTCACCCGAGGACTCCAGGAGTCAGAATACGAGATGGAGAAGAGCCAGGGGTGGCCACACCAGCTGGTGGCATGGGCCAGGCCACGCTAGGGGGTGGTGTGGGCCCCTCAGGTACCCCCTCGGTCTCCCTCTTCGCCTATAAGAAGCCTTCTAACCTAAAAACTCGGGGCGGGGGTCGACGTTTTTCTAGAAGGAGTTGCGCACCGCCGCCACCACCAGATTTCACGAAACAGCACCAGAAACTGTCAACACCCGGATTTTTAGTCCCAGATGCCCGTTATGCCACACTCGTAATCCCAGGATTACCATTTTTGCGAGACATAACGAATTGGGTATCACAGTACATCATCCATTACAAACCATACATAAGGTCTTACACGAATAGGGATCTCATGATGCAGTCTTAATACAACAAGCAGCGGAAATAAAAGATAAGCGTAGCCATCTTTAGGGGCACGGGCAATGCTAACGAAGGCAGATAGTCCTAGTTATCATAGCCGTCCTACGGACCATCATCTTGATAATCTCCTTCATAGTATGGCCATGATAATAGCCAGGGACAAAAGCCATGAGTACTCTTTAAGTACTCGCAAACTACCACTAATAAGTAGTATAACTCTAAGTTAAAGTGCTAAATCTAAGCTTAACTATAAAGTTAAATTTGAAACCTAAGCTGAGTTCATAAGCAAAGAAAGATAAAGTAAAGTTCTAGAATCACTTAAGCTGGGAAGCTATGGTTATAAACACAACCCTATTGTGGTCAAGTCTAGATTCATCATTACTTCAATAGCATTTAGAAAACATCTGACAACAAAGCAGTATGGCCATTCCAACTGTCCCTAACCGCGGACGCGGCTATTCGAATAGTTTGACACTCTGCAGAGGTGGTACACTTTCACCACAAGATTCGATACATCTGTCAGGGATAACCCTGAATCATCATACTTAGTATGCAGATAATCAAACATAACCTTCCCTTTACACACCCTAGTATAAGCACCTCTCCTATGAGCATGGCCTCCCAACCATGACCATCAGTCATCTTGGGCACTGCATAGGTGGACAACATTGAGAGGTAGCCTCAGCTCAAACCTCTCCCGTGAGGGAACTAATACTAATGCATATAAATTTCCAGCTAAGCCTTACCCAATTTAGGTAGTGTGGTTGTACGGTAAATTTGGAATGGTATCGCATCCGAATCCAACCATCAGTTTTATAAAAGGGTTAAGGCTCATGCCTCAACATTTTCATCATCATAAACCATTGGTGCTTCTCAACACATGTCAAAACATCTCAATAGAATGACTAATCATTCCAAGGTTTTCATAATCCATTTTCACCAAGTGTACCCATCTAAAGTGACTCAGTTTTTGATCTACTCTAACTACTAAGTTAAGAGTGTTCACTAAGGTGGAAAGGATGGGTTCAATCTCATGCCATAGAATGACATCTAAAGGAGTTTTTAAGTAGGTCAAGTTTTATACTTTTTATGCTACCTTCAAAACAAGTAAAGAACTTTGTATGACCTAAGAGAGATAAAACTTGTAACTAAGACTTGGGGTACTAATAGTCAAGGGGTGTGATCAAAGTAAGCTTAAGGCATCTTTGCTAAACCATCTAGTTTGATCCTAGTTTGCATTGTTGATGGTGGCTTGCAAGTATAACTTGCAAGTGTTAATCTTGGATAGTGCTAGCTTGCCTTGGTTGGTGTAGTGGTTGAAGTTTTCTTCTTCTTCTTCTTGGTAGAACTCCTCCTCCTCGAAAGCTTGGTCGGTACTAGCGTCTATAAATACATACGGAGTACACAATCACCAAACAATACTTAACTAGTCTAATTAGCATTCTAAGGTACACATTTTATGATCCATTATCATCTCAAGCATCACAAGTTTAATTCAATGGTTTCACTCTTTTTTATTTAGAAAAGTAATTTCTACTCATTGAAAAATTAACTAAAATTTAATATTCACCACCAAAATATGGGATCATGTGGACACATGTCCTCACCACATATTCTAACATGTGGGAATGAGATTTAAAAGTTGGATCAACATTACTTTGGTTCAAGTTCATTATTTAATGATTTAAAGTGACTAGAAATGCCTACATAGCATTATTTTGGTACTAGTTCAAAGTCACTGCATGTAAACCTTAATATTATTCCATACTTGGATAGATATGATGAAATGTGATTTTTGAGAGTTGGAATCAACTCAAAAGCTAACTTGGTTGATTTTATAAAAATGTTGCAAGTTGCAAAAGCTTCTGTCTTCTTATTTTTATTAGGAGAGATCTATAACTCTAATTGAATTAAATCCAACGGGCTTGGATAGATCATCTCAATAGCTTTCAGACAAAATTGGTTCATGCTATTTAGATTTGTAAAACTCTCTGAATTGAATTTTGAAATAGTGGACAAAAACTAGATTTAACTAAAAAGAAAAATCCAGATTTGAATGTGTGGGCTAGCACGGGAAACGAAATGGGCCGGCCCAGTGGCGCTCCGCGGCACGGGGCTCAGCTGACAGGGGGTCCCACTTGTCAGCGGCACTTAACACGCAAAACGGTACGCGCTCTGTGGGCCGTAGGATTAGAAGCTAGATCTACGGCCGAGGGTCGTCGTCGACGACGAACAGGTCGCCGGCGAGCTCGAACCCTAGCGGCTCGGTGGGGGTCTACTGGGGACGTACCAGGGCTCCAGCCGGGTTGGCGAGGCGGGCAAACGACGTGGAAGACGACGGCGAGGCGAGGTGCGGTTGCGGCGGAGCTTGGGGTGGTCGCAATCAACGGCGCCCTTCCCCTCCTGTCGTGGCTGCTCTGGCTCCAATTCCGGCAAGGCAGAGCTCGCCTTGCTCCGGCTAGAGGTGGGTGAGGTTCATAGAGGTGAGGGGAGTGGAATGGTGTGGAGACAAGAGGCTGGGGAGGGCTCCTTTTATAGGCCCGACGGTGAGACCGAGCGGAATGGGCAGTCGACGGTGGCGACATGGCTATGGCAAGGTAGAGGCATGGCTGGGGGTGGCGATCGATGGGCGGTTCCCTGGCGGTGCTCTAGAACTTAAATGCGGCCGTAGGGGCGGTGCCACGCGGTCTGGGCGAGGTGGCGCTCTACGCGGCAGAGGAGGCGGTGTCCACAGCGAGCGGTGGCTGTGAGGCTTTGGGCGGCGAACGGGGATGCCTGGGGTGTTCTCTAGGTCGAGGCGGCACGGTGGCCGCGGGCTGGTGCCAAGGGGTGGTCTGTGCGAGCGGTGACAGGGCGCGCTCTGAGGGCGGCACTGGCATGGTGCGGTGGCACTGGGCGCGGCTTGTCCTTGGTGGTCCACTGCACGGCTGGGCTCGTGCAAGGGACAGGGAGTGGCAGTGAGGTGTGAGCTACCTCCTAGACATAGAGAGAGGGAGAGGGGCGGTCTGCTGTGGTGAGGGAAAGGTTGGCCGGCGAGAGGCGGCTCGGCATGGCATGGCCATGCCACTAGGGGTAGGGGAGATGCTGGTTAGGGTCTGGTTATCTCAAGGGGGGACAAGGGGATTAAATGGGGATCAATTGGGGGCAAAACCCTGTAGTAAACAGTGAGCTAGGATTAGAGTAGAGATTATGCATGCCAAGTGTTTGATTAAATGGCCGCATGAAAGAAATTTTTGAATTTTGGTTTCAAATTTTTTCAGTGATCTGCACTAGTGATTGGTAGTCTCTGGTTGCAAGGGTTTTGAAAATGGAGCTCAAAAAGATGGTTTTTGAAATAGGGGTGATATATGCATATGCATTAGATTCAATCTTAAACTGTCATTTAAAATAGTTAACATAATGTTTTTAGCAGATAAAAAGGTGGTCCTTGGTTCCTCATTATGTGTACTAGCAAGGGGTGCAAAGATCAAGAATTGTTTCTGTTAAGTTTTGAGTACTAGGAATAGCCAAAGTAGGCATGAGAGTTAAAATTGCCAAAATGACCATTCCTTCTTTTTAATTCTTTTTTATTTGATTTTCTGTAGCAAAAGTTTGGGAATGATGTAGATGATGTTTAAATCACCTAAGAAACATTTTACAAGCATTGGATCATTCAATCATGGCAATTCAAACAACTCATATTTTAAATGCACACATATATGAATGCTCTCATATTAAATTTGGAAATGTTTTTGTTAACCCCATTTTTGGATGATTTGATCTTTGATAAACTTGGATTGAAGTTTTGGGATGTTACAAACCTTCCCCCCTTAAACAAAATCTCGTCCCGAGATTTACAAAGAAAACTAGGAACGAAAGAGATCTGAGAACTCTATCCTAATGTAATCTTCTCGCTCCCAAGTAGCTTTCTCCTCGGTATGGTTACTCCACTGAATCTTGAGAAACTTGATACTCCTGGTCCTGGTGGTTCTATAGGCTTTTTCTAAGATACGGATGGGCACTTCCCGATAGGTCAGGTCATTGTTGATTTCCATAGCTCTATGATCGATGTTCTTGAAAACTTCCGTCTTCTCAGGCACTTCCAAACATTTGCGAAGTAACGAGATATGGAACACATTGTGGATGGCTGACATCTCTTCAGGTAGTTCCAGTTGATACGATACTTCTCCTCGACAGTTCAGAATCTTGAAAGGTCCGATATATCTGGGGGCTAACTTTCCCTTCAGGATAAAGCGTTGAGTTCCCTTCAATGGGGAAACCTTGAGATATACAAAATCTCCGAAATTGAAAGTCAGGTCTCTCCTTCTCTTGTCAGCATAGCTCTTCTGTCTGGATTGGGCTGTCTTGAGGTGCTCACAGACTTTGTGAACTTTCTCTTCTGCTTCTTGGAGAATGTCGGGTCCAAAGATCTGACTCTCTCCTACTTGCGACCAATTCAAAAGGGTACGACACTTTCTTCCGTATAGGAATTCAAATGGTGCCATCTACAAACTAGCTTGATAACTGTTGTTATATGAGAATTCTACGAAAGGCAGGTAGTCTTCCCATTTTGATCCGTATTCCAACACACAAGCTCTAAGCATATCCTCTAGGATTTGGTTGACTCTCTCAGTCTGTCCATCAGTTTGTGGGTGATATGCGGTACTGAAGTTCAACTTGGTTCCTAATCCTTCTTGGACTTTCTGCCAAAATCTCGAGGTAAACTGGGTTCCTCGATCTGATACGATGGTCTTAGGGGTTCCATGCAGACTAACAATCCTAGCAATGTATAGCTCTGCTAACTTTGCACTCTGGTAGGTTGTTTTTACAGGTATAAAGTGGGCTACCTTGGATAGTCTATCAACTATGACCCAGATTGAGTCATTTCCCCTACTAGAAGTAGGTAGGCCGGTGATAAAGTCCATTCCGACGCAATCCCATTTCCATTCCGGAATCTGTAATGGCTGTAACAGTCCTCCAAGTCTCTGATGCTCTGCTTTGACTCTTTGGCAGATGTCACACTTGGCGATGTAGCTTCCGATCTCTCTCTTCATCTTGTGCCACCAAAATTGCTCTTTCAAATCCTGATACATCTTTGTTCCTCCGGGGTGGATAGAATAAAGAGTATCATGAGCCTCCTTCATGATAACTTCCTTCAGCTCCGAATCTACTGGAACACAGATACGTCCTTTGTACCACAGTACTCCTTCTTCGTCTTCAGTGAATCTAGGTACCTTTCCTATACCAATACGATGTTTGATTCCATCGATACTTTCATTTCCTTTCTGGGCTTCCTTGATTTGGCTAATCAAAGTGGGTTGAAGTTCAATGCTTGCTAAGAATCCTTTGCTAACTAATTCAGTCCTGAACTGCTCCAACTCTTCATACAAACTTGGTTGCTTCTCCTTGATCATCGTGTTAAGCCTACACGGAAATCTGCTAAGAGCATCCGCTACCACATTGGCTTTGCCGGGGTGATAGTGAATGTCAAGGTCATAATCCTTGATTAACTCTATCCATCTTCTTTGCCTCATATTAAGCTCCTTCTGAGTGAAGATATATTTCAAGCTCTTATGATCTGAGTAAATCTCACAGCGATTACCCATCAAATAATGACGCCATGTCTGCAGTGCTAGAACTACAACTGCTAGCTCAGGATCATGGGTCGGATAGTTCTGCTCATGCTGCTTCAGTTGTTGAGACAGATACGCGATGACTTTGCCTTCTCGCATCAATACACATCCTAGACCAATCTTGGATGCGTCACAATACACATCAAATGGCTTCTTGATGTCCGGCATGACTAAAATTGGGGCTGATATCAATCTCTTCTTCAGCTCCTGGAAACTGGATTCACATTTGTCTGTCCATTCAAACTTCTTGTCCTTCTTCAACAATTGGGTCATTGGTCAGGCTATGCTCGAGAATCCTTCTACGAACTTGCGGTAATATCCCGCTAATCCGAGAAAAGAACGGACTTGGGTTTGAGTGGTTGGGGCTTTCCATTCTTTGACATCTTTGATCTTGGTGGGATCAACAGAGACTCCTCCGGCAGACACAATATGTCCTAGGAATCCTACTTCCTTCAGCCAAAAATCACACTTGCTGAACTTGGCATATAACTGATGCTCTCTCAGGGTTCCTAGGATAATTCTCAGATGTTTCTCATGCTCTTCTTCTGACTTGGAGTAGATAAGGATGTCGTTGATAAACACAACTACAAACTTATCTAGGAAGTTCATAAAGATCTTATTCATGAGATTCATGAAATAAGCAGGGGCATTGGTTAATCCAAAATACATAACCATATACTCGTATAAACCATAGCGAGTAGTTAAGGCGGTCTTCGGAATATCCGTTGCACGTCTTAAGTTGGTGATAACCAGTCCTAAGATCAATCTTTGAGAATACCTGAGCTCCAGTCAACTGATCAAATAGATCCTCTATCTTTGGCAAGGGGTACTTGTTCTTGATGGTGACATCATTCAATTTTCTATAGTCTGTACACAGACGATTGCCTCCATCTTTCTTGTCTACGAATAACACTGGTGATCTCCATGGTGATGCACTTGGTTGAATCAAACCTTTGGCTAGCATAGCATCTAACTGCTTCTTCAGTTCCACTAACTCTGATGGGTTCATGCTATAGGGTCTGTGGGCTATGGGTCCGGTTCCGGGGATTAGTTCGATAATGAACTCAATATCTCTATCCGGGGGCATACCTGGCAATTCATCTGGGAATACGTCGGGGTATTCATAGACTACTCTGACTTGGTCAATGGTGGGCAAGGCTACACTCAGGTTGCACTTGAATTGACGGGGTAAGGTTTCAGAGATATGCCCTACTGTGACTCCAGAACTACTGGTCATGGTGATGGCTTTCTTAGCACATTCTATTAATCCTTTATGCCTTGACATCCAGTCCATACCTAGTACTACTTCCAATCCTTTGGTTCCAAGTACAATTAGGTTGGCATAAAAATCTATCCCATGTATTCTGATAGGTACAGCTTTGCAAATTTTTCTAGCTTTGGTTGTTGAACTGGGGATTTGAACTATCATGACATGCTTCAGGTTGGTTGGACGAATCTTACTAGTGCATGCAAATTCTTCGGTGACAAATGAATGCGATGCTCCCGAATAAAACAATACTCTTGCTAAAACTGAGTTGACAGAAAACATACCCAACACTACATCTGGCGCTTCCTGGGCTTCTTCTGCATTCATGTGGAAGAGACGGCCGTTGCGGTTGTGAGGGTTCCCTGGGGCAAATCTCCGTCCTGGCTGAACACGACGCTGCTACTGAGCTTGGGCATTCACATTGGTATTGGCGGCAGTCTTCTTGGGACACTCATTAGAGTAGTGACCTTTCACTCCACACTCAAAACAAGTAATCTGGGACTTGTCCTTGACTGCGACAGGCACAACATTGCTGCCAGTTTTGGGTGTAGTGTTGCTGTTGTTGTTGCTCTTGGGAGGTGCACGGTTGAAATTGTTCGCATTACCGGAGTTGTGATTGTTTCCCCCGGACTTCACATTGTCTCTGCTACGGTTGGGGTAGCTTCGGCGAGAATTTGGGGTTCGGTTGTTCCTTGGTGCATATCCTGGTGAAGGGTTGGGACGGTACTTCTGGTGACTGTTGGATCCAGAATGTTGCATCATACGACGCTTGCGGTTGTCGTTTGCCTGGTTAATCTTCCCTTCCATCTGAATGGCAGAGTCGACTAGCTCTTCGAGATCATCGAAACGGATGTTGACTAGGACAGTCTGCATCTCATCATGCAGCCCGTTCAAGAATCTTTCCTTCTTCTTGGCCTCCGTGTTGATCTCAGCAGGTGCATATCTGGCAAGCGACAGGAATCTGTCATGATACTCCACCACAGTCATTACTCATCTCTCATTCTGTTGACTAAACCTTGCGGCACGTGGGTGCGGCTGAACTTGACTTTGAATGCTTCCCATGTCATCACTTGACCATGGTTCATATTGTGGATGCTATTCCACCAAGCTCTTGCATCTCCTGCCAGATAGTGGGTGGCGAAGAGAACTTTCTCATTCTCATCAACTTTGACAACCTCTAAGTTGTTTCCATGGTATGTAACCAGTCATCAGCATCTAGTGGGTTCTCAGATTGGTTGAAGATTGGGGGATTTGTGTTCTGAAAGTTTTTGAGTTTGGATCCCTAGTGATCCTGATTTCCATGCCCTTGGTTTTTGAGAGCCATTTGGACGATCTGTTGAAGTGTTGCTAAGTTGGCTTGGCGTTCTGCCCTACTTGCTTCACGGTCTGCGATGAGATTCTGCAAGATCTGCAGCATTGGGTCCTGCGATGAGCTGCTCCCTCCTTGGTTTACACGAGTCATCTGAAGATTGAGATGGATATAGGGGTAAGAGGGAAATTCTAAGGTTCAGGGTTTTGGATTTTCAAATCTAAAACTTTGAGTTAGACTCAGGTTTTTCAACTAACTTCATTTTCATTCATGCAACAAGCACACGATACAACACACACCACAACAATCAAAGGGAAAACAGATGGTTTGAAGAACCATTCTGCAAGCTACGATACAATGAGATGATACATCTCATGCTACGATAGTGCTCTAGTGCATCTACTCATCGTCGATGAAGTGGGAATCCTCATCGTCCGTGTAGAAGTCCATGGCATCCTCCTCCAGAAAGTCATCATCGTTGTTGAGGTAAGAATCCATGTCTCCTTGGATGTCTTCACCCTCATCTTCTTCTTTTGCTGCAAGCTGAGCTTCCTGCTCCTTGATGGTCTTCTCGAGGTCGGCCACCTTCTTGCGAAGACGGGCGATGGTGCGATCCTTCGTGGCACACTGGCGACGAAGAGACTGGCGGTCTTGGACAAGCAGTGCGAAAGTCTGGGCCTTCTGGTCGGCAATGGCACGGTTCTGGTTGGCTAACTCTCTGGCATTGTCCAGTTCCTGCTGTGTGTCGTGAAGCAAGAAGTCAAGGTTCTCCACTTGACGCCTCAACTCGGGGTGGCTCGACATCTCCATTGGCATTCCCATGAAGTCACGTCTTGCGTAGTGAGCAAAACGGGTTCCTTGGGTCTTGTTGACTCTAAGGGCACATAGACGTGCAAGAGCTTCATGCATTGCCCTGGCTAATCCATCTAGCCAATTGTTCTCTCTCACGGAGAACTGAATTCATCCCGAAGTTGGTGCTTCAATGCTTCCTCTAAATCTGCGGTGACTAGCCACTGTAGGTCACCTCCTGGGGGTCCTGGAAGTTGAGCTCTAAGAAACTCCGGATGCCGGCGTCCCAGTAACTCTGACAGTGAATCCAGATCTCTCTCAAAGATCAGCTCACCTCCGTTTCCCAACTGGTAAAACTTGCTGAACTGAGTTTCCATCTACAAGAATTAAGGATGAGGAAGTTAGGGAAGTGATCAAGTGTGTCAAATTTTAAGTAGTAGTATAAGAACTTTGAGTAACATGAATTTTTGAGAAGGAAGGAATTCCCAAGGGTAAGAGAGGAGGTAGTTTTTCATAAATACTCACTTTGGTTTTGAAACTAAGTTTTTGTTTGACGTCCATTCTAACTAGGGTCTCCTATGGTTAGGATGGCTCTGATACCAACTTGTCAACACCCGAATTTTTAATCCCAGATGCCCGTTATGCCATAACTCGCAATCCCAGGATTACCATTTTTGCGAGACATAACGGATTGGATATCACAGTACATCATCCATTACAAACCATACATAAGGTCTTACACGAATAGGTATCTCATGATCCAGTCTTAATACAACAAGCAGCGGAAATAAAAGATAAGCGTAGCGGTGGGGTCCATCTTCAGGGGCACAGGCAATGCTGACGAAGGCAGATAGTCCTAGTTATCATAGTCGTCCTACTGACGATCATCTTGATAATCTCCTTCATAGTCTGGCCATGATAATAGCCAGGGACAAAATCCATGAGTACTCTTTAGGTACTCGCAAACTACCACTATCAAGAAGCATAACTCTAAGTTAAAGTGCTAAATCTAAGCTTAACTATAAAGTTAAATTTGAAACCTAAGCTGAGTTCAAAAGCAAAGAAAGATAAAGTAAAGTTCTAGAATCACTTAAGTTGGGAAGCTATGGTTATAAACACAACCTTGTTGTGGTCAAGTCAAGATTCATCATTACTTCAATAGCATTTAGAAAACATCTGACAACGAAACAGTATGGCCATTCCAACTATCCATAACCGCAGACGCGGCTATTCGAATAGTTTGACACTCTGCAGAGGTGGTACACTTTCACCACAAGATTTGATACATCTGTCAGGGATAACCCTGAATAATCATACTTAGTATGTAGATAATCAAACATAACCTTCCCTTTACACACCCTAGTATAAGCACCTCTCCTCTGAGCATGGCCTCCCAACCATGACCATCAGTCATCTTGGGCACTGCATAGGTGGACAAAATTGAGAGGTAGCCTCAGCTCAAACCTCTCCCGTGAGGGAACTAATACTAATGCATATAAATTTCCAGCTAAGCCTTACCCAATTTAGGTAGTGTGGTTGTACGGTAAATTTGGAATGGTATCGCATCCGAATCCAACCATCAGTTTTATAAAAGGGTTAAGGCTCATGCCTCAACATTTTCATCATCATAAACCATTGGTTCTTCTCAACACATGTCAAAACATCTCAATAGAATGACTCATCATTCCAAGGTTTTCATAATGCATTTTCACCAAGTGTACCCATCTAAAGTAACTCAGTTTTTGATCTACTCTAACTACTAAGTTAAGAGTGTTCACTAAGGTGGAAAGGATGGGTTCAATCTCATGCCATAGAATGACATCTAAAGGAGTTTTTAAGTAGGTCAAGTTTTATACTTTTTATGCTACCTTCAAAACAAGTAAAGAACTTTGTATGACCTAAGAGGGATAAAACTTGTAACTAAGACTTGGGGTACTAATAGTCAAGGGGTGTGATCAAAGTAGGCTTAAGGCATCTTTCCAAAACCATCTAGTTTGAGCCTAGTTTGCATTGTTGATGGTTTCTTGCAAGTATAACTTGCAAGTGTTAATCTTGGATAGTGCTAGCTTGCCTTGGTTGGTGCAGTGGTTGAAGTTTTCTTCTTCTTGGTAGAACTCCTCCTCCTCGAGAGCTTGGTCGGTACTATCGTCTATAAATACATAGGGAGTGCACAATCACCAAACAATACTTAACTAGGCTAGATAGCATTCTAAGACACACAAATGATGATCTATTATCATCACGAGCATCACAAGTTTAATTCAAAAGTTTCCTTCTTTTTATTTTAGAAAAGTAATTTCTACTCATTGAAAAATTAACTAAAATTTAATATTCACCACCAAAATATGGGATCATGTGGACACATGTCCTCACCACATATTCTAACATGTGGGAATGAGATTTAAAAGTTGGATCAACATTACTTTGGTTCAAGTTCATTATTTAATGATTTAAAGTGACTAGAAATGCCTACATAGCATTATTTTGGTACTAGTCCAAAGTCACTGCATGTAAACCTTAATATTATTCCATATTTGGATAGATATGATGAAATGTGATTTTTGAGAGTTAGAATCAACTCAAAAGCTAACTTGGTTGATTTTATAAAAATGTTGCAAGTTGCAAAAGCTTCTGTCTTCTTATTTTTATTAAGAGAGATCTATAACTCTAATTGAATTAAATCCAACGGGATTGGATAGATCATCTCCTACCTTTCAGATAAAATTGGTTTCATGCTATTTGGATTTTTTAAACTCTCTGAATTGAATTTTGAAATAGTAGACATATACTAGATTTAACTAAAAAGAAAAATCCAGATTTGAATGTGTGGGCTAGCGCGGGAAAAGAAATGGGCCGGCCTAGTGGCGCTCCGCGGCGTGGGGCTCAGCTGACAGGGGGGTCCCGCTTGTTAGCGGCACTTAACACGCGAAACGGTACGCGCGCTGTGGGCCGTAGGATTAGAAGCTAGATCTACGGCTGAGGGTCATCATCGACGACGAACAGGTCGCTGGCAAGATCGAACCCTAGCGGCTCGGTGGGGGTCTACTGGGGGTGTACCAGGGCTCCAGCAAGGTCGGCGAGGCGGGAAATGACGTGGAAGATGACGACGAGGCGAGGCGCGGTTGCGGCGGAGCTTGGGGTGGTCGCAATCAACGGCGCCCTTCTCCTCCTGTCGCGGCTGCTCCGGCTCCAATTTCGGCGAGGCAGAGCTCGCCTTGCTCCGGCTAGAGGTGGGTGAGGTTCAGAGAGGTGAGGGGAGTGGAATGGTGTGGAGAGAAGAGGCTGGGGAGGGCTCCTTTTATAGGCCCGATGGTGAGACCGAGCGGAATGGGAAGTCGACGGTGGCGACATGGCTACGGCGAGGTAGAGGCATGGCTGGGGGTGGCGATCGATGGGCAGTTCCCTGGGGGTGCTCTAGAACTTAAATGCGGCCGTAGGGGCGGTGGCACGCGGTCTGGGCGAGGTGGCGCTCTGCGCAGCAGAGGCGGCGGTGTCCACGGCGAGCGGTGGCTGTGAGGCTTTGGGAGGCGAACGGGGATGTCTGGGGTGTTCTCCAGGTCGAGGCGGAGCAGTGGGTGTGGGCTGGTGCCAAGGGGTGGTCTGTGCGAGCGGGGATAGGGCGCGCTCTGGGGGCAGCACTGGCATGGTGCGGTGGCACTGGGCGAGGCTTGTCCTCGGTGGTCCACTGCACGGCTAGGCTCGGGCAAGGGACAGGGAGTGGCGGTGAGGTGTGAGCTACCTCCTAGACATGGAGAGAGGGAGAGGGGCGGTCTGCTGCGGTGAGGGCAAGGTTGGCCGGCGAGAGGCGGCTCGGCATGGCATGGCCATGCCACTAGGGGTAGGGGAGATGCTGGTTAGGGTCTGGTTATCTCAAGGGGGGACAAGGGGATTAAATGGAGATCAATTGGGGGCAAAACCCTGTAGTAAACAGTGAGCTTGGATTAGAGTAGAGATTATGCATGCCAAGTGTTTGATTAAATGGCCGCATGAAAGAAAGTTTTGAATTTTGGTTTCAAAATTTTTGAGTGATCTCCACTAGTGATAGGTAGTCTCTGGTTGCAAGGGCTTTGAAAATGGATCTCAAAAAGATGGTTTTTGAAATAGGG
Organism: Avena eriantha; assembly: GCA_910589775.1. Taxonomy (NCBI): domain Eukaryota; kingdom Viridiplantae; phylum Streptophyta; class Magnoliopsida; order Poales; family Poaceae; genus Avena; species Avena eriantha. Next base: position 174,294,975 of record OU342746.1, read on the forward strand.
GTGATCTATGCATATGCATTATATTCAATCTTAAACTGTCATTTAAAATAGTTAACAGAATGTTTTTAGCAGATCAAAAGGTGGGCCTTGGTACCTCATTATGTGTACTAGCAAGGGGTGCAAAGATCAAGAATTGTTTCTGTTAAGTTTTGAGTACTAGGAATAGCCAAAGTAGGCATGAGAGTTAAAATTGCCAAAATGACCATTCCTTCTTTTTAATTCTTTTTTATTTGATTTTCTTTAGGAAAAGTTTGGGAATGATGTAGATGATGTTTAAATCACCTAAGAAACATTTTACAAGCATTGGATCATTCAATCATGGCAATTCAAACAACTCCTATTTTAAATGCGCACATATATGAATGCTCTCATATTAAATTTGGAAAAGTTTTTGTTAACCCCATTTTGGATGATTTGATCTTTGATAAACTTGGATTGATGTTTTGGGATGTTACAGAAACTCCGTTCTGGCACCCTGCTGGGACGGGGAATTGGAGGAGATTATCACCATCATCATCACCATCGCTTCTCCATCGACCATCCATGTTTCCCCTATCTATGGGTGAGTAATCCCCCGCTGTAGGCTATGGGGATGGTAGGGATGGTTGAGATCGTTCATGTAATGGCATCAGATTGTTAGGGCATGGTGCCTAGTATCTTTTATTAGTGCTTTATGAATTTGTTGCAACTTTTTATACTTAATGTTTATCACTAGGGCCCGAGTGCCATGATTTCAGATCTGAACATGGTCTTACCTGCAAGTTGTATACACACATTGTTGTCCGGAACCAATGGCCCCGAAGTGACAGAAATCGGGATAACCGAAGGGAATGGCTTTGATGTGAGGATCACCTTAATTTCCAGTAGTTCCCTTGAAGCCCCGCTGCAAACGGGCTGGCAGGACAAAAGATGTTGTGCAAGTTCTCATTGCGAGCATGTATGACTATATATGGAACACATGCCTAGGATTATCTAGTACTTGGATGCTTTATCTTATTTATCTGCAATTGCCCTATGTTCTGATTGCTATGTGAATTGTCTTGTCCATGCAATGCCCGTCCATCCATCCCTATGCCTACAGCACTCGAATCGCATTGTTTACTGCTATTGTTACTGCTCTCTTTACTTTTACCTACTGTTGCTACTTTGCTATTCCTATTACAAAACTGTTGCTACTGGTAAACTGCTGTGAGCAAGATTGTTTCCAGGTGCAGCTGAATTGACAACTCAGTTGTTAAGGCTTATAAATATTCTTTGGCTCCCCTTGTGTCGAATCAATAAATTAGGTTTCACTTCCCTCGAAAATACTGCGATACACCCCCTATACTTGTGGGTCATCACTCTCCTCCCCATCCCGAGTCAGAGCTCGCCCTCACCATGGACCCACCCATGGCACGATGCGGGGATGAGAATTGATTCCCGGTGAGATCTATCACCGTGTCGACCATGCTCGGTTCTGTTTTCCTCCTCTAGAATCTGAGCTCGCCATCGCCGTGGTTGCACCCGCACCAATTCTGCCACCTCTGCCGAGGTCTCTAAGGTAGCTCAAGTTCTGCCATGATGGACCTGTAAGTGAATTCGGAGTTGGGCGGTGGCAACCCGTTGTTGAACCTGCAAGGAATTCGCTAAAGACTGCATGCCGCTGCAAGGTCTTCGGCTGATGCCTTCCGCTTCTGCCAACGTGCACCGCCGATGTGAGATCATTTAGTTACTTCAAAACAAAATATCGACCAATTTAACTTGTTGATGTATTCCGTGACAATTATAATATAATCGAGCACTAGAAATATTTTTTAGTGTGCATGAGCATGATTAATAATATAATTGAACACTAGAAATTTTGAGGCACTCCATATAAAGGAGTAGATTAATATAGAAGGTTCACCAGAGACACCATGGATATAATGTCTTACATGCCACACACAGGTAATAATTAACTAAAACAAAATAAAAGTAGGGGCGGCAGCAGGAGGCCAGGACACGGAGACGCCTAGCAGGGCAGGGGCATTAGCAGGAGGCAGGGACAGCCTAGTCGATGGGATACAGGCCAGTCTTGACATAATCCTAGAGGAATTTGCCGAAGGCTGCGTGCCGCGTCAAGGTAATCGGCCTATGGTTTCTGCCTCCGCCTCTGGCAACGTCCACCGCGTGATGGATCATGCTGTCGAGGTCCACGTTGATTGCCCTGCCACAAAATGGGCAAAACAGTCTCCCCTACGGTAGAAACAGATTAGCCCACACCATAACCGCCTCAACACGTAGCAGCTCTTATTGTCCCTGGATTCCTTGCTATCGTCCACTTCATCATCATCCTCCTGTTGATTTTTAAGAACATAACTTAGAACTCATACATATGATTGAATTGTATTACAACATAAGAATTAACAACATTTACATGTAAGACAATATATACGTGGATATCAAAGAGAAAGCATCTCAGCAATAGTTTGATCGGTTCATATATCATTTCATCTCAACATAATGACAAATAATTGCATCGGAGTGTATGTAGAATAAAGATTGCGTCCTCATAAGTTTCTTTAGGGACACCGTGAGTGAACTAAGTAACAATTGCACAACCTATATTGTTCTTGTATATCGCCCCAGGTTCACTAACTCATCCCTAAAAAATATGACACCAATGTGTATGCCTCCCTTTTGGGACAAATTTGAATCATTGGCCATAATAATAAATTAAAATGTAATCATACAAAACAATATTTAGGGATATACATAGTCAGGTACAAAAACAAGCCTAAATATTGTAATTATAAATAAAAAACCAAACAATTAATCTTCAAGTACATGTTAAAAATACTTATGATCAAAACCATTCATATACATATGCATCATACCAATCATTAAAAGATCAGAAACAAATCAAGGATCATATATGTAGTTCCATATGAGAATAAATCAAGGGCCTCATAATTTGTTTCAGAGATGGAGTTGGAGAACCAAAGTACCAACAACACAAACTATATTGTTTGTGTGCATTACTGCCTCAGGTTCACCAACCTATCCCTAAAACATGACACCATCATACGTGTCTCCCCTTGAACTCTTTTGGGGCAGATTTCAATCATCGGCCTCGGTGAAAAACTAAAATGTAATTCTTATACACTATGAATGCATGGAATAGATAATTCAAATATCATAGTTCTATGAATGTAGAATAAAGATTGCAGCCTCACAAGTTTCTACAGTGATGGCGTAAGCGCGTGGCCCCAGGTTTCCTAACTCATCCCTGAAAAAATCTGACACCAATGTGTCTGCCTCTCTTTGGGGCAAATTTGAATCATTGGCCACAATAAGAAATTTAAATGTAATCGTACAAAACAATATTCAGGGATATACATATGCATCATACAACGCATTCATAGATCATAAACAATACAAATATTATATATATAGGTTCCATATGAGAACAAAATTAGGGCCTCATTTTTTCAGCGATGGAGTCAGAGAACCAAATACCAACAACACAACCTATATTGTTTATGTGCATTGCTGCCTCAGGTTCCCGAACCATCCCTAAGAAAACGACACCATCAGATGCCCTTGCACTATTTTGGGGCAAAATTGAATAATTGGGCTAAGTAAGGAATAGAAATGTAATGGTATAGGCATGCTGTGTATCAAAATCAACACTCAACTAGCAAACTCAACTAGATGGCAGATGAGCAGATTGGTGTTTTTGACTAGACGGCTTGGGGTTTTGTGACTAGATGGTAGATGCATCAATCGACCGATCGAACCATATATATACTACCCTACTTCAAGATCAAAAGAATCTGTACACGATTGAGCAAATCCTATGTATGAATAGTGAAATCCGCGGCTGCGACTAGAGAAGCTAGCAATGTAGTACCTTGGAATCCTCATCAGGGACCTCCTTCTCGAACTCGTCATTCTCCGTGATTGCGTCAAAGATTTCTTGTATGGCGATGGGGTCGTTGATGTAGAGCACCGGATTGCCTCCGCCTGCCTCCTGCCCCCATCTAGATCTGCCGCTGGCACCACGACGTTGTTGGCCACCTACTGCTCGGCGGCGACGGCTACTAGCGGGACGGATGAGCTCTCACCCTCGACGGCACGGCAACGAGCGGCGTTCATGCTCGGAGAAGACGCCTCTGCCTGCTTGGCGATGACCGAGCCATCTTCTGCTGCGCCTTCAAGTGGCTTCACCTGCGGCTCGTCTCCACGCGTACGCTTCATGGCGCACCTAGGGAAGGAGGTAGTGCAAGTGAGAGAGATTCGGCATGCGCGGTTGGTGCAGATTGGGGTCTTGGGACTAGACAGACTGGGGGAAAATGACACGAGCACATGGAAGAAGAAGTTCGAGTGGGTTTATAAACACCGGACCATTCGTAGTCCTCGAGTGGACACGTGTGGTGGGCAGGGGGCTACCACGATTTCCACCTTTTTTTTGGGTTCCCTTTTTTTTAAAACAGCCATGATCTCCACTTTAGAGCTGCATTGAAAACACGCTCATGGCAGACCTCGATTCCACTGCATGCAAGTGGTGCGGAACCAATTTCTAGCAACGTTAGATCTACTCGAGGGGGGCCCTTGACTCATGGAAGTTACCTGTGGTAGGGCCTAGTTAGAAGTGAGATTGAGAGCGCTGCGTAAAAATGGGATATGTCTTATTGAAATCAAGTGGCAATAAATTGCAGCATCCCGTCGACAACCGTGCACTCGATGACCCTGTTGCCCTGTGCATGTGTTGGAGGAGCAGTAGTAGCCTTTGCAGACTAGATTAAACGTGACATGACCACTCGACGACTTTTTCCATGGACGGCATCGTGTTCCTTCTTGTAGAGGGAGACGCCCGTGTTGTCTCGCGCTGCACTATGAAGGGAACGACGTGTGTAACAATCATCGCTGGGGATCACACAGGATCAACGGTTGGTGCGCACCCGATCCGCGTGACGACTGTGACAACCAATAAGGGCGTAGCAGACAGAGTGAGCACATGTTTGGGCTTCTACGAAAGAGAGAGGGGGAAACAAGGGCAAAACTGACTAGTATAAAAAAACCAAGGGCAAAACTGAGTAGTATAAAAATCAAAAGTGAGTGTCTTGTACAATGAAATACATCGTGGCATACCTCAAATGCCAAGATAGATCCACTAGAGTTTATTGCATGTGTTTTCTTCTTATAAACCACATATGGATCACCTAGAGTCATTGCATGTATGTTCTTCTCATAGACCACACATGGATCCACCAGTGTCATTGCATGTGTTTTCTTTTCATGAACCACACCCAGTGTCATTGCATGTGTTTTCTTCTCACAAACCACACATAGATCCAACAGTGTCATTGCATGTGTGTTCTTCCCATGAACCACACCCAGAGTCATTGCATGTCTGTTCTTCTCAGAAACCACATAAGGATCGACCAGTGTCATTGGATGTGTATTCTTTTCATGAACCACACCCAGTGTCATTGCATGTGTGTTCTTCTCACAAACCACACATGGATCCACCAGTATCATTGCATGTCTATTCTTTTCATGAACCACAGCCATTGTGATTGCATGTGTGTTCTTCTCACAAACCACACATGGATCCACCTGTGTCATTGCATGTCTGCTCTTTTCATTAACCACAGTTAGAGTCATTGCATGTCTGTTCTTTTCACAAACCACATATCACCAGTGTCATTGCATGTGTGTTCTTCTCATAAACCACATATGGATCCACCCAATGTGATTGCATGTGTGATCTTCTCACAAAACACATAAGGATACACCAGTGTCATTGGATGTGTGTTCTTTTCATGAACCACACCCAGTGTCATTGAATGTTTGTTCCTCTGACAAACCACACATGGATCCACCAGTGTCATTGCATGTGTGTTCTTCTCATGAACCACACATGGATCCCCCAGTGTGATTGCATGTCCGTTCTTTTCACAAACCACATATGTATCCACCAGTGTCATTGCATGTGTGTTCTTTTCATGAACCACACCCAGTGTCACTGCATGTGTGCTCTTCTCATAAACCACATATGGATCCACCAGTGTCATTGCATGTGTGTTCTTCTCATGAACCACGTCTAGAGTCATTGCATGTCGGTTATTCTCACAAACCACGTAAGGATACACCAGTGTCATTGCATGTGTGTTCTTTTCATGAACCACAACTAGAGTCATTGCATGTGTGTTCTTCTCATAGACCACACATGGAAACACCAGTGTCATTGCATGTGTGTTCTTCTCATGAACCACACCCGGAGTCATTGCATGTCTGTTCTTCTCACAAACCACATAAGGATCCACCAGTGTCATTGGATGTGTATTCTTTTTATGAACCACACCCAGTGACATTGCATGTGTGTTCTTCTCACAAACCACACATGGATCCACCGGTATCATTGCATGTCTATTCTTTTCATGAAGCATAGCCAGTGTCATTGCATGTGTGTTCTTCTCGCAAACCACACATGGATCCACCAGTGTCATTGCATGTCTGCTTTTTTCATTAACCATAGTTAGAGTCATTGCATGTGTGTTCTTATCACAAACCATAGCTAGAGTCATTGCATGCGTGTTCTTCTCACAAACCACATAATGATACACCAGTGTGATTGCATGTGTGTTCTTCTCATGAACCACAACTAGAGTCATTGTGGGGACCTCGGATTAATCCTCTGAGAATCCCTGTTATGCATATAACCACGATCCCATGATCAGCTAGTCGTGGCACATAACCGACTAGTATCATCACAACATCCGAGAATATACTGAATTACAAGTATAGGGGGTTATGGCTACATCCATAATCATCAGCGGAACTTTGATGACCCACAAGTATAGGGGGTGTATCGCAGTATTTTTGATAAGTAAGATTGTCGAACCTAACGAGGAGCAGAAGGTGCTGGCTAGTGGTATGGTTCAGGAATTCTCTGCAAATACTTAGCAAACGGAATTTTAGGGGTTTTCGATAAAGCAAGTAAACGAAGTACGAGTAAACAAAAGAAAATAAGAATGAATGCAGCAAGTGGCCCAATCCTTTATGCATCAAAGGACAAGCCGGTTGTATTTCTATAGATGACCAAACGTTCTCGAGGACACATGGGAAGACTGTCAAGTGCTTTCGCTTCATATAGTCGATTAATCTTCTTTAGCTTGCTAAGTGTTGTGTGGGTGAACCTATGCTAATGTATCGCCCCATCTAAGACTAATACATACTTGTGATTATACCCCTTGCAAACATCCATAAGTACAACAAAATAATTAAGGTAAAACCTAACCACAGCTTTAAACTCTAAGACCCTTACGTCCCTTGTGCAATCATTTCCTAACGGGGGTTTAGGTTTCTGTCACTCCGGCAACCCCTTCGATTAGTAGCCAAATACACAATGCATTCCCCTAGGCCCATATAGGTGAAGTGTCATGTATTCGACGTTCACATGACACCACTAGAAGAAGTACACCACAACTTAAATAACAATCTATTGAATCTTTCTCAACGCAACTCCACTACTAACAACAAGACTTCTCCCATGTCCTCAAGAACAAAATGAACTACTCACAAGACATCATATGGATCATGATCAGAGATGGAATAATGATGTATAACAATCTAAACATAAACAATAATTCAATGGTTCACTCAATAGCATCAACTACAAAGAGTAATCAACACCGGGAAAGTTTCCCCTATGAACTATAGCAAGATTAAACCAATTGTTACATCAATATGGAGATGGTGATGAGGGTGCTGATGGTGATGATGGTGGTGATGATGATGATGATCCCGATGAAGTCCAGCTTGATGGTGGTGTTGATGGTGACGATCTCCCCTCTCCGGGATGGAATTCCCCGGGCAGAAATCTGTCTACCGGAGAGATCTTTCTCTCTCGGTGTTTTCCGCCCTGCAGAGGCGGCGGAATCTTTCTTTGGTCTCTCCCCGAGTCTTAGGGTTTCGTGGGGATGATATACGCCAGAGGGGAGAGGCTGGAGTGGGCCAGGGCGGCCATACCACTCCCAGGTGCGACCTAGGCCTGCCCGCGCCATGGGATGGTGTGGGCCCCCGTGGCCCACCTCCACTCCATCTTCTGGCATCCTGAGTCTTCTGGAAAAATAGAATTTTCCGTATATTTTCTCGGATTTTCTGATCTTCGCGAATTTTGCCTCCAAACAACACCTTTTCCATCAGAATCCTGACTGCAGCGGTCCATGCTACAAAAGTCATCAACCATGCAAAAACAGATGAAATAACATAAGTATCACCTCTCAATACGAAATATATCAATGAATAATAGTGAATTAAGACATATAATTGTGATGCAAAATGGACGTATCAACTCCCCCCAAGCTTAGACTTCGCTTGTCCCCAAGCGAAACTGAGATCAATAAACATGGCCTCAGGTTTATGGAGTGAAGAGTTGATAAAAGAATACAGACAAGAAGCATCACATTCATCAAATACATAGATCATAATAGAGGACAACTCACTATTATATAACTCAACTTGCAATAAGTAAAGGAAACACAATAAAGATACATAGAGTAAACCATAATTGGTAATGGCAAACTTAGCTCTTGGTCGAAGAATAGTTGATAATTTGCTGGAGTTCACAAATAGCTGGTTTTCAATGATAGCTTTCAAAGTAGTAAACATCAAGATAAGAGCAATGCGCAGAACAAAGAACATAAGAACATGATTGAATAAATCAACATATGAATGAATGAAACACATCAACTCAAAATACTTCCTGAGATAGAAGGGAATAGGTTTAACTACAAAGTAAAAGAAAGGGCCCTTCGCCTTTCGCAGAGGGAAGCAGGGATTGCAAAGTCTCATAAAGAGCTCCCAAAAATTATGGTACTTACTAGCTTTCAGCTCTCATTGCCCCTATCATAGGCATATTTTGGTGGTTAAGGTTAAAGTGACACAACTAAGAGGATATGCTTAACAAGTTATAAGTTGAAATCTCATGCCCCTTACTTATGAGTACCGATCCTCATGCTACTCAACTTCAGTCACAAGCAAGCTCTCGTCATTGTAAATATATGCGTATCATTGAGAACCGCCAATGGGGTACCCCTTGCACATGACATAGGAGCTATCCCATAATCAAAATGACAAGGCAAGCAGACAGTGAGCATCTCAGCGATCTTTTTATTTGCTATTTGCATAAGTTTTTATTGAGGATGCTTCATAGAATGCTCACTATAGTGATGCTGCAAGTTTCCACCATGATTAGGCATGGCTTAGGCTAGCGGCCCAGGCGTTTCTCTAACACACATATAAACTCCATGATCTTACAAGTTCCACTTTTATTTCACACCGCCGGGATCCATAAGCAAAAGAACATGATATCAACTAGGTACAAAGTACCAAATGAAGTGTTGAAAGCGGTCCCCCTGATACATGGTTCGGCTAACTTGAACTCATAAAGCGCAAGCATATACGCAACAAAGAAGGACCCAATGGTTCAAGTTTATTAAATGCAAGAAACTAGAGTGTGCCATCAAGTTGGTGAGAGCTTTAATCACTAATTTACACATAACAAGTTTAATTTGGGAGGTAGATAAAACAAGAATTTACTTGGAATAGCAATAGTTCTACTAGGTAGGTATGGTGGACACAAATGGCAAAGGTTTTGGTTTAAAGGAGGTGGATGCATGAGAAGAATACCCTCTCAGTACATGTTTTTGGCTAGCAAGGTTGGGTAGCAAGTATAAGAGTTGAAGGAAACAAACAAGCATACAAATGATAAAGACAAACATGCAATCTTCCTTGGAAGCACAAAAGATCTTAACTAGAGAATACTAGACTTATGAGCAAATCAAGAAAGAAAGATGATGAAATTATTTTTCTCTAGAGTACTTCTATCTTTTTCTTTTCAACTCTCAAAAAGGTGTTGCTACTGACCGAGCCAGGTTTGCCAAAACCAACTAAATTAACTCAATGATCCCAAAGTGATACCAATACTAATAACAAGATCAATCATATAACCACGAATTGAAAACTAATATAAGCTATGCAAAAGAGTGAATGACATAACTTCTCATTAATATTCCATAACGGCAACTCACACCAAGGGATACATATCTAACGAGAGAGGGGACACTTCCATAATGCAAACCATACTACATAATAACTCCTCTATTCATGATATGACTCTACTAATAAGGTAAAAAGATAGAAGATAGTGATATGATACCGCGGCACTCCCCCAAGCTTGGAACAAACCAAGGGGATACCAAACCTAATGAAAAATTACTCCTTCGGTGGTGGTGGTATCCTCTCGATGAGCTCTCTGATAAGTTTCCCCAAGTCCTCAATCTCGAAGGTGAGATTACGAATAAGTTGCGAGTTTTGCTCAATACGGCTCATGATCATGTCGGGTTGAGAATTCCAACTCTTGCTATTCTTTCCCCACTCTTCCTCCTTGAAGTCTTCTTTTCCTGCATGGCTAGAACGAGGAAAATCCCAATTGGAGGGTAATTTCTCCTTGGGCATATTCTGGTATTGATGCTCATGGATAAGGGTATGGAAAGGATTCCTGGTGCGTGGAGGAAGTGACCGTGGAGCCAAACTGTGACGAGGAGTTTTCCCCCCAGTCTGCATCTGTGCCGTCCTTCTAACCCTGGCAGGTTTCACCACTCCAATGCTTGCAATGGTAGTGCCGGTGTGTGGACGTTGGCCTTGCTCCTCTTCACCTTCACTCTCGATCTTCTTCTCCTTCCCGGGGTCTTGGAGGTCTTCCTCCATAGGCTCCTTCCCTTTATCCTTGGCGGACACCATTGTGTTTCTAAGCTTTCAAAGAGTATGTCCTGGAAGAAACAGATCAAAACAAAAACACTATGAAAACATGATATACGAACCTCGGGGGATCCGGGGGATTATATATTACAAAGTTTCATATCAAAACGAAGGTTCTGGGAGAAAACGAGTCGGAGGCGGAGTCCTGGGTGGGCTCACCACCTGGTGGCACGGCCAAGGGAGGGCCCGCGCCACAGGGTGGTGTGAGCCACCCTGGCTCCGTTTCCGTCCCTTTTTCGCTTCGTAGCTTTCCTTATTGACTGAAAACTGCAAAAATATAGTTGGATTGTATTTTCGCGGAACTTTTCTTACCAAAACTGTTACCTAGTTGGAAACAGACTCTGCAGGTCTCTGAATTTGGTATCTAGTAGATTCTTCCGGAGTCATCACTTGAATAACCATATCTTCATCTTCATACACTTATTACTTGAGTCATAAAACCCTTCTTTTTCTTCTTACACCATTATCTCCACTACCTAGAAATTTCTTTCACACAAAACTCCACACAATTCTCATCAGCAACATTAGTATAAGTGAAGTGATAAAACCTTTTGAGTCCAACTTCAACTGAAAACCATCAAAACATAAGCTACTGTAGCAACTCCTTCCTAAAACCCAAAAAGAATTCAAAAGTTAAATCGAATAAAGAAGCAAATGCAAGAGTGGCCAAATCTGTCAAAACAGACCAGCAGGTAAAGATCAATTTTTTAGAAAATCTTATGTTGCTCAAATCAAAAAGTGCAAAACTAACGAAAGTTAAATAACAACCTGGGGCAGAAGCACAAAAAATTACAGCTCAATCAGACCTACAGAGATCTCTCACGAATTTTATAGTGAAGCAAAAAAATCTGTTTCGGGACAGCAACTTCCCCAAATCTTACTTCTCTCTCATTAGAGGTTGATCTTGACACAAAAACCAAACAAAACGGATAAGGAGAGTTTATTACCGAAGTAATAACTTGCAAGACTCAAAGAAACAAACACAAGCTGAAAGCAAAAACAAATTGGGTTGTCTCCCAAAAAGCTCTTTCTTTATAGCCATTAAGATGGGCATGATAATTTTGAAGAAGCTCTCATAGGGATATGAATTGAAGTGAAAGAGAGAAATAAGAAGCAAAAACACACACACATTTAAGTCTAACCCACTTCCTATGCAAGGGGATTTTGTAAGCAAACAAGTTATTGAAACCACAGGCAACTTGCATAAGAAGGAAAAAGATGTGCAACATAAAAACTTTCAGCATAAAACGAGGAAACTTGATATTATTGAGATACATAAGAACACTTTTTACTCTCTCATAGTAGCTTTCAGTATCATGCATAAACTTAACAATATAGCTATCACAAGGACCATCATAGCAATGATCACTTATTCTAACCGAAAACACCGGAATACTAGCCCTCATAACACTACTATGTGAAACAATATTAGAGGTATCCTTACAAAGGATAGTGTGTCCCTCTTTTTCATATTTAGCAACAAAGTCTTTCACATTTTCTACAATAGGTTCATCAACCATTTGTTTATCAGGTTCAACAGCCTTATTCATACTTTCATTAACCATACTAGCTATCATAGAATGTTCCTTAATCCTAACTAGGAAAGGCATTTTCTCAATATAAGGTTCAGGTAAAACATGATTAGCAGTATAAACTTAAGAATTTCTTGCAGGAACACTCTTAGCAATATCTTTATAAGGTTCATGATACTTATTCCACTTCTTTTTAGGCACTTCAATGTAGGAAGCAAAAGCCTTAAAGTAAGAAGCAATTGCTTGAGAGTCTAGACCATAAGCATTTTTAATGTTTTGAAAGTCATCAGTTCCCATAAAAGATTCAATGCATTCATAATCATAATTTATACCTGACTTTCTACCTTTGTCATTCTCCCAAGCTTCAGCATTGTCTTGAATACGGTCTAGAAGATCCCGTTTAACTTCTTCTTCCATGCAAGTGAATAATCCAGCACAAGAAGCATCCAATAAATCTTTACCATGTAGAGGGAGCCTTGCATAAAAGTTATTGATAATAATATTGTTGGGGAGCTCATGAATGGGACATTTGAGCATTAGTAACTTCAATCTCCCCCAAGCTTGAGTTGTACTCTCTCCATCAAGAGGCCAAAAGTTGTATATTTGATTCCGATCTTTATGAATCTCACTAGGAGGATAAAACTTTGAATAAAAGAGAGGCACTATTTCCTCCCATTCCAGAGCTTGACCATTCTTCAGCAGCTTATACCATTCCTCAGCTCTTCCTTTCAGTGATAATGAGAATAACTTCTTCTTAACTTGATATGTACTAATACCTGCACACTTTAACAACCCGCATAATTCGTGTATAAAGAGTAAATGGTCACCATGATGGACAGTTCCATCCACAACATAGTAGTTACCATAACACGATCAATAATTCTTGTAGGTATTTTGAAAACATCATTCTCAGTAGGTGGTGGCTTATCTACTACCTTAGCAGTGGTAGTAGCATTACCAAATAAGAAACTCACGAATTATCCATAACGAAAATAAAGCAACTAGTAGAAGTAAACAATACTCACAGTAGAAGTTTCCTTTACCAGTTCCACTCTCCAATAGCGCTTCACTCCCCGGCAACGGCGCCAGAAAATAGTCTTGATGACCCACAAGTATAGGGGGTGTATCGCAGTATTTTCGATAAGTAAGAGTGTCGAACCCAACGAGGAGCAGAAGGTGCTGGCTAGTGGTATGGATCAGGAATTCTCTGCAAATATTAGCAAACGGATTTTTAGGGGTTTTCGATAAAGCAAGTAAACAAAGTACGAGTAAACAAAATACAATAAGAATGAATGCAGCAAGTGGCCCAATCCTTTATGCAGCAAAGGACAAGCCGGTTGTATTTCTATAGATGACCAAACGTTCTCGAGGACACATGGGAAGACTGTCAAGTGCTTTCGCTTCATATAGTCGATTAATCTTCTTTAGCTTGCTTAGTGTTGTGTGGGTGAACCTGTGCTAATGTACGGCCCCATCTAAGACTAATACATACTTGTGATTATACCCCTTGCAAACATCCGTAAGTACAAGAAAGTAATTAAGGTAAAACCTAACCACAACTTTAAACTTTAAGACCCTTACGTCCCTTGTGCAATGGTTTCCTAACGGGGGTTCAGGTTTCTGTCACTCCGGCAACCCCTACGATTAGTAGCCAAATACACAATGCATTCCCCTAGGCCCATATAGGAGAAGTGTCATGTAGTCGATGTTCACATGACACCACTAGAAGAAGTACACCACAACTTAAATAACAATCTATTGAATCTTTCTCAACGCAACTCCACTACTAACAACAAGACTTCTCCCATGTCCTCAAGAACGAAACGAACTACTCACAAGACATCCTATGGATCATGATCAGAGATGGAATAATGATGTATAACAATCTAAACATAAACAATAATTCAATGGTTCACTCAATAGCATAAACTACAAAGAGTAATCAACATCGGGAAACTTTCCCATATGAACTATAGCAAGATTCAACCAATTGTTACAGCAATATGGAGATGGTGATGAGGGTGCTGATGGTGATGATGGTGGTGGTGATGATGATGATGATCTCGATGAAGTCCAGCTTGATGGTGGTGTTGATGGCGACGATCTCCCCTCTCCGAGAAGGAATTCCCCCGGCAGAAATCTATCTGGCGGAGAGATCTTTCTCTCTCGGTGTTTTCCGCCCCGTAGAGGCGGCGGAATCTTTCTGTGGTTGCTCCTCGAGTCTTAGGGTTTCGTGGGGATGATATACGCCAGAGGGGAGAGGCTGGAGTGGGCCAGGGCGGCCACACCACTCCCAGGCGTGGCCGAGGCCTGCCGACGCCATGGGGTGGTGTGGGCCCCCTATGGCCCACCTCGACTCCATCTTCGGGCATCCTAAGTCTTCTAGAAAAATAGAATTTTCCACATATTTTCCCGGATTTTCTGATCTTCGCGAATTTTGCCTCCAAACATCACCTTTTCCATCAGAATCCTGACTGCAGCGGTCCATGCTCCAAAATTCATCAACCATGCCAAAACAGATGAAATAACATAAGTATCACCTCTCAATACGAAATATATCAATGAATAATAGTGAATTAAGACATAGAATAGTGATGCAAAATGGACGTATCAAACTTCATCAAGCGTAGAGCCCAATCCATGCCTTAACCTACAGGCAACTGACTGGGAGAACATCCTAGCTCGCATAGTCGTCCACTTCACCTCTTCTTGATATCTGACCAAGTTAATAGCCAGGGACAATGCCAGTGAGTACTTTGAATGTACTGGCAAACCACCTTAAGATAATAATAATAACAAAAGGTATGCAATATGGTTGTGGTAGTAGGAGGGCTCCAAGAGAGGTTCTTTTCTCACATAGTTTCTCTTGTAGATATAGCATCTACATATCTTTGTTGAAAACTTTTGTAAACCATTTTGGAAACTGTTTTGAAAAGTTTTGGAAAATTCTTAGGACTGGGTCACCCATTTGTTTCTCCTTTACGGTCATCCCATGAGCAAACTCCTTCCATCCCTTTCTGACCATCCCATTGATGGGTTCGTAGCATGGAAAACAAAAAATTTCTACCGTGAGAACGAACAAAACCCAGATCTAATCTAGATAAAAGCCAAGATCTAATCTATTAGACATGTGCAACGAGATAGATCTGTACTAACCCTTGTAGATCTGAAAGCGTTACGAGATTAGATCTCGTGGTTGATGTAGTCGATCACTTGTTGATCTCAAGATCGTGTGGACGATCCTTCTGGCGCCGCATTCCGGCAGTGCTTCCGCAGTCGGTCACACGTGCGGAGTCGAAGCAGACCTTCCTCTCCTCGTTCCAGCGAGCAGCGGAGGTAGTATATCTTCTCCATGGAATCATAGCAGCACGACGGCATGGTGGTGGTGGTGGAGTAGAGAATTCTGGAGGGCTTCGCCTAAGCCTGAGCAGAAGAAAGGAGGAGGAGAGAGGCGGCGGAGATTTGGAGTTGTAGAGGAGGGCTTGGAGGTGGCGCCCCCACCCCTCTATTTAAAGGGGGGAGGCGCCATGGGAGGGGGAGTCCTAGTAGGACTCCCCTCCCTCCTATGGCCGGCGGATTGGGGAGGGGGGAGGAGTCCTCCTCCCCCACGACTCCTTGTCTTTCCCCACAAGGACTCCTTGATCCCTTTCTTGGTTTTCAAGCAAACTCCAAGAAATCTTCCAGAACCTTTCGGAACATTCCGAAACCTTCTAGAATCCTCATACAAATACTCCGGAACATTTCCTAACTTAGAAAATGATCCCCAATATATGAATCTTATTCTCCGGACAATTCCAGATTCCTCGTGATGTCCCGGATCCAATCCGAGACTTCGAACAACATTCGGTCTCCAACGCACATTCCATATCTACTTAAAACAACTTCGAACCTTAAGTGTCTCACCCTACAGTTCGTGAATATGTAGACATGGCAGAGACACATCTCCTATCAATAACCATCAGCGGGACCTGGAGATCCATAATGGCTCCCACATACTCAACGATGACTTCGTGATCGATTGAACCATTTACATACGAAACCAATTCCCTTTGTCACGCGATACTATACTTATCCGAGGTTTGATCGACGGCATCTCCATACCTAGTTCTACCTCGTTACTGATAAGTACTCTTTACTCATTCCGTGATATGTCATCCCTTGTGACCCAGTCACATGCTGGCAAGCTAACTAGATGACATTCCACCGTGAGGGCCCAGAGCATATCTATCCATCATATGGATGGACAAATCCCAATCTTGGTCCATGCGCTTCAACACATACTTTTAGAATACCCAATGACACCTTTATAACCACCTAGTTACGAAGCGGCGTTTGATGTCATCAAAGTAGCCATCCGGTGATGGTGATTAACACAACCTCACGGTCGAAGGATTAGGTTACTATGCATTTAAAAGATTATAGCAATACGAACTTAATGACTTGATCTTATGCTACGCTTACTATGGGTGTATGTCCATCACATCATTCTCCTAATGATATAACCTTGTTATTAATCACATCCTAATGTCCATGATCAGGAAACCATGATCATCAATTAATTAACAAGCTAGTTCAACAAGAGGCTTACTAGGGACTCTTATATGTTTACAAAACACACAAGTATTAGTGTTTCCTAATAATACAATTATAGCATGGGATGTAAACATTCATCATAAACACAAAGATATAATAATAACCACTTTTATTATTGCCTCTTGGGCATATCTCCAACAGTCTCCCACTTGCACTAGAGTCAATAATCTAGATTACATGGTAATATACCGAACACCCATGGCGTTCTGGTGTTGGTCATGCTTTGCCCTAGGGAGAGGTTTAGTCAACGGATCTGCCACATTTAGATCAGTGTGTACTTTGCAAATATTTATGTGACCATCTCAGACATACTCGCGAATAGCGTGGAAACGTAGCTTGATGTGCTTCAGCTTGCTATGTGACCTTGGCTCCTGTGCATTAGCTATGGCACCTGTGTTGTCACAGTAGATGGCCATCGGGCCCAATGCACTGGGAACCACGCCAAGTTCAGTAATGAATTCCTTCATCCATATGGCTTCTTGTGTAGCCTCCGAAGCAGCTATGTATTCCGATTCAGTTGAAGATTTCGCCACAACGCTTTGCTTTGCACTCCTCTAGCTCACTGCAGCACCATTCAAAATAAATACGTATCCCGGCTGTGACTTCGAGTCATCCGGATCGGTGTTCCAACTAGCATCGGTGTAACCGTTTATAACAAGCTGTTTATCACCTCCATAAGAAAGAACCATATCCTTAGTCCTATTTAGGTACTTTAGGATTTCTTGACCGCTATCCAGTGCTCCATTCCAGGATCACTTTGATATCTGCTAGTCAAACTAATAGCATGTGCTATATCCGGTCTTGTACACAGCATGGCATACATGATAGAACCTATGGCCGAGGCATAGGGAATATTATTCATTTTCTCTCTATCTTCTGCCGTAGCTGGACATTGAGTCTTACTCAAGGTCTTACCTGGCAACATGGGCAAAAACCCTTTCTTGCTATTTTCCATTCTAAACTTCTTTAGAACTTTGTCTAAGTATGTACTTTGTGAAAGCGCTATTAGGCGTCTTGATCTATCTCTATAAATCTTGATGCCTAGAATATATTCCGCTTCGCCAAGATCCTTCATTGAAAAACTATTATTCAAATAGGTTTTGACGCTATTAAGAAGTTCTATATCATTCCCAATCAACAATATGTCATCTACATATAGTACTAGGAATGCTACAGAGATCCCACTCACTTTCTTGTAAATATAAGCTTCTCCATAAGTTTGTATAAACCCAAATTTTTTGATTACTTTATCAAAACGTTGATTCCAACTCCGGGATGCTTGCTTTAGTCCATAAATGGAGCGCTGAAGCTTGCATACCTTGTCAGCATCTTTAGGATCGACAAAACCCTTGGGTTGTACCATATACAACTCTTCCTCAATGTCACCATTAAGGAACGTCATTTTGACATCCATCTGCCAAATCTCATAATCGAAATGTGCAGCAATTGCTAACAAAATCCTCACAGACTTTAGCTTCGCTACTGGTGAGAAAGTCTCATCATAGTCAACTCCTTGAATTTTTCGGAACCCTTTCGCGACAAGTCGAGCTTTATAGACGGTAACATTACCATCAGCATCTGTTTTTCTCTTGAAAATCCATTTGTTCTCGACAGCCTTACGGCCATCCGGTAAGTCCACCAAAGTCCACACTTGGTTTTCGTACATGGATCCCATTTCGGATTTCATGGCTTCTAGCCATTTGTCGGAATTTGGGCTCACCACAACTTCTTCATACGTCGCAGGGTCATCAGTGTTGTCCACCAACATGACGTTCAAGGCAGAGTCATACCAATCAGGAGTGGTATGAACCCTCGTTGACCTGCGAGGTTCAGCAGCAACTTCGTTTGAAGTTTCATGATCATTATCATTAGCTTCCTCTCCAATTGGTGCAGGCGGCACAAAAACATCTTCCGGTGCTGCGCTACTCTCAAATCCGAGAGAAGGTTCAATAACCTCATCGAGTTCTACTTTCCTTCTAGTCACCTCCTTCAAGAGAAACTCCTTCTCAAGAAAGGATCCATTCTTGGCAATGAAAACTTTGCCTTCGGATCTATGATAGAAGGTCTACCCAATTGTTTCTTTAGGGTATCCTATGAAGATGCATTTCTCTGCTTTGGGTTCAAGCTTATCAGGTTGTAACTTCTTTACATATGCTTCGCAACCCCAAACTTTAAGGAACAACAACTTAGGTTTCTTACCAAACCACAATTCGTACGGTGTCGTTTCAACGGATTTAGATGGTGCCCTATTTAAAGTGAATGCGGCTGTCTCTAATGCATAGCCCCAAAACGATAGTGGTAAATCTGTAAGAGACATCATAGACCGAACCATATCTAAGAGAGTTCGATTACGACGTTCGGACACACCATTACGCTGTGGTGTTCCCGGCGGTGTCAACTGCAAAAGTATTCCACATTTCTTTAAATGCATGCCAAACTCATAACTCAGATATTCACCTCCGCGGTCAGAACGCAGAAACTTAATCTTCTTATTACGATGATTTTCCACTTCACTTTGAAATTCCTTAAACTTCTCGAAAGTTTCGGACTTATGTTTCATAAAGTAGACATACCCATATCTACTTAAATCATCTGTGAAAGTGAGAACATAATGATATCCACCACGCGATGCTACACTCATTGGACCGCACACATCGGTATGTATTATTTCCAATAAGTCTGTAGCTCGCTCCATTATTCCAGAGAATGGAGTCTTAGTCATTTTTCCCATTAGACATGCTTCGCATCTTTCAAGTGATTCAAAATCAAGTGATTCAAGAAGTCCATCTGAATGGAGTTTCTTCATACGCTTCACTCCAATGTGACCAAGACGACAGTGCGACATGTATGTAGAATTATCATTCAATTTTATTCGTTTAGCATCTATGTTGTGAACATGTGTATCACTACTATCGAGATTCAGTAAGAATAAACCATTCATCTCAAGTGCATTACCATAAAAGATATTACTCATATAAATCGAACAACCTTTATTCTCGGACTTAAAAGAGTAACCGTCTCGCAGTAAACAAGATCCAGATATAATGTTCATGCTTAACGCAGGCACCAAATAACAATTATTCAAATTAAAAACTAATCCCGAAGGTAGATGTAGAGGGAGCATGCCGACGGCGATCACATCAACCTTGGAGCCATTTCCAACGCACATCGTCACCTCATCTCTCGCCAGTCTTCGTTTATTCCGCAGTTCCTGTTTCGAGTTACAAATATGAGCAACCGAACCAGTATCAAATACCCAGGCACTACTACGATTACTAGTAAGATACACATCTATAACATATATATCAAATATACCTTTCTTCTTGATGTTGCCGTTCTTCAGATCCGCCAGGTACTTGGGGCAGTTACGCTTCCAGTGACCAGCACCCTTGCAGTAGAAGCACTCAGTTTCAGGCTTGGGACCAGCCTTGGGCTTCTTTGCAGGTGCGACAGCTTTCTTGCCGTCCTTCTTGAAGTTGCCCTTGTTCTTAGGCTTGCCCTGTCTCTTGAAATTGGTGGTATTATTGACCATCAACACTTGGTGCTCCTTCTTGATCTCCACTTCAGCAGTTTTCAGCATGGACGATAGTTCAGGCAACGTCTTGTTCGTGCAGTGCATATTGTAGTTCATCACAAAGTTCTTATAACTTGGTGGCAGTGATTCGAGGAGACGATGAATCCCCAACTCATTAGGAATCGATATTCCCAACTCTTGGAGCTTGTTTGCGTACCCAGACATGGTGAGCACATGCTCGCTAACGGAGCTTCCCTCTTCCATCTTACAGTTAAAGAACTTTTCAGAGGCCTCATAGCTCTCCATGGCCACGCGAGTCTCAAAAATTAGCCTGAGCTCCTTAATGATCTCGAACGGGTCGTGGTGCTCAAAACGCTTTTGGACCTCCGCTTCTAAACTGTACAGGATGGCACACTGAACTGTGGAGTAATGATTTTTTCCGAGTGGCGTAAACATTCTTTACGTCATCGGTGGCATCATCTGCAGGTGGGTCACCCAGCGGTGCTTCGAGCACATGGGTCAACTGACCAGCCCCGAGGACGATCTTCAGTCCACGGAACCAGTCCGTGAAATTGCTTCCATTGTTCTTAAGCTTTTCTTTCTCTAGGAACACATTGAAATTGATGGAGGGGTTCGCCATAATCTACAACAAATTTGCAAGTAGTTTAGACTAAGTTTATGATGAATTGAGTTCAAATTTAATACTTAAGTTAACTAGGTGAATTCCCACTCAAAACAACATCCCTCACATTGTCACTTGATTACACGAACCAAGTCCACTACACCAAGTCCGATCTTCACGAGAGAAGATGTAGTTTCATCGGCGAACAATCTTCATGTTCATCATATCATTTATATGACTCATGTTCTACCTTTCGGTATTCCGTGTTCCGAGACCATGTCTGTACATGCTAGGCTCGTCAAGATAACCTTAGTTTCCGCATGTGCAAATCTGGCTTGCACCCGTTGTATGCACACGTAGAATCTATCACATCCGATCATCACGAGATGCTTCGAAACGACGAGTCTTAGCAACGGTGCCAACTAAGGGTGAACACTTTATTAGTTGATATTTAGTGAGAGGGATCATCTTATAATGCTACTGTCGCGATCTAAGCAATACAAGATGCATAAAGGATTAACATCATAGGCAATTCATAATCAGTGTGATATGATATGGCCCTTTCTTCTTGCGGCTTTGATCTCCATCTCCAAAGCACGAACATGATCTCCATCATCACCAGCATTGCGTCAAGGTCAGTGGCGCCGCTTCATGGTTGTCCATCATCACTAGCAACTATTACAACTACTTGGAATAAAGCTATTACAAGATGAATAGACACGCAGGTCTTAACAGAATTAAAGACAACCATTAGGCTCCTGCCGGTTGCCATATTACAACAAAGATCATTGCATACATCAAATATAATCACAATCACATGATGGCCATATCACATGACAAAACCCCTGCAAAAACAAGTTAGACGCCTCTAATTTTCTTTGCATGTTTTACGTGGCTTGGGGCTTTCGAACAATAACGGATCTTACCTACGAAACTGAACCACAACGTTGATACAAGTGCTATCGAGTGCAAAGTGTAAATTCGATCTATACTATGGTGGGAGAGACAGACACCCGCAAAGCCACTTGTGCAAAGCAAGTTACATGTCAAGCGTGGAGCAAGTCTCATGTGCGATGACATGTACGGTTAGCCCGAGCCGCTTCATCCCACCATGCCGCAAGATGCAAAGTACACAAAGCAAAAGACGGCACGAGCACCAACGCCCACAACACCATTGCGTTCTACTCGTGCAACAGATCTACGCACAGACACGGCTCTGATACCACTGATGGGTTCGTAGCATGGAAAACAAAAAAATTCTACCACGAGACCGAACAAAACCTAGATCTAATCTAGATAAAAGCCAAGATCTAATCTATTAGACATGTGCAATGAGATAGATCTGTACTAACCCTTGTAGATCCGAAAGAGTTACGAGATTAGATCTCGTGGTTGATGTAGTCGATCACTTGCCGATCTCAAGATCGTGTGGACGATCCTTCCGGCGCCGCGTTCCGGCAGCGCTTCCGCAGTCGGTCACACGTGCGGAGTCGAAGCAGACCTTCCTCCCTTCGTTCCTGCGAGCAGCGGAGGTAGTAGATCTTCTCCACGGAATCACAGCAGCACGACGGTGTGGTGGTGGTGGTGGAGTAGAGAATTCTGCAGGGCTTCGCCTAATCCTGAGCAGAAGAAAGGAGGAGGAGAGAGGCGGAGGAGATTTGGAGTTGTAGAGGAGGGCTTGGAGGTGGCGCCCCCACCCCTCTATTTAAAGAGGGGAGGCGCCATGGGAGGGGGAGTCCTAGTAGGACTCCCCTCCCTCCTATGGCCGGTGGATTAGGGAGGGGGGAGGATTCCTCCTCCCCCACGACTCCTTGTCTTGCCCCACAAGGACTCCTTGATCCCTTTCTTGGTTTTCAAGCAAACTCCAAGAAATCTTCTAGAACCTTCTGGAACATTCCGAAACCTTCTAGAATCGTCATACAAATACTCTGGAACATTTCCTAACTTAGAAAATGATCCCCAATATATGAATCTTATTCTCTGGACAATTCCAGATCTCCTCATGATGTCCCGGATCCAATCCGAGACTCCGAACAACATTCGGTCTCCAACACACATTCCATATCTACTTAAAACAACTTCGAACCTTAAGTGTGTCACCCTACAGTTCGTGAATATGTAGACATGACAGACACACATCTCCTATCAATAACCATCAGCGGGACCTAGAGATCCATAATGTCTCCCACATACTCAACGATGACTTCATGATCGATTGAACCATTTACATACGAAACCAATTCCCTTTATCACACGATACTATACTTATCCGAGGTTTGATCGACGGCATCTCCATACCTAGTTCTACCTTGTTACTGATAAGTACTCTTTACTCGTTCCGTGATATGTCATCCCTTGTGACCCAGTCACATGCTTGCAAGCTATCTAGATGACATTCCGCCGAGAGGGCCCAGAGCATATCTATCCATCATATGGATCGACAAATCCCAATCTTGGTCCATGCGCTTCAACACATACTTTCAGAATATCCAATGACACCTTTATAACCACCCAGTTACGAAGCGGCGTTTGATGTCATCAAAGTACCCATCTGGTGATGGTGATTAACACAACCTCATGGTCGAAGGATTAGGTTACTATGCATTTAAAAGCTTATAGCAATACGAACTTAATGACTTGATCTTATGCTACGCTTACTATGGGTGTATGTCCATCACATCATTCTCCTAATGATATAACCTTGTTATTAATCACATCCTAATGTCCATGATCAGGAAACCATGATCATCAATTAATTAACAAGCTAGTTCAACAAGAGGCTTACTAGGGACTCTTATATGTTTACAAAACACATAAGTATTAGTGTTTCCTAATAATACAATTATAGCATGGGATGTAAACATTCATCATAAACACAAAGATATAATAATAACCACTTTTATTATTGCCTCTTGGGCATATCTCCAACACCCATGATCAGAACAGGGATCCTTTCCGACCATCCCATGGTCAAAGCATTTACAAAGCCATTTCTTTTCTGAAATCCTTTTTGAAAACAAAACCAGCACCGCTATACAGCAACCTTCCCAACCGTCCATGACCATAGATGCGGCTATTCAAATAGATTTACACTTTGTAGAGGTTGTACACTTTACCCACACCATCCGGGTACCCTACCCTGATCTACACCGATCGTGGGTCGAGTAACTGATCATGACTCTCCGGATGCCCACTCCAATATAAGTGCCTACCCTATGAGAGTTTTTCCCCTCAACACCGGGACGCCCTATATAGTTCCCAAGCCAACCGGAGCGCTTTTTGCACTACACAAAGTGTGCGCTTCCAATGATGGGCGAATAGTAACGCGTGGAGGCCCATAGACCCTTCGTTCCTTCTCCAGGTCAATGTCCCACAAGGACCTTTACACGAGAAGACCCACCCTCCAGGGATTTTTATCCCCTGTAGTAGTTGTAGGCAGCTTATACCAGAGTAAACAAACATCAAATCTAGCCCTATCTCATTCTAGAGTAGTGTGGTTGCACGGGTTAATTGTTCTAGCAAAACTGCAAAGAACCGGGTGCGTTTTTGTAAACCTTTTTCCTCCATCTTTCCTTCAGCATTTTGTAAAACAAAAACCTTTTTATTTTCCTCAAACTTCTCTTGGTACGTCAAACCTCACCAAGGTTATATCATAAAACTCTTTGTAAAACTTTTCCGGGGTCTTCCCATCCTATAGCTTTGCTTCGGCTAAAACAGGGTCTCCAAAGGGTTATGGTGTTATGCACCATCTATTCTACTTGGGACAAGTAGGCATAAATAAGGGGGTTGTACTTAATAGTACAAAAGTGTAATAGTTTGGAGGATCCAAACCACTACCATATATACATCAACATACATAAAAATGCAGTTTCATAAATCGTAGATAAAACATGCATAAGTAAAGTAGTAGGACAAGGCTTATGAGAAAGAAGGTGGCTTTCCTGATGATCAGCAATATGGCAATATGTCCCTAGACTGCTTGTTTAGAATACCCAAAAATACCAATAATTATAAGATCTCCTCTTCTTGGAGTCAATACGAGCACAACTATCGTCGTCAAGACAGCACATGCAAACAAACCAAGCCACAATCAACACAAGGCATACAAGCACCAATAAAATACAACAAGCAATTTAATAACACCGAATTAAGATTCAGATGGTTTTGAGAGGATTGGATTTAGGAGATTGAGATGGCCTTGGAGAAGGGGATGAAAATCCCTTAGGATTTATAGTCTAGAAACTACCGAAGAGATGGATTTTGGAACAAGACCATATTCTGTATGATACCATTGTATACAAATGATACCTACAGGTAGAGGTTGATAAAATGAAACCAACAAAAGTGGGTTCACTAATTTATCACTTTTCTTTAAATAGTTATGATTTTCCTAGTGAAATAACTACTAGTTTTAGGGAATAAATCACCAGAAAATTTATGGCGCTTCAAAAATTATTTCCTTGTACAGTTTAGTAGGTCTTTATGTACTGATCCAAATAAAGTTGGAATCATGTCAAAATATTTACCAGAATGCCCTCAGGAAATTCCCAAAGTTAGTACTGGAGGGTTTTTGTCTTTTTCACAAGATTTAATCTACAGAGGGTTTTGATATGAGGTAAAGGGAAGTGGATAGGTATTGCAAATACATCCCAATACCAACTGGAATCACTCCTTTTAGAGTTGCAAAGATACTATAGTGATTTATCTAGTGAAAATATTAGGGACAAAAATGTTTAATTCATTAAAATTCATCAAAGGCCCAATAAATGGTGAGCTCCTGGGTTTTCGTAGTATTGAGTGTGCCACACCACAGAGAGGTGGGTGAGGTCATAACAGCGCACACTTTGGCCTAGGAAATTTTCTAAAGGAAGGTATGCCCTGTTTTTGTTGTTTTTACTACAGTAAAGATAATGCTCCACTTGGCATGAATCCAAGTCCATGAGATGGTTACAGGTAATACCTATCAGGGGCAGTTGGTTTTACTCCAATTGGAGTTGTGATTCTCACAGAAAGAGATTATTAGTGCAAAAGGTTCATCTAGGTGTTTGATTTATCATTTTTAATCTTTACAACCTTTGGACGAGCTAGGGGTACTACATGTTTAAGAAAACACTCATGAACCCTAGGAATTATAGACCTGGGCAGTTGGGGTCATTTCTATTTTCTTTTGCATTTAATGTAAAGGGTTAAATTTTAGATCTGGAAAAGAAATCAAAAGAAAAAAGGGGAAGGGGCTACTGGGCTAGGGTCTAGGGAAGCTGGGCCTCGCAGAGCCAATTTGGCCCAATCCAGGGTGGGCTGCGCTGGCAGGAGAAGGAAATCAAACCCGCGGGGCGGGGCCCACCTGTCAGCAAGTGCCAGTGCCGAAGAGGCATCGGGCGCCCTGGGCCATTGGATTAAGATGACATCGACGGTGGGTGGTCGTCTTCTTTGTAGGAAACAGGGCCGCGGCAAGGAAACCCCTAGCAGTGGGAAGGCGGGGCTAGGGAGGCTCACCTGGGTGGCGCTAGCGTCGGAGGAGCGGTGTGACGTGGCGGTCCAGGATAGGGCGGCGAGGTGGGGTCCGACGTCTGGGGACGGCTCGCGCGAGATGACCGAGGGTGACTTTGTCGGAGCTAAGGGGTGGCGCTAGTGGAGCCGGTCCTGAGCAAAAGAAGAGGGGGATTAGATGCAGTAGTGCACGGGGGTTTCAGAAATACCGCATGCAACGAGAGAGGGGAAGAGGATAAGGAGGTATGCTCAGATCTTGTATTTGGCTGAAAATGGAGTTCCTCCATTTCCTGGTCGACACAGAGGGAGAGAGGAGTTGGGCATCTAAGGGGAGGGTAGGTCGGGGTGTGAGGATGTAAATGAGGGGCAGGGGAGGCACGGGGTGGCCTCTGGCATATTTAACAAGGAGAAGGAGGTCCATGGTGGACCAAGTCCAAGAGACGGGATGGGAGGGAGCTGATCACTGGTTGGTCGAGCTGGGAGGTGTTGGCAAGCAGTGTGGGCCTGAGCACGACCATCGAGGGAGAGGGGAGTGGCTGTAACACCCCGTCCACTCCTGAGCCCGGGGGGTATCACTCCTGGCAGCTTAATAGGATATCTAGACTGGCCCCACAGACCAACACTTGTCTTTTCTGCGCATTTTGTCCTTACTCATGTACACCCGGTTACCCACTTCCTGGTCGGTCACCCATCCTAGAATTTCTCTAGGCCAAGCACGCTTAACCTTAGAGTTCTTTTGGCCCCACAGACCAACACTAGTCTTTTCTGCGCACTTTGTCCTCACTCGTGTGCACCCGGTTACCCACTTCCCGGTCGGTCACCCGTCCTAGAATTGCTCTAGGCCAAGCACGCTTAACCTTAGAGTTCTTTTTGAATGAGCTTCCGGAAAAGAAGTGGCAACTTGTTGGTATGAGTATTCTATCAATCCTATTAAGCCATGTGCCTGGTCTCACATACACCCACCCTTTAGAAGATCGATGCCCTCATCGATCAAGCACACCCCAGGAACGTTCCCTCTTGGCACGCGTCTATGCGTCCAGTACCGGCACATGTGCTATGCCGTGTCCACTCCGGGCCACACGCGCCATGCTTCACATGTCCCGCCACTAACCCGCACACACCCGTTTAACCTCGAGGATCGGCTCTGATACCACTTGTAACACCCCGTCCACTCCTGGGCCCGGGGGGTGTCACTCCTGGCACCTTAATAGGATATCTAGACTGGCCCCACAGACCAACACTAGTCTTTTCTACGCACTTTGTCCTCACTCGTATGCACCCGGTTACCCACTTCCCGGTCGGTCACCCATCCTAGAATTGCTCTAGGCCAAGCACGCTTAACCTTAGAGTTCTTTTTGAATGAGCTTCCGGAAAAGAAGTTACAACTTGTTGGTATGAGTATTCTATCAATCCTATTAAGCCATGTGCCTGGTCTCATAGTGTTGGGATGAGATTTTTGCAAGATATGGCCTCACTCTCCTTCTCTCTTTCCAAGAGCAAAAGACAAGGGGAAGGGTGTGCTACAGTGTTCTGCTACAGTGCACGACCAGAAGGGTGTCAGTTGTGCTGGGGAAGCTTGCTTGACCAGGTTGGTAAGCTTTTGTGGGTTTTTGATTTGAGGATTTGTCTTCTTGGGAAGTTTGATCAAATAGATGGCTATGAAGAAAGTCTAAAAACTTGCATTGGACGAGATGGGGAAATGGTACTGGTGGGTAGATGAGGTCAAGATACACAAAGATCCACTTGGAACAAAGATCCACTTCAAAACCTTGTTTGTTTAAGTAGCACAAAGATCCACTTGGAACAAGTGAAGTAGATATTGATAGACCTATATGAGTAGCACAGAATCATGCAAAGATTTGGTCCATAGAAGGTTGGATGGTGGTGTGAGCTTCTATCAAAGTAGGTATGTTGACTAGATTTGCAGGAAAAGTTATTTTCTTGCCTGCAAATCCATCAAGAACAAGCGGGTGGGAGGATGATATAACCAAGGGCAAGAGTGGTCCTTGGTAGTCCTTAGGATGGTTTACAATATGGTGCAAGTTCATTACCCATAAAGCACAAGGGTTGAGGAAGGAGGTCATTCAAAAAGGTGATGTTGGAAACAGATTTCCAGACTTAGCCAAATTTGGCAGACTTAGGGTTTTTGACTAGAATAAGAGGGAGGATGTTTTTGATTGATTTTAACATACCAAAGCTTCATCAATTGGATGATGTTGAAGAGTAGATTTAGTAGAAGGGATCCATGCTTTATATTAGTCTTCATTGACTTGGAAACTTCTAGAATGGATCACTACAGAATTGATATGGTTAAGGGTTTTAGATGATCACTTAGTAGCTAGGGATCAGATCCAGATTGTATTCTTGCTTAGGGTTTGGTGATGTTAGAGTATCTTGATCCTAGTGGATGAGCTCCTAAGGTAGCTCATACTACTTCTAAGAAAACAAGTCAAACAACAGATCAAGGCAACTCATCTTACAAACAAATCAACTACTACTAGGGTTACCATCAAGCTTAGCTTGAGGTAAGGATGGGCAATTTTGAAAGGTTGGAGTTTGAACAAGGTAAGGTCCTTTGTACATCTACCAAGAGTAGAGTTCAAAATATTTTATAAAAGATTTTGGAAATCCTTGAGGTAAGAGTAGTTGAAGGTCTGTCTTGAAAACATAAGGAGACTATAGTAAGTAGCTCTTCATAGTTTGGTCAATAGAAGCTACTAAAATAGTTGGTTTGCAAAGGCTTCTTGGCTCAGGTTTTGAAATGACCGAACATTTGAGAATACGGAAATTAAGCTAATCAGGGTTGCTAAAATTGGGATGTTAGAGTCATTGCATGTCTGTTATTCTCACAAACCACATAAGGATACACCAGTGTCATTGCATGTGTGTTCTTTTAATGAACCAGACCTAGTGTCATTAGATGTGTGTTCCTTCATAAACCACACATGGATCCACCAGTGTCATTGCATGTCTCCTCTTTTCATTAACCATAGTTAGAGTCATTGCATGTGTGTTCTTTTCACAAACCACATATCACCAGTGTCATTGCATGTGTGTTCTTCTCACAAACCACATAAGGATCCACCAGTGTCATTGGATGTGTGTTCTTTGCATGAGCCACACCCAGTGTCATTGCATGTCTGTTCCTCTCACAAACCACACATGGATCCACCAGTGTCATTGCGTGTGTGTTCTTCTCATGAACCACAACTAGAGTCATTGGGTGTGTGTTCTTCTCATGAACCACAGCTAGAGTCATTGCATGTGTGTTCTTCTCACAAACCACATAAGTATACACTAGTGTCATTGCATGTGTGTTCTTCTCATGAACCACACCCAGTATCATTGGATGTGTGTTCCTCTCATAAACCACACATGGATCCACCAGTGTCATTGCATGTCTGCTCTTTTCATTAACCATCGTTAGATTCATTGCATGTGTGTTCTTTTCACAAACCACATATAACCAGTGTCATTGAATGTGTGTTCTTCCCATAAACCACATTACGATCCACCAGTGTCATTGGATGTGTGTTCTTTTCATGAACCACACCTAGTGTCATTGCATGTTTGTTCCTCTCACAAACCACACATGGATCCACCAGTGTCATTGCATGTGTGTTCTTCACATGAACCACAACTAGAGTCATTGGATGTGTGTCCTTTTCATGAATCACAGCTAGAGTCATTGCATGTGTGTTCTTCTCACAAACCACATAAGGATACACCAGTGTCATTGCATGTGTGTTCTTCTCATGAACCACATCTAGAGTAATTACATGTTTGTTCTTCTCACAAACCACACATGGATCCACCAGTGGTATTGCATGTGTGTTCTTATCATGAACCACAGCTAGAGTCATTGGATGTTTGTTCTTTTCATGAACCACAGCTAGAGTGATTGCATGTCTGTTCTTTTCAAAACCACATATGGATCCACCAGTGTCATTGCATGTCTGTTCTTTTCATAAACCACAACTAGTGTCATTACATGTCTGTTCTTCTCATAAACCACACATGGATCCACCAGTGTCATTGCATGTGTGTTCATCTCATGAACCACACCTAGAGTCATTGCATGTTTGTTCTTCTCACAAACCACATATGGATCCACCAGTGTCATTGCATGTGTGTTCTTGTCATGAACCACATATGGATCCACCCAGTGTCATGGCATGTGTCTTCTTCTCATAAATCACATATGGATCCACCAGTGTCATTGCATGTGTGTTCTTCTCATGAACCACATCTAGAGTCATTGCATGTCTGTTATTCTCACAAACCACATAAGGATACACAAGTGTCATTGCATGTGTGTTCTTTTCATGAACCAGAGCTAGAGTCATTCCATGTGTGTTCTTCTCACAGACCACACATGGATACACCAGTGTCATTGCATGTGTGTTCTTCTCTTGTACCACACCCAGAGTCATTGCATGTCTGTTCTTCTCACGAACCACATAAGGATCCATCAGTGTCATTGGATGTGTATTCTTTTCATGAACCACACCCAGTGTCATTGCATGTGTGTTCTTCTCACCAACCACACATGGATACACCGGTATCATTGCATGTTTGTTCTTTTCATGAACCACAGCCAGTATCATTGCATGTGTGTTCTTCTCACAAACCACACAAGGATCCACCAGTGTCATTGCATGTCTGCTCTTTTCATTAACCATAGTTAGAGTCATTGAATGTCTGTTCTTTCCACAAACCACATATCACCAGTGTCATTGCATGTGTGTTCTTCTCATAAACCACATATGGATCCACCTAGTGTGATTGCATGTGTTTTTTTCTCAGAAAACACATAAGGAACCACCAGTGTCATTGGATGTGTGTTGTTTTCATGAGCCACACCCAGTGTCATTGCATGTTTGTTCCTCTCACAAACCACACATGGATCCACCAGTGTCATTACATGTGTGTTCTTCTCATGAACCACAAATGTTCCACCCAGTGTGATAGCTTGTCTGTTCTTTCCACAAACCACATATGGATCCACCAATGCCATTGTGTGTGTTTTCTTTTCATGAACCACACCCAGTGTCATTGCATGTGTGTTCTTCTCATAAACCACATATGGATCCACCAGTGTCATTGCATGTGTGTTCTTCTCATGAACCACATCTAGAGTCATTGCATGTCTGTTATTCTCACAAACCAGAGAAGGATACACTAGTGGCATTGCATGTGTGTTCTTTTCATGAACCACAACTAGATTCATTGCATGTGTGTTCTTCTCATGAACCACAAATCGATCCACCTAGTGTGATCGCATGTCTGTTCTTTACACAAACCACATATGGATCCACCAGTGCCATTGCATGTGTGTTCTTTTCATGAACCACACCAGTGTCTTGCATGTGTGTTCTTCTCACAAACCACACATGGATCCACAAGTGTCATTGCATGTCTGCTCTTTTCATTAACCACAATTAGAGTCATTGCATGTGTGTTCTTCTAACAAATCATAGATAGAGTCATTGCATGTGTGTTCTTCTCACAAACCAC
The DNA here is from genome assembly GCA_910589775.1 of Avena eriantha. Lineage (NCBI taxonomy): Eukaryota > Viridiplantae > Streptophyta > Magnoliopsida > Poales > Poaceae > Avena > Avena eriantha. The sequence goes on from OU342746.1 coordinate 174,327,031, forward strand.
ATAAGGATACACCAGCGTCATTGCATGTGTGTTCTTCTCATGAACCACAGCTAGACTCATTACATCTCTGTTATTCTCACAAACCACATAAGGATACACCAGTGTCATTGCATGTGTGTTCTTTTAATGAACCACACCTAGTGTCATTGGATGTGTGTTCCTCTCATGAACTACACATGGATCCACCAGTGCCATTCCATGTCTGCTCTTTTCATTAACCACAATTAGAGTCATTGCATGTGTGTTCTTTTCACAAACCACATATCACCAGTTTCATTGCATGTGTGTTATTCTCACAAACCACATAAGGATCCACTAGTGTCATTGGATGTGTGTTCTTTTCATGAACCACAACCAGTGTCATTGCATGTATGTTCCTCTCACAAACCACACATGGATCCACCAGTGTCATTGCATGTGTGTTGTTCTCAGGAACCACAGCTAGAGTCATTAGATGTGTGTTCTTTTCATAAACCATAGCTAGATTCATTGCATGTGTGTTCTTCTCACAAACCACATTAGGATACACCAGTGTCATTGCATGTCTGTTATTCTCATGAACCACACCCAATGTCATTGGATGTGTGTTCCTCTCCTAAACCACACATGGATCCACTAGTGTCATTACATGGCTGCTCTTTTCATTAACCACGGTTAGAGTCATTGCATGCGTGTTCTTTTCAAAAACCTAGTGACATTGTATGTGTGTTCTTCTCATGAACCACAACTAGAGTCATTGGATGTTTGTTCTTTTCATGAACCATAGCCAGAGTGATTGCATGTCTGTTCTTTTCAAAAACCACATATGGATCCACTAGTGTCATTGTATGTTTGTTCTTTTCATGAACCACTCCTAGTGTCATTGCATGTCTGTTCTTCTCATAAACCACACATGGATCCACCAATGTCATTGCATGTGTGTTGTTCTCATAAACCACACCCAGAGTCATTGCATGCATGTTCTTCTCACAAACCACATATGGATCCACTAGTGTCATTGCATGTGTATTCTTCTCATGAGTCACATATGGATCCACCCAGTGTCATGGCTTGTGTGTTCTTCTCATAAATCACATATGGATCACCAGTGTCATTGCATGTCTGTTCTTTTCATGAACCACACCTAGTGTCATTACATGTCTGTTCTTCTCATAAACCACACATGGATCCACCAGTGTCATTGCATGTGTGTTCATCTCATGAACCACACCTAGAGTCATTGCATGTTTGTTCTTCTCACAAACCACATATGGATCCACCAGTGTCATTGCATGTGTGTTCTTGTCATGAACCACATATGGATCCACCCAGTGTCATGGCATGTGTCTTCTTCTCATAAATCACATATGGATCCACCAGTGTCATTGCATGTGTGTTCTTCTCATGAACCACATCTAGAGTCATTGCATGTCTGTTATTCTCACAAACCACATAAGGATACACAAGTGTCATTGCATGTGTGTTCTTTTCATGAACCAGAGCTAGAGTCATTCCATGTGTGTTCTTCTCACAGACCACACATGGATACACCAGTGTCATTGCATGTGTGTTCTTCTCTTGTACCACACCCAGAGTCATTGCATGTATGTTCTTCTCACGAACCACATAAGGATCCATCAGTGTCATTGGATGTGTATTCTTTTCATGAACCACACCCAGTGTCACTGCATGTGTGTTCTTCTCACCAACCACACATGGATACACCGGTATCATTGCATGTTTGTTCTTTTCATGAACCACAGCCAGTGTCATTGCATCTGTGTTCTTCTCACAAACCACACAAGGATCCACCAGTGTCATTGCATGTCTGCTCTTTTCATTAACCATAGTTAGAGTCATTGAATGTCTGTTCTTTCCACAAACCACATATCACCAGTGTCATTGCATGTGTGTTCTTCTCATAAACCACATATGGATCCACCTAGTGTGATTGCATGTGTTTTTTTCTCAGAAAACACATAAGGAACCACCAGTGTCATTGGATGTGTGTTGTTTTCATGAACCACACCCAGTGTCATTGCATGTTTGTTCCTCTCACAAACCACACATGGATCCACCAGTGTCGTTACATGTGTGTTCTTCTCATGAACCACACATGTTCCACCCAGTGTGATTGCTTGTCTGTTCTTTTCACAAACCACATATGGATCCACCAATGCCATTGTGTGTGTTTGATTTTCATGAACCACACCCAGTGTCATTGCATGTGTGTTCTTCTCATAAACCACATATGGATCCACCAGTGTCATTGCATGTGTGTTCTTCTCATGAACCACATCTAGAGTCATTGCATGTCTGTTATTCTCACAAACCACAGAAGGATACACCCGTGTCATTGCATGTGTGTTCTTCTCATGAACCACAAATCGATCCACCTAGTGTGATCGCATGTCTGTTCTTTTCACAAACCACATATGGATCCACCAGTGCCATTGCATGTGTGTTCTTTTCATGAACCACACCAGTTTCTTGCATGTGTGTTCTTCTCACAAACCACACATGGATCCACAAGTGTCATTGCATGTCTGCTCTTTTCATTAACCACAATTAGAGTCATTGCATGTGTGTTCTTCTCACAAATCATAGATAGAGTCATTGCATGTGTGTTCTTCTCACAAACCACATAAGGATGCACCAGTGTCATTGCATGTGTGTTGTTCTCATGAACCACAGTTGGAGTCATTGCATGTCATTTATTCTCAGAAACCACATAAGGATACACCAGTGTCATTGCATGTGTGTTCTTTTCATGAACCACACCTAGTGTCATTGGATGTGTGTTCCTCTCATAAACCACACATTGATCCACCAGTGTCATTGCATGTCTCCTCTTTTCATTAGCCACAGTTAGAGTCATTGCATGTGTGTTCTTTTCACAAACCACATATCACCAGTGTCATTGCATGTGTGTTCTTCTCACAGACCACATAAGGATCCACTAGTGTCATTGGATGTGTGTTATTTTCATGAACCACTCCCAGTGTTATTGCATGTCTGTTCCTCTCACAAACCACACATGGATCCACCAGTGTCATTGCATGTGTGTTCTTCTCATGAACTAGAGCTAGAGTCATTGCATGTGTGTTCTTTTCATGAACCACGACTAGAGTCATTGGATTTGTGTTCTTCTCATGAACCATAGCTAGAGTCGTTGCATGTGTGTTCTTCTCACAAACCACATAAGGATACACTAGTGTCATTGCATGTGTCTTCTTCTCATGAACCACATCTAGAGTTATGGCATGTCTGTTATTTTCACAAACCACATAAGGATACACAAGTGTCATTGCATGTGTGTTCTTTTCATGAACCATAGCTAGAGTCATTTCATGTGTGTTCTTCTCATCAACCACAAATGGATCCACCTAGTGTGATTGCATGTCTGTTCTTTTGACAAACCACGTATGGATCCACCAGTGCCATTGCATATGTGTTCTTTTCATGAACCACGCCCAATATCATTACATGAGTGGTCTTCTCATAAACCACATATGGATCCACCAATGTCATTGCATGTGTGTTCTTCTCATGAACAAAATCTAGAGTCATTGCATGTCTATTATTCTCACAAACCACATAAGGATACACCAGTGTCATTGCATGTGTGTTCTTTTCATGAAACGCATCTAGAGTCATTGCATGTGTGTTCTTCTCATAAACCACACATGGATACACCAGTTTCATTGCATGTGTGTTTTCTCATGAACCACACCCAGAGTCATTGCATGTCTGTTCTCCTCACAAACCACATAAGCATCCACTAGTGTCATTGGATGTGTATTCTTTTCATGAACCACACCCAGTGTCATTGCATGTGTGTTCTTCTCACAAACAACACAGGGATCCACCGGTATCATTGCATGTCTGTTCTTTTTCATGAACCACAGCCAGTGTCATTGCATGTGTGTTTTTCAAACAAACCACACATGGATCCACAAGTGTCATTGCATGCCTGCTCTTTTCATGAACCACAACTAGAGTCATTGGATTTGTGTTCTTCTTATGAACCATAGCTAGATTCGTTGCATGTGTGTTCTTCTCACAAACCACATAAGGATACACCAGTGTCATTGCATGTGTGTTCTTCTCATGAACCACATCTAGAGGAATTGCATGTTTGTTCTTCTCACAAACCACACATGGATCCACCAGTGTCATTGCATGTGTGTTCTTCTCATGAACCACATCTAGAGTCATTGGATGTGTGTTCTTTTCATGAACCACAGCTAGAGTCTTTGGATTTGTGTTCTTCTTATGACCCATAGCTAGTGTCATTGCATGTGTTTTCTTCTCACAAACAACATAAGGATACAACAGTGTCACTGCATGTGTGTTCTTCTCATGAACCACATCTAGAGTCATTGCATGTTTGTTCTTCTCACAAACCACACATGGATCCACCAGTGTCATTGCATGTGTGTTCTTCTCATGAACAACAGCTAGAGTCATTGGATGTGTGTTCTTTTCATCAACCACAGCTAGAGTGATTTCATGTCTGTTCTTTTCACATACCACATATGGATCCACCAGTGTCATTGCATGTCTGTTCTTTTCATGAACCACACCTAGTGTCATCGCATGTTTGTTCTTCTCGTAAACCACACATGGATCCACAAGTGTCATTGCATGTGTGTTTTTCTCATGAAGCACATCTAGAGTCATTGCATGCCAGTTATTCTCACAAACCACATAACGATACACCAGGGTCATTGCATGTGTTTTCTTTTCATGAACCATACCCAGTGTCATTGCATGTTTGTTCCTCTCACAGACCACACATGGATCCACCAGTGTACTTGCATGTATGTTTTTCTCATGAACCAGACCCAGTCATTGCATGTCTGTTCTTCTCACAAACCACATATGGATCCACCAGTGTCATTGCATGTGTGTTCTTCTCATGAACCACATATGGATTCCCCAGTGTCATGGCATGTGTGTTCTTCTCACAAACCACATATGGATCTACTAGCGTCATCACATGTGTGTTCTTCCCATGAACCACATATAGAGTCATTGCATGTCTGTTATTCTCGCAAACCACATAAGGATACACCAGTGTCATTGCATGTGTGTTCTTGTCATGAACCATAGCTAGAGTGATTGCATGTGTGTTCTTCTCACAAACCACACATGGATACACCAGTGTCATTGCATGTGTGTTCTTCTCATGAACCACACCCAGAGTCATTACATGTATGTTCTTCTCACAGACCACATAAGGATCCACCAGTGTCATTGGATGTGTATTCTTTTCATGAACCTGGCCCAGTGTCATTGCATGTGTGTTCTTCTCACAAACCACACATGGATCCACCGGTATCATTGCATGTCTGTTCTTTTCATGAACCACAGCCAGTGTCATTGCATGCGTGTTCTTATGACAAACCACACATGGATCCACTAGTGTCATTGCATGTCTGCTCTTTTCATTAACCACAATTAGAGTCATTGCATGTGTGTTCTTCTCACAAACCATAGCTAGAGTCATTGCATGTGTGTTTTCTCACAAAGCACATAAGGATACACCAGTTTCATTACATGTGTGTACTTCTCGTGAACCACAGCCAGAGTCATTGCATGTCTGGTATTCTCACAAACCACATAAGGATACACCAGTGTCATTGCATGTGTGTTATTTTCATGAACCACACCCAGTGTCATTGGATGTGTGTTCCTCTCATAAACCACACATGGATCCACTAGTGTCATTGCATGTCTGCTCTTTTCATTAACCACTGTTAGAGTCATTGCATGTGTGTTCTTTTCACAAACCACATATCACCAGTGTCATTGCATGTGTGTTCTTCTCACAAACCACATAAAGATCCACCAGTGTCCACTAGTAGAAAAAGGGTCTTCGGTCCATCCCAAAAGCCATTTATCATGGTTCTAATAACAATTCGGGACCAATGCCAAGCATCGGTCCCGGTTCATGCCACCAGGACATTGGTCCCGGTTCATCTCGAGGTCTTGGTCCCGGTTCATGGCATGAACCGGGACCAATGGTCAGTGGACCATTGGGACCAAAGGGTCCCTTTTTAGTCACTGTTCGGGACATAAACCGGTATATAAAAATTCAGAAATTCTCTGCCACCTTCTCTGCCGCGGCAGGAAAAAGGCCCAAAATCCTGCCGCGGCAGGAGAAAATCCAACCCCCCTTGAATCGCCTTCTAGTTTCAGAAACATGTCATAGAAAATTGTAAAAAATCAAAAAATAAAATATTTTCAACTGTAGTTGTATTTAGTGATACACTTGTCATGAAAATTAACAAACTTGAATTTCGACTTATTTTGCAAAAAAAGTTATAAAAACTAAAGATGGCCGCCATTTGTGCATACGATGTCGGAAAAAACGTATAATATATCAAAATGATTGGAAAAAAACAGTGCATGTGTGTTCTTTTCACAAACCATAGCTAGAAACATTGCATGTGTGTTCTTCTCAGAAACCACATAAGGATACACCAGTGTCATTGCATGTGTGTTCTTCTCACAAACCAAACATGGATCCACCAGTGTCATTGCATGTCTCCTCTTTTCATTAACCACAGTTAGAGTAATTGCATGTGTGTTCTTCTCACAAATCACATCTAGAGTCATTGCATGTGTGTTCTTCTCACAAACCACACAAGGATACAGCAGTGTCATTGCATGTGTGTTCTTCTCATGAACGACATCTAGAGTCATTGTATGTCTGTTATTTTCACAAAGCACGTAAGGATACACAAGTGTCATTGCATATGTGTTCTTTTCATGAACCACACCTAGTGCCATTGGATGTCTGTTTCTCTCATAAACCACACATGGATCCACCATTGTCATTGCATCTCTAAACTTTTCATTAACCAAAGTTAGAGTCATTGCATGTGTGTTCTTTTCACAAACCACATATCACTAGTGTCATTTCATGTGTGTTCTTCTCAAAAACCACATAAGGATCCACCAGTGTCATTAGATGTGTGTTCTTTTCATGAACCACACCAGTGTCATTGCATGTCTGTTACTCTCACAAACCACACATGGATCCACCAGTGTCATTGCATGTGTGTTCTTCCCATGAACCACAGCTAGAGCCATTGGATGTGTGTTCTTCTCATGAAACACAGCTAGATCCATTGGATGTGTGTTCTTCTCACAAACCACATAAGGATACAACGGTGTCATTGCATGTGTGTTCTTCTCATGAACCACACATAATGTCATTGGATGTGTGTTCCTCTCATAAACTAGACATGGATCCACCAGTGTCATAGCATGTCTGCTCTTTTCATTAACCACGGTTAGAGTCATTGCATGTGTGTTCTTTTCACAAACCACATATCACCAGTGTCATTACATGTGTGTTCTTCTCACAAACCACATTAGGATCCACCAGTGTCATTGGATGTGTGTTCGTTTCATGAACCACACCCAGTATCATTGCATGTTTGTTCCTCTCACAAACCACACATGGATCCACCAGTGTCATTGCATGTGTGTTCTTCTCATGAACCACAGCTAGAGTCATTGGATGTGTGTTCTTTTCATCAACCACGGATAGAGTCATTGCATGTGTGTTCTTCTCACAAACCACATAAGGATACACCAGTGTCGTTGCATGTGTGTTCTTTTTACTAACATCAACTTGAGTCATTGCATGTGTGTTATTTTCACATACCACATATGGATCCACCAGTGTCATTGCATGTGTGTTCTTCTCATGAACCACAACTAGAGTGATTGCATGTCTGTTCTTTTCATGAACCACATATGGATCCACCAGTGTCATTATATGTCTGTTATTTTCATGAACCACGCCCAGTGTCATTGCATGTATGTTATTCTCATAAACCACACATGGATCCACCAGTGTCATTGAATGTGTGTTCTTCTCATGAACCACATCTAGAGTCATTGCATGTCTGTTATTCTCACAAACCACATAAGGATACACCAGGGTCATTGCATGTGTTTTCTTTTCATGAACCACACCCAGTGTCATTGCATTTGTGTTCCACTCAGAGACCACACATGGATCCACCAGTGTCATTACATGTGTGCTCTTCTCATGAACCACACCCAGAGTCATTGCATGTCTGTTCTTCTCACAAACAACATATGGATCCACCAGTGTCATTGCATGTATGTTCTTCTCATGAACCACATATGGATCCCCCAGTGTCATTGCATGTGTGTTCTTCTCATAAACCACATATAGATCCACCAGTGTCATTGCATGTGTGTTCTTCTCATGAACCACATCTAGAGTCATTGCATGTTTGTTATCCTCACAAACCACATAAGGATACACCAGTGTCATTGCATGTGTGTTATTTTTACTAACAACAACTTGAGCCAGTGTCATTGGATGTGTGTTCTTCTCACAAACCACACATGGATCCACTAGTGGCATTGCATGCCTGCTCTTTTCATTAACCACAGTTAGAGTTATTACATGTGTGTTCTTCTCACAAACCACAGCTAGAGTCATTGCATGTGTGTTCTTCTCACAAACCACATAAGGATACACCAGTGTCATTGCATGTGTGTTCTTCTCATGAACCACAGCTAGAGTGATTGCATGTCTATTGTTTTCACAAACCACATAAGGATACACTAGTGTCATTGCATGTGTGTTCTTTTCATGAACCACACCCAGTGTCATTGGATGTGTGTTCCTTTCATAAACCACACATAGATCCACCAGTGTCATTGCATGTCTGCTCTTTTCATTAACCATAGTTAGAGTCATTGCATGTCTGTTCTTTTCACAAACCACATATCACAAGTGTCATTGCATGTGTGTTCTTCTCACAAACCACATAAGCATCCACCAGTGTCATTGGATGTCTGTTCTTTTCATGAACCACACCCAATGTCATTGTATGTCTGTTCCTCTCACAAACCACACATGGATCCACTAGTGTCATTGCATATGTGTTCTTCTCATGAACCACGGCTAGAGTCATTGCATGTGTGTTCTTCTCACAAACCACATATCACCAGTGTCATTGCATGTGTGTTCTTCTCACAAACCACTAATACGTCCATTTTGCATCACTATTCTATGTCATAATTCACTGTTATTCATTGATATATTTCGTATTAAGAGATGATACTTATGTTATTTCATCTGTTTTTGCATGGTTGATGACTTTTGGAGCATGGACCGCTGCAGTCAGGATTCTGATGGAAAAGGTGTTGTTTGGAGGCAAAATTCACGAAGATGAGAAAATCCAGGAAAATACATGGAAAATTCTATATTTCCAGAAGACGAAGGAAGCCAGAAGGGGGCTGGAGATGGGCCACAGGGGGCCCACACCACCCCCTGGAGCGGGCTAGCTTAGGCCTCGCCACCAGGTGGTGTGGCCGCCCTGGTCCACCCCTGGCAGTCCCCTCTGGCGTATATTATCCTCCCGAAACCCTAAGACTCGGAGAGCGACCACAGAAAGATTCTGCCGCCTCTGTGGGGCGGAAAACACCGAGAGAGAAAGATCTCTCCGCCAGACAGATTTCTGCCGGGGGAATTCCTTCCCGGAGAGGGGAGATCGTCGCCATCAACACCACCATCAAGATGGACTTCATTGGGATCATCATCATCATCACCACCATCATCACCATCAGCACCCTTATCACCATCTCCATATTGCTGTAACAATTGCGTTGAATCTTGCATAGTTCATAGGGGAAACTTTCCTGGTGTTGATTACTCTTTGTAGTTGATGCTATTGAGTGAACCATTGAATTATTGTTTATGTTCAGATTGTTATACATCATTATTCCATCTCTGATCATGATCCATATGATACTTGTGAGTAGTTCGTTTTTTTCTTGAGGACATGGGAGAAGTCATGTTGTTAGTAGTGGAATTGTGTTGAGAAAGATTCAATAGTTTGATATTTAAGTTGTGGTGTACTTCTTCTAGTGGTGTCATGTGAATGTCGACTACATGACACTTCACCTATATGGGCCTAGGGGAATGCATTGTCTATTTGGCTACCAATCGTAGGGGTTGCCGAAGTGAAAGAAACCTGAACCCCCGTTAGGAAACCATTGCACAAGGGACGTAAGGGTCTTAGAGTTTAAAGTTGTGGTTAGGTTCTACCTTAATTACTTTCTTGTACTTACGGATGTTTGCAAGGGGTATAATCACAAGTATGTATTAGTCCTAGGAAGGTCGTTACATTAGCACAGATTCACCCACACAACACTTAGCAAGCTAAAGAAGATTAATCAACTATATGAAGCGAAAGCACTTGACAATATTCCCATGTGTCCTCGAGAACGTTTGGTCATCTTAAGTAATACAACCGGCTTGTCCTTTGCTGCATAAAGGATTGGGCCACTTGCTGCATTTATTCCTACTGTCTTTTATTTACTCATACTTCGTTTACTTGCTTTATCAAAAACCCCTAAAATCCGTTTGCTAATATTTGTAGAGAATTCCTGATCCATAGCACTACCCAACACCTTCTGCTCCTCGTTGGGTTCGACACTCTTATTTATCGAAATTATTGCGATACACCCCCTATACTTGTGGGTCATCAAGACTATTTTCTTGCGCCATTGCCGGGGAGTGAAGCGCTATTGGAGAGTGGAACTGGTAAAGGAAACTTCTACTATGAGTGTTGTTTACTTCTTCTAGTTGCTTTATTTTCGTTATGGATAATTCGCCGAGTTTCTTATTTGGTAATGCTACTACCACTGCTAAGGTAGTAGATAAGCCACCACGTGCTAAGAATGATGTTTTTAAAATACCTACAAGAATTATTGATTGTGTTATGGATAACTACTATGTTGGGGATAGAACTGTCCATCCCGGTGATCATTTGCTCTTTATACACGAATTATGTGGGTTGTTCAAGTGTGCAGGTATTACTACAGATCAAGTTAAGAAGAAGTTATTCGCATTATCGCTGAAAGGAAAAGTTGAGGAATGGTACAAGCTGCTGAAGAATGGTCAAGCTCTGGAATGGGAGGAAATAGTACCTCTCTTTTATTCAAAGTTTTATCCTCCTAGTGAGATTCATAAAGATCGGAATCAAATATATAACTTTTGGCCTCTTGATGGAGAGAGTACAACTGAAGCTTGGGCGAGATTGAAGTTACTAATGCTCAAATGTCCCATTCATGAACTCCCCAACAATATTATTGTCAATAACTTTTATGCAAGGCTCCCTCTACATGACAAGGATTTATTGGATGCTTCTTGTGCTGGATCATTCACTCGCATGGGAGAAGAAGCTAAATGGGATCTTCTGGACCGTATTCAAGACAATGCTGAAGCATGGGAGAATGACAAAGGTAGAAAGTCAGGTATAAATTATGATTATGAATGCATTGAATATTTTATGGGAACTGATGACTTTCAAAATATTAGTAATGCTTATGGTCTTGATTTAGAAGTTATTACGAATTTCTTTAGGGCTTTTGCTTCTTATATTGAAATTCCAAAAAGGGGATGGAAGAAGTACCATGCACCTTATAAAGATATTATTTACTGTGTTCCTGTTGGGAGTGCTGAGTATTGCACTATTGATCACATCTTACCTGAACCTTATATCGAAAAGATTCCCTTCCCAGATAAGGTAAAGGATCATCCTATGATAACTAATGTAATCACTAAAAGTGAAAAGAGAACTGTAAAACCTGAAGAACAAATAAATGTTGAACCTGTGGTAGCAATTGTGAAAGACCTTGTCACTAAAAGCATAGAAGATGGACACATAGTTTTTTGTGAGGATGCTTCTAATATTGCTTCACATCCTAATAGAATTAAAAAAGCTAGTGTCCCTGTGCTTTCCGTTAGAATTGGTGATCATTGCTATTATGGTTTATGTGATATTGCTGCAAGTTCCAGTGCTATTCCTTATGAGCTTTACAGAGAAATTATGCATGAAATCAGTCCCTGCAAATTGGAAGAGATTGATGCGGTTATTCACCTTGCTAATAGAGAGACCATCTCTCCAATTGGTATTGTACGAGATGTGGAAGTTATTTGTGGTAAGATTAAGTATCCTACTGATTCTCTAGTACTTGGTTCAGCTGCTAGTAAAAATTATCCTATCATTTTTGGTAGACCTTTCATGAGTACTTGTGGAGCTATTATAGATTGCAAGAGGGAGAAAGTCTTGACTGAGTTTGACGGGGAATCTTTTGAGTTTAATTTTTAGAAATTTACTAAAGAACCCTATGAAGAGGAAACCCATAATGAGGATTTTAGAGTTGAATAACTTGCTTCTATCTCTCTTGCTCCTAATAATGCTTTGAAGGAATTTATGGAAGATCATGAAAGTGAGATCTTCATGGAAGAAAGGAATGAGAATGACGAGATTCTCCGTTGTCAACCCAAGATGCTTAAGCATAACTTGCCTGTAGAAGACTTGGGTACCATGTTGCCACCTAAAAAGGATCCGGTCTTCGATCTAAAACCTCTCCCTAATGATCTTAAATATGCTTATATTTATGATAAAAAGGTATATGCTATTATTATTAGCTCTAAACTTTCAAGAAAGGAAGAAGAAAGGTTATTAGAGGTTTTGAAGAAACACCGAGGAGCTATTGGCTATACTCTGGATGATTAAAAAGGGATTTCACCTACTATATGTCAGCATTCTATCAATATAGAACCAGATGCAAAGCCAGTAGTAGAGCACCAACGATGTTTAAATCCTAAGATGAAGGAAGTGGTAAGGAATGAGGTATTGAAACTCCTTGATGCTGGTATTATTTACCCTATTGCTGATAGTGAATGGGCTTGTCCCGTTCATTGTGTTCCTAAAAAAGGAGGTATTATCGTTGTTCCTAGTGATAATCATGAGCTTATTCCCGAAAGAATAGTAGTAGGCTATAGGATGTGCATTGATTTTAGAAAAGTCAATAAAGTTACTAAGAAAGATCACCACCCGCTTCCTTTTATTGATCAAATGTTGGAAAGGTTGTCTAAAAAGACCCATTTTTGTTTTCTTGATGGTTATTCTGGTTTCTCTCAAATTCCTGTTAAACAACAAGATCAAGAAAAAACTACTTTTACTTGCCCTTACAGAACTTATGCTTATAGACATATGCCTTTTGGTTTATGTAATGCTCCTGCTACTTTTCAAAGATGCATGGCTGCTATCTTTCATGGTTTTTGTGAGGAAATTGTAGAAGTGTTCATGGATGACTTTCTGTCTATGGAACTTCTTTTGATAATTGTCTGCACAACCTTGATAAAGTTTTGCAGAGATGTGAAGAAACTAATCTTGTTCTTAATTGGGAGAAATGCCACTTCATGGTTAATGAAGGGATTGTCCTTGGCCATAAAGTTTTTGAAAGAGGCATAGAAGTTGATAGAGCTAAGGTTGAGGCAACTGAGAAGATGCCATGCCCAAGAGACATCAAAGGTATTCGTAGTATCCTTGGTCATGCTGGTTTTTATAGAAGGTTTATTAAAGACTTTTCTAGGATATCAAAACCCCTCACTAATCTTCTTCAAAAAGATGTACCCTTCGTTTTGATGATGATTGTAAGGAAGCTTTTGAAACTCTTAAGAAGGCTTTAACTACAGCCCCTATTGTTCAACCACCTGATTGGAGTTTACCTTTTGAAATAATGTGTGATGCTAGTGATTTTGCTATAGGTGCTGTCCTTGGGCAACAAATTGATAAAAATTTAAACGTTATTCATTATGCTAGTAAGACTTTAGACGCTGCTCAAAGGAATTATGCTACTACTGAAAAAGAATTTCTAGCTATCGTTTTTGCTTGTGATAAGTTTAGACCCAATATTGTAGACTCAAAAGTCACCATTCATACTAATCATGCTGCTATTAAATACCTTATGACGAAGAAGGACGCTAAGCCTAGGATTATTAGATGGGTGCTGCTTTTACAAGAGTTTGATCTACATATAGTAGATAGGAAAGGTGCTGAAAACCCTGTAGCTGATAATTTATCTCGATTGGCAAACATCTATTTTGACCCTATGCCTGTTAATGATAGTTTCCCAAATGAATAGCTAGCCGCAGTAGGGGTAAGCTAGCGAGGGAGCCCTTGGTACGCTGATTATGCTAACTTTATTGTCTCCAAGTATTTGCCTCCAACTTTTACAGCTCAGCAAAGAAGGAAGTTCTTCTATGATTTGAGGCATTATTTTTGGGATGACCCACACTTATACAAAGAAGGAGTGGATGGTATTATGCGAAGATGTGTTCCAGAATATGAACAAAAGGAGGTATTGCGTAAATGTCATGGTAGTGCTTATGGAGGACATCATACAGGAGATAGAACTGCACAAAAGGTGCTACAATTAGGTTTCTACTGGACTACCCTTTTTAAAGATGCAAGAAAATTAGTTTTATCTTGTGATGAATGTCAGCGTGTTGGTAATATTTCTAGACGCAATGAAATGCCTATGAACTACTCTCTAGTTATTGAATCCTTTGATTGCTGGGGATTTGACCTTATGGGTCCTTTTGCTCCCTCAAAAGGTTATACTCATATTCTTGTTGCCGCTGATTATGTTACTAAGTGGGTAGAAGCCATTCCTACGAAGAGTGCTGACGGGGAAACTTCTCTAAAAATGCTTAAATATGTTATCTTTCCTAGGTTTGGAGTGCCTAGGTATCTCATGACTGATGGGGGTTCTCATTTCATTCATGGTGGTTTTAGAAAGACCCTTGCTAAATATGATGTTAATCATAGAATTGCTTCAGCTTATCTGTGAGATCTAGGCACATGGCTTAATAGGATTGATAGGATACTCATATCAACAAGTTGCAACTTCTTTTCCGGAAGCTCATACGAAAAGAACTCTAAGGTTAAGCGTGCTTGGCCTGGAGCAATTCTAGGATGGGTGCCCGACTGGGAAGTGGGTAACCGGGTGCGCACGAGTGAGGACAAAGTGCGCAAAAAAGACTAGTGTTGGTCCGTGGGGCCAGTCTCGATATCCTATTAAGCTGCCAGGAGTGACACCCCCCGGGCCCAGGAGTGGACGGGGTGTTACAAGTGGTATCAGAGCCGACCCTTGTGATTACACGGGTGTGTGCGGGTCAGTGGTGGGACATGTGGAGCATGGCGCGTGTGTCCCGGAGTGGACACGGCATGGCACATGTGCCGGCACTGGACGCACACACGCGTGCCAAGAGGGAACGTTCCTGGGGTGTGCTTGATCGATGAGGGCATCGATCTTCTAAAGGGTCGGTGTATGTGAGATCCAGGCACATGGCTTAATAGGATTGATAGGATACTCATATCAACAAGTTGCAACTTTTTTTCCGGAAGCTCATACGCAAAGAACTCTAAGGTTAAGCGTGCTTGGCCTAGAGCAATTCTAGGATGGGTGACCAACCGGGAAGTGGGTAACCGGGTGCTCACGAGTGAGGACGAAGTGCGCATAAAAGACTAGTGTTGGTCTGTGGGGTCAGTCTAGATATCCTATTAAGCTACCAGGAGTGACACCCCCCGGGCCCAGGAGTGGACGGGGTGTTACATTATCACCCCCAAACTAGCGAGCAAGTAGAGTTATTAAATAGAGAAATTAAATCCATCTTGCAAAAGACTGTTAATAGATCTAGAAAAAACTGGGCTAAAAAGTTGAATGATGATTTATGGGCTTATAGAACTGCCTACAAAAATCCTATGGGGATGTCTCCTTATAAAATGGTTTATGGGAAAGCTTGTCACCTACCTTTAGATTTAAAACACAAAGCTTACTAGGAAGTTAAAGAACTAAATAGAGATTGTAAGCTCGCTAGTGAGGAAAGATTATTTGACTTAAGTTCTTTAGATGAATGGAGGAGTGAAGCCTATGAAAATGCTAGGCTCTTTAAGGAAAAAGTTAAAAGATGGCATGAAAAGCGAATACTTAAGAGAGAATTTCATGTTGGTGAGAAAGTTCTATTGTATAGGTCCCGTCTTAGATTTTTTGCAGGAAAGCTACTGTCAAAATGGGAAGGACCTTTCATTATTGAAGAAGTATATCGTTCAGGAGCAATAAAAATTTCTCCTTTAAAAGATAATACTACACAAGTAGTGAATGGGCAGCGACTCAAACACTATATTGCTGGGGATTCTTACAATGAAGATGTTGATGCCTTTCAAGTTATAACTCTGGAAAAAATTATCAAGGTCGAAATTAGAGACCTGTAGAGTCCGTTTTCAAATAGGTAATAGTTTTGGTAAGAAAAGTTCCACGAAAACACCATCCAACTATATTTTTGCAGTTTTTAGTCAATATGGAAAGCTATGAAGCGAAAGGGGGACGAAAACAGAGCCAGGGTGGCTCACACTACCCTGTGGCGTAGGCTGGCCGCGCCACCAGGTGGTGTGGCCACCCCAGACTCCGTCTCCGACCCATTTTCTCCTAGTACCTTCCTTTCATCATGAAACTTCGTAATATATAATCCCCCGGATCTCCCGAGGTTCGTATATCGTGTTTTCGTCGTGTTTTCGTTTCGATCTATTTCTGATAGGTAGAGTCCCAGATTTGGAGCTACAATGTCTTCCTCTAGATTAGCCAAGGAAGATTCTTTAGAGGATATCATCAACCCATACATGAGAGAGTTGAAGATCCATCCCAAGGAGTTGTTGCTTGAAGATGGGGAGCTCCGTATAAAAGAGGTTCGAGGCCCTAAAGGAGAAGGAAGTCTGGAGAATAGGATGGAAGCACTGGAGCAAGAAGTCTTTAGGTACAAGTAGATGGCGGAGCGCAAAGTGGATATCATCCATAAGATTTGTTCCGAACTCATCACCGAGCACCAAAAGGAGACTGCTGAACTCAAGGATGAGGTCCTCTCACTCCGCCAAACAACCAACAAACTGCAAGCACAGTTCTATGATGTTCAAAATCAAAACTGTGAGTATGAGGTTAGGTTTAAACGCATAAGTGATGCTGCAAGTTTCAGGATGCTGGAAACCATGATGTCCTTTGTTGATGGGAAACCCTTACCCTGGAAGTCGGACGATGATGAGAGAATACCACCACCACCGAAGGAGTAATTCATCATTAGGTTTGGCATCCCCTTGGTTGGTTCCAAGCTTGGGGGAGTGCCGCGGTATCACATCACTATCTTCTATCTTTTTACCTTTTTAGTAGAGTCATATCATGAATAGAGAAGTTATCATGTAGGATGGTTTGCATTATGGAAGTGTCCCCTCTCTCGTTAGATATGTATCCCTTAGTGTGAATTGACATTATGGAATATTAATGAGAAGTTCTATCATTCACTCTTTTTCATAGCTTATATTAGTTTTCAATTCGTGGTTATATGATTGATCTTGTTGTTAGTATTGGTATCACTTTGGGATCATTGAGTTAATTTAGTTGGTTTGGGCAAACCTGGATCGGTCAGTAGCAACACTATTTGAGAGTTGAATGAAAAAGATAAAAGAACTCTAAAGAAAAATAATTTCATCATCTTTCTTTCTTGATTTGCTCATAAGTTTAGAATTCTCTAGTTAAGATCTTTTGTGCTTCCAAGGAAGATTACATGTTTGTCTTTATCACTTGTATGTTTGTTTGTTTGTTTCCTTCAACACTTGTACTTGCTACCCAACCTTGCTAGCCAAAAACCTGTACTGAAAGGGAATTCTTCTCGTGCATCCACTCCTTTAAACCAAAACCTTTGCCATTTGTGTCCACCATACCTACCTATTAGCATTATTGCTATTCCAAGTCAATTCTTGTTTTATCTGAATCCCAAATTAAACTTGTTATGTGAAAATTAGTGGTTAAAGCTCTCACGAACTTGATGGCACACTTTACATTCTTGCACTTAATAAACATGAACCATTGTGCTCACCTATGTTGTGTATATGGGTCCGCACTGTAAGTTGTGAATTAGCAGAACCATGCTGTCATGGGGAACACTTTCAACATTGCATTGGTTCCTTGTACCAAGTTGATATCATGTTCTTTTGTCTATGTATGTCGTCGGTGTGAAATGAAATGGGAGCTTGTAAGTCCATGGAGTTATGCATGTGTGTTAGAGAAATGCCTGGGCTGCTGGTCTAATCCATGCTGACATGGTGGAAACCTGCAGCGTAACCATAACGAGCATCTATGAAGCATTCTTCTTATAAAAAAAGAGATAGAGATTGAGAAAAGGAGAAAAGAAAAAAAGATATATTATGAAAAGAGGAAAGAGAGAAAAAAGCACCATACTCCCATGGTAAATAAGAAGATTGCTGAGATGCTTGTTGTCTGCTTGCCTTGTCATTTTGATATGGGGATTCTTCCGTATCATCAGGCAAGGGGTACCCCATTGGCGGTTCTCTATGATACACATATGCTTACTATGACAAGAACTTACCAGTGACTAAACTTGAGTAGCATGAGGAGTGGCCCTCGTATTCAAGGGACATGAGATTCTCAATTTACAACTTGTCAATGCATATCCTCATTTTTGATCACTTTAACCTTAATCACCTAAATATGCCTATGATAGGGGCAATGAGAGATGAAAGCTAGTAAGTATCATAATTTTTGGGAGCTCTTTATGAGACTTGCAATCCCTGCTTCCCTCTACGAAGGGCCTTTCTTTTACTTTTTAGTTGAGTCAGTAAACCTACTCCCTTCTATCTCAGCAAGTATTTTGAGTTGTTGTGTTTCATTCATTCATATGATGATTCATTCAATCATGTTGCTTATGTTCCTTGTTTTGCACATTGCTCTTATCTTGATGTTTACTACTTTGAAAGCTATCATTGAAAACCAGTTATTTGTGAACTCCAGCAAATTATCAACTATTCTTCAACCAACAGCTAAGTTTGCCATTACCAATTATGATTCACTTTATGTATCTTTATTGTGTTTCCTTTACTTATTGCAAGTTAAGTTATATAATAGTGAGTTGTCTTCTATTATGATCTATGTATTGATGAATGTGATGCTTCTTGTCCGTATTCTTTTATCGACTCTTGTAACATCCCAATTTTAGCAACCCTGATTAGTTGTCCAGAATGCAAAAATCAGGGGAACAAAAAAAATTCTTGTACCTGGTGCAGTGTTTGCTTGTTGTTTGTTTATGCTTGTGTATGAGAATGTATCTTATGATACTCCTTACCTCACCCTCAGTTGACAAAATGCTATTTACCAAAACTATCCTAGCTCAACTTACATATTCTCAAACGTTCTGACATTTCAAAACCTGAGCCAAGATGCTTATGAAACCAAAATTATTTTGGTAGCTTCTATTGGCAAAACTATGGAGAGATATCTAATACCATCTCCTTATGTTTTCAAGACAGAACCCTCAACTAATCTTATCCCTAGGCTTCCCAAAACCTCTTCCAAAAGCTTTTGAATTCCACTCTTGGTAGAGGTACCAAGGACTCTTATCTTATTCAAAACCTAACCTCCTCAAAATGCCCCAACCTTACCTCGAGCTAAGCTTGATGGTAACTCTAGTAGTAGTTGATTAGTTTATAAGATGAGTTGCCTTGATCTGCTGTCTGATGAGTTGCCTTGATCTGCTGATTGACTTGTTTCCTTAGGAAGTAGTATGAGCTATTCTAGGAGCACATCACTAGGATCAAGTTGTTCCCAAATCATCAATCCCTAAGAAAGAATACAAATCTGGATATGATCCCTAGCCACTAGGTGACCATCTAAAACCCCTAGCCAAACCAATCCTAGAGTGATCCATTCTAGAAGCCCCCAAGTCACCATGACCAACACCAAGCATTGATCCCTTCAACTCCATCTACACTTCCACATCATCCACTTTATGATGCTCTGATACCTTGCAACCCCTCCAAGAACATTCCCTCTCATACTCTAGTCAAAATCCTCAAAACAGCCAAATTTGACCAAGTCTGGAAGCAGTTTCAACATCACCTCTTTGAATGCATTCTTTTCTGAAACCATGTGCATTTTTGGAAATTCACCTAAACCATCTGGTTAACCATCCTAAGAACTACCAATTCCCACACTTGTCTTTGGTTAGATCCTCCTCCAACCCACTTGTTCTTGTTGGTTTTGCAGACAAGAAAATAACATTTCCTGCAAATCTAGTCATCATGCCTACTTGGGTAGAAGCTCACACCCTCATACAACCTTCTTTGGACCAACTCTCTACATGGTTGTGATCCAATCATATAGGTCTATCAAAACCTACTTCACTTGTTCCAAGTGGATCCTTGAGCTTATTAAACCCACATTGTTTATAGGGCATCAAGACTCTTTTGGTATGGCAGCCTTATTTTCAACAAAGTTTGCCAACACTCCTGAATCACCTCAAATGCATTTAATCCAAACTCCTCCGGCCATGATCATCTATATGACCTTGTCTACCCAACCATCTATCCCTTGCACCAAGGTGAGCTCTGAGCTCCAAGATGCAAGCATGTTTTGGTGGTATAAAATTAACATCACCCTAGATCCTAAATACATTGTTCCTCCATCTAATTCAAGTTGGAATTCCATTCCACAAGGTTGCAAATGCTTGATACACCTTGTCTACATCATATACCTTGATCATCAAGATTTATCAATAATTATCCATAATTATTATGGCCCCAAAACTATTTAATTCCTTTAATAGTCTAAATCTCCAAAACTCCTTTCCCAAAGGAAAGTTTTGTTTTCACCAAAGATCTTCCGCAACCTTTGGCTCATGTGAGTTCCATATATCATACCCTCTCTTCGCATCTCAAAAATAAATATTTTTGTGAAGCTTTATTATTATTTTTCTTAAATGGCTGAATTGGAATAATAATTGTCTTAAATACTTTTATGCCTCAAAAAATCTTGGGAAAATTCCCCTAAGTGTGTACTCACATTTGGGACCTTCTCAAATAAAATTCCACCATTGTCTAATGCAAATTTATAAAAATATCTTCTAGAATCTACGTCTGCCCTTTTTGTTTAATTGGATTTAAGTGGACTAAAACTCCTCTAAAAAATTCCAATTAATTCCTAGAGAGGTATTTTAACCTCATCTAACCACCAGTACCATATCCTCACTCTGTCCTATGAAAAATTTGGAACTTCTTGCACAAGCCCTCTTGTGATCAAAAATTTTCAAACCAATCAAACTTGAACCAAACTAGTACCAAATCCCCACCAATCTTGCTCAACGCATCTCCTCAGCACCAGACACTCCCCTGGTCGACCAGCACTATAGCTCCACCTCAGCCCTTCCCATTTTACCCTTGGACTAGTAGAAAGAGAGAGAGAGAGACAACAAGACCTCAGCCCTTCCCACCACAGCTACCACCACCTCCCTCTCTAATCTAGCACGACCACATACCATTCTTACCCCTCTCCACGGTCCCCTAGACCAATCCCTGGCCAGCACTCCCTCTCCCCATGTCCTAAATGGACATTTACACCATCTACTCCTCCCTCTTGGTATAAAGGCCAGGAGGCCACCCCCAGGGAGCCTCTGCCCCTCATTTGTTCCCTCTCCCACTACACGCACCTCCCCAGGCTCCACTCCCTCTCCCCTGCTCTGTGCTGTCCGAAGGAAGGAGAAGGATAAGTTTCAGCCTCCTTCAAAAATCGAGTAAGGCTCCTTTTCCCCTGCTCCATTTCCTCTGCATGTCTGCTCACGAGCTCCCCTTCTCCTCCTCTATCTTACCATGCTCTTCTTTTTGTCCAGGGCCAACTCCTCCGTCCTCGCCAGTGAGCTCCGACAAGGTCACTCTCGGCCGCCGTTGCGATAGCTGCTTCCCGGAGGCCAACCCCACCGTGTCGCCCATTGATCTTCTCGCCGTCGTCGATCGTGTCGCCCTGCCACCTCCACGACCTCCCCTGAGCCCTCAGGTGAGCTCCCCGCCCCGTGCCACCCTCTGCTAGGGTTAGCCCTCGTCGTCGGGGCGCTCAGGAGGACGACGACGCGCCCTCGTTCATCTCCACTTAAACCGACAGCCAGATCTGCGTGATACCATTCTAGCCGCCCCCTCTCACTGACCGCCGAGCCCTACCTGGCAGGTTCAAGCGTCAGCTCCCGCGCGTCGCACCGTGCTCCGTCGGCCGATTTCCCTCCCAGCCAGCCCAGTAGCCCCAGAGCCAGCCCAGCCTGCTCTATTTCCTTTTCCTTTATTCCAGATCCAGAGAAATACCAGTATGTTTAAATCCTTTTGAAAATTTAAATGAAATCCAAATGACCATATTCAAATTTCTGGTTGTTCCCTGATGTTTTCTCAAACATGTAGAGGCAACCCCAAGTTCAAACTAATTTCCATTAATTGCTGGGATTTATTCTGCTGCCAAGTATACTTTGCACTAAATAAATTCCTCAGAAAGTTTTAGATCTCCATTTGGGGAGAACCAAAGCTATGCTGGAAGGTGATTGTTATACCTACCAGCTAGCATAGGTCCTATACCAAGGTGAATAGTAAAGTTCCTTTAGCAAAATTAACAAAACATCAACTTTCTGCCTTGGATAAATTCTCTAGGTCAAACCAAGTGTGGTATTGATGTAATTCGACCTCCCAGTACCTCATAGTATCAACATCTATCAAATCCTAGCAGCTCAGAATTTATTGACCTCTGGTTGAATTTTAGTGATTTAAACACTTATGTAATGGGTATTTTCACTAAATAAATCACTCCAGGAGTTTGGCAACTTCAAAAAGACTAATCCAATTTCTGCAGAAAGGTATTCTAAATGCCTATCACATTCCCTTGGAACCAACTCAATAGATCCTGTAAAATTTATCTGGTGAAAAGTAGAAAAACCATACTAAACTATGTTTGTGAATTTTCTGAGGTCATTCTGGTAATTCTTTTGACAAAATTCCAACTATAGGTGGTTCAGTACATCAAACACTACCTTACCACCCAAGGGAATAATTTTTGGAGCTCCATATAAATTCTGGTGAATTATTTCCTCAAACTAGAACTTATCCCACTATAAAAAGCATATTTAAATCTAGGTAATTGATAATCAAGTGAAACCACTTGTAATGGTTTTGTCTTGTCAAGACCTATCTGTGGATATCATGGTTACCCTTTGGTAGCCTACTGACCTCAGAACCCCACTCCAAGTCCAAGGTATTTATCCTAGACATCTAGCCTCCAAGAGAAAAACACCCTAATGGCAATCTAGTAATTTCCATTCCTAGTATCACACTTCTCCAAAACCTCCCAAGTTCAGTAGTACTCCTTATGTTTGTTTGCTGTATGGTTTGATGCATGAATGCCTTTTATTGATTGTGGTATTGTCTGTTTGCATGTATACTCGATAACGGCGATAGTGTGAGTGCCTGACAACAAGAAGGAAGGGACTTCTTATTATTATTCTATTGGATATTCTGGTTATCTAAAGAAGTCTAGGGACTTATTGCTGATCAGGCAAGCCACCACTCCTGAACTCTGATATATGTCCTACACTCTTTTACCTGTTTTGTATCCCCTTTATAAATTGCATTATCTACCTGCATTGTCTTGTTTTACAAATACTGCGATAAGTAACTTGGCTCCTCCAAGTTATGACTTCGTGTCCTTCGAGGCACCACCCCGATGTCCCTACCATTTTATCCCTCTAGATCAGGAGTATGACGGTTAGCATCCTACCTCGTTGAAAACCCCCGGTTTTGAGAAAATAAGCTGTTTTGGGGATTTACCCCACCACAAAGGTTTCAAACTGCTTTGTAAAACCCTTGGGAATAGGCATCGTTCCAAGAGGATATTTTACGAAAAGAAATGGTGGTGATGAGCAATAAGAATGTGATGGGATGTTCTGCGCCTTTACCGGAACAATTTTTATCAGTGCAACCACATTACCCCAGGTGATGGGGCTTAGCTTGTAGTTTGTCCACATTAGCCGAGGCAGCTTATACCATGCTTATAGGGAGAGATCCCTGGAATTCTGGGAAGGCGCTACCAGATCTCGGATCTGAAGCCTATTGCTTGCTTCGGCAAGAGTGAGCCTATACTAGCAGGAGGCCGGTGCAACAATTGGGTCTCCCGCGGACGGTATGACTTGGAGTACGGAAGGAAGTGGAGTCACCAGATTAAGGTATACGCCAAGTTGTGGCTTGGGTATGCGCGTGTACGGAAGGCGGGACTATGGCTGGGAGCCACATACTCGTTGCCGGGGAGAACAAACCCAAAAGTAAAAGCATGCCTTTGCTAGGGTTGACAAGCGAAAGGTTAGGTTTGATTATCCGGACCCCCATCTACCATGGTAGTGGGCCGTGGTTGTATCCCGGCAGATGTATTGATTCTTGTGGGGAAAGTGTGCAAACTCTGCAGAGTATAATCTATTCGAATAGCCGTGTCCATGTTCAAGGACAGTTGTAAAGGTGTTGGCTAGGAGTACCCAAACTGTGC
The DNA here is from genome assembly GCA_910589775.1 of Avena eriantha. Lineage (NCBI taxonomy): Eukaryota > Viridiplantae > Streptophyta > Magnoliopsida > Poales > Poaceae > Avena > Avena eriantha. The sequence continues at coordinate 174,351,274 of OU342746.1, forward strand.
TTTTTTGGGAAACAAGGATGAAGCGGACGAAGGTTCCGGGGGAACCTGAGTTCGAAGCTGTGTTTTGACCAGAAGTGGTCAAAGAGGCTTAAAAAGGGTTTTTACTCCAAAACTGTTTTCAAAACCCTTTTTCAACAAAGATATGGAGATGTCTTGATTTGTAAAACAGAGGCATGTTTTCAAAACTCTTTTTCAACAAAGATATGGAGATGTCTTGATTTATAAAACAAAGGCATGTTTTCAAAACTCTTTTTCAACAAAGATATGGAGATGCCATAACTACCAGATGTAGTCTAGGCTTTTCAAAAACCACTCCAGATATAGCTATTTCGCCACCGCCAGACTTGCATTTCCTCATCCTCATTTATCTTGGTGGTTTTGCGAGTACATTCAAAAGTACTCACGGCTTTGTCCCTGGCTATTTACTTGGCCAGACTTTCAGAGGTTCGACTTCGGATGATTCATGTGACGTCCCGCGAGCTAGGCTCTCTTCCCAGTCAGCTGCCTATAGGTTGACGCACGATCGGGCTTTGCGCATGTTGATTTCTCCACTGCTAAGGATGATGTAGCCATAATGGCATTTATGTAAGTCTTGTAATTCGTTATGTTTCGGATGTTGTAATGATACTTGTTGGTTATGTTCCATGGCTCAATGATCATGGGAACATGGAAATATGCATAACAGGGATTTCTCGGATGAATAATCCGGGGATCCCATAACTCTTCACTCCATAAACCTGAGGCCATGTTTATTGAGCTCCGTTTCGCTTGGGGACAAGCGAAGTCTAACCTTGGGGGGAGTTGATACGTCCATTTTGCATCACTATTCTATGTCATAATTCACTGTTATTCATTGATATATTTCATATTAAGAGATGATACTTATGTTATTTCATCTATTTTTGCATGGTTGATGACTTTTGGAGCATGGACCGCTGCAGTCAGGATTCTAATGGAAAAGGTGTTGTTTGGAGGCAAATTTAGCGAAGATTAGAAAATCCGGGAAAATACATGGAAAATCCTATTTTTCCAGAAGACGAAGGAAGCCAAAAGGGGGGCTGGAGATGGGCCACAGGGGGCCCACACCAGCCCCTGGCGCGGGCCAGCCTAGGCCGCGCCACCAGGTGGTGTGGCCGCCCTGGACCACCCCTTGCACTCCCCTCTGGCGTATATTATCCTCCCGAAACCCTAAGACTCAAAGAGCGACCACAGAAAGATTATGCCGCCTCTGTGGGGCGGAAAACACCGAGACAGAAAGATCTCTCTGCCAGACAGATTTCTGCCAAGGGAATTGCTTCTCGGAGAGGGGAGATCATCGCCGTCAACACCATCATCAAGCTGGACTTCATCGGTATCATCATCATCATCACCACCATCATCACCATCAGCACCCTCATCACCATCTCCATATTTCTGTAACAATTGCGTTGAATCTTGCATAGTTCATAGGGGAAACTTTCCCGGTGTTGATTACTCTTTGTAGTTGATGCTATTGAGTGAACCATTGAATTATTGTTTATGTTCAGATTGTTATACAATATTATTCCATCTCTGATCATGATCCATATGATTTCTTGTGAGTAGTTCGTTTTGTTCTTGGGGACTTGGGAGAAGTCATGTTGTTAGTAGTGGAATTGTGTTGAGAAAGACTCAATAGTTTGATATTTAAGTTGTGGTGTACTTCTTCTAGTGGTGTCATGTGAACGTCGACTACACGACACTTCACATATATGGGCCTAGGGGAATGCATTGTGTATTTGGCTACTAATCGTAGGGGTTGCCGGAGTGACACAAACCTGAACCCCCATTAGGAAACCATTGAACAAGGGACGTAAGGGTCTTAGATTTTAAAGCTGTGGTTAGGTCCTACCTTAATTACTTTCTTGTACTTATGGATGTTTGCAAGGGGTATAATTACAAGTATGTATTAGTCCTAGGAAGGTCGGTACATTAGCACAGGTTCACCCACACAACACTTAGCAAGCTAAAGAAGATTAATCAACTATATGAAGCGAAAGCACTTGACAATATTCCATGTGTCCTCGAGAACATTTGGTCATCTTAAGTAATACAACCGGCTTGTCCTTTCCTGCATAAAGGATTGGGCCACTGCTGCATTTATTCCTATTGTCTTTTATTTACTCGTACTTCGTTTAGTTCCTTTATCAAAAACCCCTAAAAATCCGTTTGCTAAGTATTTGCAGAGAATTCCTGATCCATACAACTACCTAGCACCTTCTACTCCTTGTTGCGTTTGACACTCTTACTTATCGAAAATACTGCGTTACACCCCTATACTTCTGGGTTATCAACCACATAAGGATCCACTAGTGTCATTGGATGTGTCTTCTTTTCATGAACCACACCCAATGTCATTGCATGTCTGTTCCTATCAGAAATCACACATGGATCCACTAGTGTCATTGCATGTGTGTTCTTCTCATGAACCACAGCTAGAGTCATTGGATGTGTGTTCTTCTCACAAACCACAGCTAGAGTCATTGCATCTATGTTCTTCTCACAATACACATAAGGATACACCAGTGTCATTGCATGTGTGTTTTTTTCATGAACCACACCCAGTGTCATCGGATGTGTGTTCCTCTCATAAACCACACATGGATCCACCGGTGTCATTGCATGTCTGCTCTTTTCATTAACCACAGTTAGAGTCATTGCATGTGTGTTCTTTTCATAAACCACATATCACAAGTGTCATTGCATGTGTGTTCTTCTCACAAACCACATAAGGATCCACTAGTGTCATTGGATGTGTGTTCTTTTCAAGAACCACACCCAGTGTCACTGCACGTCTGTTCCTCTCACAAACCACACATGGATCCACCAGTGTTATTGCATGTGTGTTCTTCTCATGAACCACAGCTAGTGATTGGATGTGTGTTCTTGTCACAAACCACATAAGGATACACCAGTGTCATTGCATGTCTGTTCCTCTCACAAACCACACATTGATCCACCAGTGTCATTGCATGTGTGTTCTTCTCATGAACCACACCTAGAGTCATTGGTTGTGTGTTCTTCTCACAAACCACAATTAGAGTCATTGCATGTGTGTTGTTCTCACAAACCACATAAGGATACACCAGTGTCATTGCATGTGTGTTCTAATCACAAACCACACATGGATCCACCAGTGTCATTGCATGTCTGCTCTTTTCATTAACCACAGTTAGAGTCAGTGCATGTGTGTTCTTCTCACAAACCATAGCTAGAGTCATTGCATGTGTGTTCTTCTCACAGACCACATAAGGATACACTAGTGTCATTTCATGTGTCTTCTTCTGATGAACCACAACTAGAGTCATTGCATGATTGTTATTCTCACAAACCACATAAGGATACACCAGTGTCATTGCATGTGTGTTCTTTTCATGAACCACACCAAATGTCATTGTATGTGTATTCCTCTCATAAACCACACATGGCTCCACCAGTGTCATTGCATGTCTACTCTTTTCATTTACCATAGTTAGAGTCATTGCATGTTTGTTCTTTTCACAAACCACATATCACCAATGTTATTGCATGTGTGTTCTTCTCACAAACCACATAAGGATCCAACAGTGTCATTGGATGTGTGTTCCTTTCATGAACCACACCCAATGTTATTGCATCTATGTTCCTCTCATAGACCACACATGGATCCACCAGTGTCATTGCAAGTGTGTTCTTCTCATGAACCACAGCTAGAGTCATTGGATGTGGGTTCTTGTCACAAACCACAGCTAGACTCATTGCATGTGTGTTCTTCTCACAAACCACATAAGGATACACCAGTGCCATTGCATGTGTGTTCTTTTTACTAACAACAACTTGAGTCATTTCATGTGTGTTCTTTCAACATACCACATATGGATCCACCAGTGTCATTGCATGTGTGTTCTTCTCATTAACCACAGCTAGAATGATTGCATTTCTGTTCTTTTCATGAACCACATATGGATCCACCAATGTCATTGCATGTCTGTTCTTTTCATGAACCACACCCAGTGTCATTGCATGCCTATTCTTCTCATAAACCACACATGGATCCACTAATGTCATTGCATGTGTGATCTTCTCATGAACCACATCTAGAGTTATTGCATGTCTGGTGTTCTCACAAACCACATAAGGATACACTAGGGTCATTGCATGTGTTTTCTTTTTCATGAACCACACCCAGTGTCATTGCATGTGTGTTCCTCTCACAAACCACACATGGATCCACTAGTGTCATTGCATGTGTGTTCTTCTCATGAACCACACCCAGAGTCATTGCATGTTTGTTCTTCTAACAAACCACATATGGATCCATAAGTGTCATTGCATGTGTGTTCTTCTCATGAACCACGTCTAGAGTCATTGCATGTCTGCTATTCTCACAAACCACATAGGGATACACCAGTGTCATTGCATGTGTCTTCTTTTCATAAACCACAGCTAGAGTCATTACATGTGTTTTCTTCTCACAGACCACACATGGATACACCAGTGTCATTTCATGTGTTCTTCTCATCAATCACACCCAGAGTCATTGCATGTCTGTTCTTCTCACAAACCACATAAGGATCCACCAGTGTCATTGGATGTGTGTTCTTCTCATGAACAACACCCAGAGTAATTGCATGTCTATTCTTCTCAAAAACCATATAAGGATCCACCAGTGTCATTGGAGGTGTGTTACTTTCACGAACCACACCCAGTGTCATTGCATGTGTGTTCTTCTCACAAACCACACATGGATTCACCGGTATCATTGCATGTATGTTCTTTTTATGAACCACAGCCAGTGTCATTGCATGTGTGTTGTTCTCACAAACCACACATGGATCCACCAGTGTCATTGCATGTCTGCTCTTTTCATTAACCACAGTTAGAGTCATTGCATGTGTGTTCTTCTCACAAACCACAACTAGAGTCATTGCATGTGTGTTCTTCTCACAAACCACATAAGGATACACCAGTGTCATTGCATGTGTCTTCTTCTCATGAACCACAACTATAGTCATTGCATGTGTATTATTTTCACAAACCACATAAGGATACACTAGTGTCATTGTATGTGTGTTCTTTTAATGAACAAAACCTAGTGTCATTGGATCTGTGTTCCTCTCATAAACCACACACGGATCCACCAGTGTTATTGCATGTCTGCTCTTTTCATTAACCACAGTTAGAGTCATTGCATGTGTGTTCTTTTCACAAACCACATATCACTAGTGTCATTGCATCTGTCTTCTTCTCACAAACCACATATGGATCCACCAGTGTCATTGGATGTGTGTTCCTTTCATGAACCACCATATCTGTTCAGCTCACAAACCACACATGGATCCACAACTGTCATTGCATGTGTGTTCTTCTCGTGAACCACAGCTAGAGTCATTGGATGTGTGTTTTTCTCACAAACCACAACTAGAGTCATTGCATGCGTGTTCTTTTGACAAACCACATAAGGATACACCAGTGGTATTGCATGTGTGTTCTTTTCATGAACCACACCTAGTGTCATTGGATGTGTGTTCCTCTCATAAACCACACATGGATCCACCAGTGTCATTGCATGTCTACTCTTTTCATTAACCACAGTTAGAGTCATTGCACGTGTGTTCTTTTCACAAACCACATATCACCAGTGTCATTGCATATGTGTTCTTCCCACAAACCACATAAGGATCTACCGGTGTCATTTGATGTGTGTTCTTTTCATGAACAACACCTAGTGTCATTGCATGTATGTTCCTCTCACAAACCACACATGGATCCACCAGTGTCATTGCATGTGTGTTCTTCTCATGAACCACAACTAGAGTCATTTGATGTGTGTTCTTTTCATGAACCTAGATTCATTGCATGTGTGTTCTTCTCACAAACCACATAAGGATACAACAATGTCATTGCATGTGTGTTCTTCTCATGAACCACATCTAGAGTCATTGCATGTCTATTCTTCTCACAAACCACAGATGGATCCACCAGTGTCATTGCATGTGTGTTCTTCTCATGAACCACAGCTAGGGTCATTGGATGTGTGTTATTTTCATGAACCACAGCTAGAGTGATTGCATGTTTGTTCTTTTCACAAACCACATATGGATCCACCAATGTCATTGCATGTCTATTCTTTTCATGAACCACACCCAGTGTCATTGCATGTATGTTCTTCTCATAAACCATACATGGATCCACCAGTGTCATTACATGTGTGTTCTTCTCATGAACAACATCTAGAGTCATTGCATGTCTGTTATTCTCACAAACCACATAAGTATACACCAGTGGCATTGCATGTGTGTTGTTCTCACAGACCACACATGGATCCACCAGTGTCATTGCATATGTTGTCTTCTCATGAACCACACCCAGAGTCGTTGCATGTCTGTTCTTCTCATAAACCACATAAGGATCCACCAGTGTCATTGGATATGTATTCTTTCCATGAACCACACCTAATGTCATTGCATGTGTGTTCTTCTCGCAAATCACACATGGATCCACCAGTATCATTGCATGTCTGTTCTTTTCATAAACCCCAACCACTGTCATTGCATGTGTGTTGTTATCACAAACCACACATGGATCCACCAGTGTCATTGCATGTCTGCTCTTTTCATTAAGCATAGTTAGAGTCATTGCATCTCTGTTCTTTTCACAAACCACATATCACCAGTGTCATTGTATGTGTGTTCTTCTCACAAACCACATAAGGATCCACCAGTGTCATTGGATGTGTGTTCTTTTCATGAACCACACCCAGTGTCATTGCATGTATGTTCCTCTCACAAACCACAGATGGATCCACCAGTGCCATTGCATGTGTGTTCTTCTCATGAACCACAGCTAGAGTCATTAGATGTGTGTTCTTTTCATGAACCATAGCTAGAGTCATTGCATGCGTGTTCTTCTCACAAACCACATAAGGATACACCAGTGTCATTGCATGTGTGTTCGTTTTACTAACAACAACTGGAGTCATTGCATGTGTGTTCTTTTCACATACCACATATGGATCCACTAGTGTCATTGCATATGTGTTCTTCTCATGAACCACATCTAGAGTGATTGCATGTCTCTTCTTTTCATGAACCACATATGGATCCACCAGTGTCAGTGCATGTCTGTTCCTTTCATGAACCACACCCAGTGTCATTGCATGTCTGTTCTTCTCATGAACCACACATGGATCCACTAGTGTCATTGCATGGGTGCTCTTATAATGAACCACATCTAGAGTCATTGCATGTATGTTATTCTCACAAACCACATTAGGATACACCAGTGTCATTACATGTGTTTTCTTTTCAAGAACCACACCCAGTGTCATTGCATGTGTGTTCATCTCACAGACCACACTTGGATCCACCAGTTTAATTGATGTGTGTTCTTCTCATGAACCACACCCAGAGTCATTGCATATCTGTTCTTCTCACAAACCAAATATGTATCCACGAGTGTCATTGCATGTGTGTTCTTCTCATGAACCACATATGGATCCACCTAGTGTCATTGCATGTGTGTTCTTCTCATAAGCCACATATGGATCCACTAGTGACATTGCATGTGTGTTCTTTTCATGAGCCACATCTAAATTCGTTGCATGTCTGTTATTCTCACAAACCATATAAGGATACACTAGTGTCATTGCATGTGTGTTCTTTTCATGAACCACATCTAGAGTCATTTAATGTGTGTTCTTCTCACAGACCACTGATGACCCACAAGTATAGGGGGTGTATCGCAGTATTTTCGAGGGAAATGAAACCCAATTTATTGATTCGACCCAAGGGGAGCGAAAGAATATTTATCAGCCTTAACAACTGAGTTGTCAATTCAGCTGCACCTGGAAACAACTTGCTCAAAGCAGTTTATCAGTAGCAACAGTTTTGTAGTAGGAATAGTAAAGCAGCCGCAGTAGTAAAGCAAAGAAAGTAGTAACAAAAGCAGTAAACTGTGGGATTCGAGTGCGGTAGTCATAGGGATGGATGGACGGGCGTTGCATGGATAAGACAATTCACATATCAATCAGAACATAGGGAAATTGCAGATAAAGAAGATAAAGCATCCAAGTACTAGACAATCCTAGACACGTGTTCCATAAATAGTCATACGTGCTCGCAATGAGAACTTTCACAACATCTTTTGTCCTGCCAGCCTGTTTGCAGCGGGGCCTCTAGGGAACTACTGGCAATTAAGGTGCTCCTTTTAATAAAGTACCGGAGCAAAGCATTAACACTCCGTGAACACATGTGATCCTCACATCGAAGCCTTTCCCTTCCGGTTATCCCGATTTCTGTCACTTCGGAGCCATAGGTTTCGGACAACGACGTGTGTATACAACTTGTAGATAAGACCAAAAACAATACTATCATAATGAATCAATAACATGTTCAGATCTGAAATCATGGCACTCGGGCCCTAGTGACAAGCATTAAGCACAACAAAGTTGCAACAAAGTCATAAAGCACTAATAGAGATACTAGGCACTATGCCCTAACAATCTGATGCCATTACATGAACGATCTCATCCAATCCCTACCATCCCCATAGCCTACAGCGGGGGATTACTCACTCATAGATGGAGGAAACATAGATGGTCAATGAAGATGATGGCGGAGATCGATGGAGATGGCTCCGGGGGCACTTCCCCGTCCCGACAGGGTGCCGGAACATAGACTTTCTATCCCCCGAATCTCCCCTTCGGTGGCGGCGGCGCAGCGGAACTTTTCATGGAAAAACGTCGAACCCCCCGAAGTTTTTAGGTCAGAAGGCTACTTATAGGCGAAGAGGGAGACCGAGGGGGTGCCTGGGGCTACCACACCATGCCCTGGCGTGGCCAAGCCCAGCCCGCGCCTGGGGGTGGTGTGGCCAGGCCCTGGCCCTCCTCCGTCTCGTATTCTGGCTCTGTGAGTCTTCTAGAAAAATAGGCACTTTGGCTTTTGTCCTATCCAATTCCGAGAATATTCATTTTCTGACTTTCCTGGAACCAAAAATAGCAGAAAACAGGCAGATGGCACTGTAGCTCTTGTTAATAGGTTGGTCCAAGAAATCATATGAAAAGTATTCCAAAGTGTGGACAAAACACAAGAAAGTGGATAAAAACAAGCATGGAGCATCAAAAATTATAGATACATTTGCAATGTATCAACATCCCCAAGCTTAACTCATGCTCGTCCTTGAGTAGGTAAGTGATAAAAAGAAATAATTTTGAGGTGACATGCACCATCAAAGACTTGATCAAAGTATTTGCAAAACATTCAAAGCTGGGATCATAGTACTTTAATCATAACATGAGAGACAAAGTTCTAGCAATAAGCAAACAAACTATGATGCAACATGAAAAGGCACAAACAAAAGATTCATGAATAACAATGCTTTGAAAGACGTTTGTTTGTTTCACATAAAGAAAACATAGCATAGTGGTAATCAGCTTCTCCCTCAATAGAGTAGCAAATATAAATGCATAGGACACCTTCAAAGTTCACAAGAGTGACTAGATACAATAGTTTAAAACAAGCAATAACAAGTTATGCATCAATCAACTAGTCTTGGGACAATGCACATAGAACTAAGAATGGCCACTATGCCCTCAAAGTAAGTGCATAAAGATAGAAGGTGGAGACTCAATATAGTGGTGGAAGAAAAGCCTTTTGTAAAAAGGAAGTAGGGATTCAAGTCTCATAAAGAGCTTCCAAAAATTATGATACTTATAGCTTTCAGCTCTAATTGCCCCTATCATAAGCATCTTGAAGTGATTAAGGTTAAAGTGAACAAACTATGGTGTACATGCTTGACGAAGTATAAGCCATAAATCTCATGTCCCTTGTATACGAGGGCCGCTCCTCATGCTACTCAAGTTTAGTCACCGGTAAGTTCTTGTCATCGTAAGTACATGTGTATCATTGAGAACCGCCAATGGGGTACCCCTTGCCCGATGATACGGAAGAATCCCCATATCAAAATGACAAGGCAAGTAGACAACGAGCATCTCAGCATTCTTCTTATTTACCATGGGAATATGGTGTTTTTTCTCTCTTTCCTCTTTTCATAGTATCTATTTTTTTCTCTATTTCTCTTTTTTCAATAGGACTCTTTTTTTTATAAGAAGAATGCTTCATAGACAACTCATTATGGTTACGCTGCAGGTTTCCACCATGTCAGCATGGATTAGACCAGTGGCCCAGGCGTTTCTCTAACACATATACATAACTCCATGGACTTACAAGCTCCCCTTTCATTTCACACCGACGACATCCATATACAAAAGAGCATGATATCAACTAGGCACAAGTACCAAGTGCAATGTTGAAAGCGTTCCCCATGACAGCATGGTTCTGCTAATTCCCGACAAATAAGTGCAAGCATATACAACATAGAAGAAACAATGGTTCAAGTTTATTAGGGGCAAAAACTAAAGTGTGCCATCAAGTTCGTGAGAGCTTTATTCACTAGTTTTCTCATAACAAGTGGAAGGTAAACAAAAGCATGAATATACTTGGAATAGCATAAGCTAGTAGGTAGGTATGGTGGACTCTTTGGAAAAACTTGGTTTAGGGAGTTGGATGCATGAGTGGAAATCATACATGGTGGTGGAGGCTAGCAAAAGACTGGGAGCGACAAATAAGAGAGCAATAATGGCCATAATCATGCAGAGCGACAAAACATCATTGATCAAAGCATAAAGTGATACTAAAAGTTGAAAACTAAAGGATCATAAAGGCTATAGTGACTTGAGATAGTCATAACATGGTGTGAGCATGTGCCAAGTCAACCCAAATAAAGCATCAAAGGAGAATACCACTATACTATGCTTTAATATGCTAAAACAACCCATAATTCATCCAAGGCACATTAAGAAATCTCAATTATTTATAACAAGTCATGCTACAGGAAAGAATACTAAGCATAAAGCCAAAACAATATCAAGCATGGCATGAAAAAGCATAGCCACAGTCAAAAAGCGAGCTCTTTTTTACCACATAAGCATGAACTTTCCTACTCTTTTCCAAACCAAACCAAACTATTTGCAAACCAGTGTATGAAAGAGGGGGTCCAACCAACTTATTCAGAAAACTAAGAAAACCAAGCAAACTAAAAAACAAAATGAAAACAAAAAAGAAGACGCTCCAAGAAAAACACAACTGTGCATGAAACAATAAAAATGAAGCGTTTGGAAGAAACCTGGGATTTTTATTCATGAAGAAGGGGATGCCTTGGGCATCCCCAAGCTTTGACGCTTGCACTTCTTGGATATTCTTGGGGTGACACGCGTGTCATCCCCAAGCTCGAGCTTTAGTACATCCTTCATCTCATTACTGATTCCTTCCATACACCTGAAATTTTTCCTTCATACAAAACTTCACACAATCTCATTAGCGACATTAGTGCACTTAAGATAAATAAGTCTTAAGCTTGAGTTCTAACACCAAATAAACTTCCATTAGAACACTAGTTACTGTATAACTTCCCTAAAAAAGCTTAATTCCACAGAGGAACTCAAGAAGGAAATAACAAGAAGCAAATGCAGAAAATGGCAGAAATCTGTCAAAACAGACCAGAAGGTAAAGACGAATTTTTTCGAAGACCTTATGTTGCTCAAATAAAAAAGTGTTGAACTAACTAAAGTTAGATAACAACCTGGGTCAGAAGCACAAGAAATTAGAGTTCAATCCGACATACAGAGATCTCTCAGGAATTTT